>JAHLSL010000061.1:6959195-7035415 GCA_025920805.1 Petroica traversi
CGAGGCTCCTTCAAGCTTCAGCTGCTGGTGAGCACGTCCTTGGCGGCGGCGGGACCGCCCCCGCCCCGCGCACCCGCCGCAGCTTGAGGGACCGAGCGGGGACCCGCGGCCACTCCCGCGGGTGCTGCCTCCCGTTCTCCTTCCCTCTGCCGCCAAGGACGTGCTCACCAGCAGCTGAAGCTTGAAGGAGCCTCGTTCGCCCGAAGCAAGAAGGGGAACTGGAACATACGCCTGGAGGACACCCCCCCGCCCCAGGCTACCCCTTCAGAGTAGAGTCAGTGAGGTCGGAGTCCTTCGTGCCCTGAATAGCAGAACTTTGAATGTCCCTGTAGATGAGGATATTACAGCTTCCCTGGGTCTGTGTTTCAGTACTGGACATCGTGATGACTGTCTCCACCATGCCAGTGTCGTTCCAGGACCAGTCAGCCCCAAACTGTACACTGTACTCCTAATACAGTTTTATAACTGCTGCATAAAATGAGAAAAAATACCTTCTCCAATCTTCCAGCCACACTTGAGGTAGCAGAGGTCAGTCTGGCTCTGGCATTCTTCATCACAGCCGCATACTGCTGGAATGCATTTCACCTGGATGTTTGCTGCAACGCTGCTTTTGGGACAACCTATCCTGGTGCATAGAGTTACTCCTTCTCAGATATAGGACTCTCCACTTGCCATTCTTCAGCTTCAAGACATCCCTGCCCGCCCATCCTCCACCCTGCCAGCGGCCCTGCTCTTCAGCATATCTCCTCCAAGCTGAGATTTGTTGAGGGTGTATTCAATGCCTTGCTCACATCAGTAGCAGAGACGTTGCATATCATTAGTCAGAAAGATACAAATAGTAACATGCCAGTAGTTGGACGTGATGCAAATAACCACAACCAGTTTGAGCCAAATAATTCAGTCTATTTTTCATCCACTGTACAGGTCTCTCTAATTTGGCTATACGGTTGTTATAGTTGATCATGCTGAAAGCCTGATGGAGTGATTTGCCTGGGGTTAAACACATGCTGTCTGTTTTTAATAACCTTCCTGTCCTTTGTCTGCTTGGACATGGCTTCTAAGAGGATTTGTGCTGTAACTTTCCCAGGAAGGGTACTGACCACATTCGTCGAACCGCTTGGGAGTTCTCTTGTGGGTCTCCTTTTTGAAAATGGGTACAATTATTTCTTTTTTTTCCCAATCAATAGTGAACTTTCCCAGTGACTTTCTGAAGATTACTGACTTTGCAGTAGTATCTGTTCCCTCATCACCCTTTAATCCATCCCATTTAGTGCCATAAGCTTCTGCATATCCAACTGGTTTAAGCATTCTCTAAGTCTGTCACTCTACTACGGCTCATACTTTCCTTCAGAGACTACAGGACAAACCCAATCCATAAAAGGCATCAAGTGCCTCTGCCTTTCAATGTCTTTGACACTAGTTTTCCTGTCTCATTGATCAGAGCCAAGTTTTTACCAAATCCTCCCTAGATATCTTACTAAATTGTGGCTGCATTTTTCATATTCAAATGAGTTTGTTAAGCAACTATGTCTTCACAAGTATAATTTCTTTTAGCAATGAGGATGTGATAGCATTTGGTTCTCTTGCTTGTCTCCTTCTTTAGCTCCATTAGTACTTTGCTTCAGACCCAGCTGTATGCAGATGAGCTCCCAAAATGACCTACATAAGGATGCTGTACAAATATTTATAGTTCTCTTGTATTGTAGCAATCAGAGATCATTTTTCCAGTACTGGTTCACAGTAAATGATGAAACTAGTAGCAGTTGGGGGCTTTCTGCTTTTCTCTTGATGGGTAGATGTTACACATCAGAAGAACGGCTCAGCAGAGAACATGAAAAAGCACAGAGGGAAACTCTCTAAATGAAGTAGCATGACATGAGTGTAAGTGGCTGCATCTTCACATAGTGTTCTAGGTAAAGACATCATAAAGACCTGTGGAAGAGGCTGCACACAACACAATCACACCTGAAGGAGGGTGGATTCCCTTGACATGTGAAGAAAAGATAGAAACTTCAGTTAAGGGGGTTAGAAATACACAAATACACACCCCCTAATAATTTTGCAGAAGTGAGAATCATGTATGTAATTATGAATAGGTGTGCAAAGTGCTGCTGCATAGAAGAAGACAAGTGCAAACCAAAGATGGGGAAAGATGGGTTTAATCAGTAAAAACATTTGGTTTTCTGATACTTAGTAATGTGAACATTCATAATACTCTTAAATATTGAATATTTTGTGGAAGATGGTGTTTCTGTCCTTTAGTTGGGTAGTCTGAAATTTTTTGATGTTACCAAATGAAAGTTTTCTAAACAACCAACCTCCATATATTTCTTTTTTCAAAGCCAAATAAGTAACTAGTTCTTCTGGCTCAGACCAAGATGTTGTCTTATGTTTAAAATCAGATGACATTTGCTGAGTATAGATGCAGACAAAACAAGCAAGATCAAAACACAATAAATTATCTCAATAAAACAAAAGTGGGAAACAGGAGTTCTCCTGATGCTTATTGTTTAGAGCCCTATACACTGTTTCTGTTTCACTGTTAACATGTCCTGAGATAGAAGATAGGAGGAAGAGACATAATGCCTAAGGAAGTAAGCTGAGCTCAAAAAGACATGAAGGATGAGAAATGACCTTCAGTGGGAAGTTCATTATTGGCGTCACTGGAGCCAAGGATTTCACCTTAAAAATTATTATTTCAAATATCTTAGGGCTTTTTCTGGGAACAGTCTCTTTTCACAGTTCTGTGACATTTCCCTTTTCTTATGAAACGGCATGAAAACAATAGTTATCTGTTCCAGAAGTCCTGCTGCAGGCCTGTTTTCCCTACATCCTATCATTTCCACATCTTTCTCCCTATATACTTTACAATCTACCCAAGAGTTACAAGAACTCTCTCATTTGGTGTTACCAATGAAGCTCACAAACCAATGAAACTCACAAACTAATGAGTCGTAAGATTCTGTTGTAGCAAGAAAAGTTATCAAATGAATCAGCCCATTTCTCAAAAATTGTAATATCTAACTTGCAAGAAACAGCTCATTGGTGCCAGAATAAAAACCCTTATAAGAAAAAATTGCTTAATCTCTAGCACAGAAAAATATGATTAAAACCCTTTCAGAGATAAAACAGTCTTTTTTAAAGTGCATGCAAATTAGAGTTCTTTCTGCAAATTTAGAGGTAGAGATTCAGAAGCAAGTTGCCTTTTCTTTGATACTAGTTAATATAAAAAGGATAATCATGAATAGTGGCAAATCAAACTAGCCTTTGAGGACATGTTCACAGTTTTTGTAGAATCTTCATTGTATCTGTTTGAATCCAAAATGCTTCAGCACAGTCACAAACATTTATATATTTTACATTCAGGCCATACATGGCATCTTTATCCCTGCAAAATAAAGGCACAGTATATTTGAAATGATGTAACTTAATTCAGACTAAACACTGTGCTTTATCAGTAGTGCAGTACCTTCATCAAGGCCTGACCAGTTTGGTATGCAAACTAGATGCATCAGATCTCCAAAGGAGCCAGTCCAAGTTAGAGCTAAGTATGCAGAGGCGCACAAGGACATTAGTTCATCTTTTGCCAGTGCTGAATCTGATCTGGGGCAAGGGAATCTCAGTTAAGAGTGTATCTGCAGCACTAAAATGAGTGCTTGAAGTTAATTTACTGATTAACAACATTGAAGATATCCAATTTTCTCATCAGCACATTACTTAGTATATACGTGCTCTTTACATTTTCATTGAGAAAAAGCCATTTAATGCATAGAAGTTGGAGAAAGGAAGAGGTCACTAACACCTTGGCATGAACTAGCAAACTGGGAGAAATTTTTATAGCTTAATAATATGTCTGGCACTGTGCCCAGACAAAAATGAAGGAGGTAGAAGTTGTGTTAATTGATAGAGATTACAAGAGACTGTACTGATCAGTACGACAAAAGATGATAGAGGAAGCTGGAAGAGAAGCTAGAATTTACATAAACATATTTCTAAAACTCTACACATTAATAATTTTATATTCTACCTTGTACAAATAAATGTTAGCTAAATGTTGCAGTGTCCCTATAACATTTATCTACTAAATTTCAGTGATACAGAGATTGTGGATCTTAAAAGAGATGGCTGAGATGCATCCAGCAGTTCAGTGCATCTGCTATACAGAATGAGCAATGCCTTATAATGATAGCACTCACCAGAAAGGCTTGTCTCACAAGTTCTAATTCTGTGTCAAAACTGCATTCATCTACATACCAACCAAAGTTTGGCTAAATACTACATTGCAAATGTTCTTCAAATCATGACTGCTCTCCAGTCTCACCTGAATTACCAGTCACCAAAACAACCTGTAAATGATGATAACAAGGTACCTTGCAAAGCATTGTGTGCTTTTGCTCTTCTATTCAAATATATATAACTCTTCTCTTTCTGCATAGAATTCTCTATTCCATTACATTGTAAACGCAGATTGAGAAACTAATGGAATAGTGATCTGCCCTGCTTCAAAAAATCTTAAACACATACCTCTTTAAGGAAAATCAACCCACCTAACCCAAAACTGAAAACAGCATGAAAACTCTCAGGTAATATAAAATATCCTGGGCAGAAGTATTTGCAATATTCCGGAGTACCTTAAGTCTGGGGTTTTGGGATACCGTATTAAACACTCTGATATAACAGCATTAATGTAATAGCATCCTTTTTAAGATTCAACAAATCACTTCTGAGAAGCCTCTGCAGATATTTAGCATCATTATCATTAGTGCAAGTGAAACGAGATTAGTACATGCACTTTACCCTACAGAATAGCCAGTGCATGGACACCTGGCTAAGTTCTCCCAGCAATCTCACAACCTCATTTTCTTACTTAAACAAAACAAAGTCCAGCAACTGAGTACAGCATGGCAATGCTGATATGCTCCCAATATGAGCATAGCATAGATTAGTCACAATGTTAAACATTATTTGCAATCAGTATTTATACTACACAAAAAGTGATTTGCATCTCAAAGTGAAGAATGGGACAAAATAGCTCCTGATCTCAAAGGATGTATCCTAAACAACATGCGACAGCAATATTGTAGCTCTGTCCTATTGTTCCCCTGTTGCTTTTTTAAGATGAGATTATTCACCTGCAGCAGTTGAGTCCAACTAATAGTGGCACAGATATCACCAAAACAGTTCAATTTTTATTTTCTTATATGGTGTAAGAGTCATATGTGTAATTATTACAATTCAAGAGCAAACATGAGGAAGAACCTAGGGAAAGTGTTGAGTTATCATTAGCAGGGAGTTCTGATAAATCACATTAAAATAACGAATTTGTTTTGCACCAGTGAGAATAACAGTGAGACCCTCAGGATCATTCTCTTAGGATTTTAATTGGTAAGATAAGAGTGTTTAAAGGTCTTATTCCCCCAGCAGTTATCTCTTTCATGCCAAGAACACAGTAGGGAAAGCTTTATAGCCTAAACAGAGGAAAGTCTTGCTAGTGAAGTATGTTTTTAGATTAAGCATTCAGTTCCTGCCTATGTCACAGAGAACAGGTTCACTTCCAATATAATATTACATTATTTTTCCTTCTTATGAATTGTGGGTGGAGGAAGGGGGTAAAGGGGAGTGGATATTAAGATTCATTTGGGCTATCAAATGTAACTCTTTTGTATTGCATGGATTTTAACTAAAACCCCTTATATATTAGCCAAGGTTACCATTTCCAAGGACGAGAGATTAAAGTTAAGCATGTGTCCTTCTGTAGGAGCTCACAAGCAGAATGATAACAGGAATGCAGAGCACACAGTCCCAGTGGGTACTGTCCATTGCTAACCATGTATTGAGTGGCGTGCTGTAGACATGGTAAATACACATTAACTAGGTTTTCTGGCATGAGCTACCAACTTTCTCTGTGATGGAACTAAAGCAAAAAAAAAAAGTTAAAAAAATTATCTTTGGTCAATAAGAATACTGCTTATTTCAGGTAAAGTAAACAACAGTCTTTATCCCAGAAAGTATATCTATTCAGGACTGAGAAAGTTTACCCTTTTCTTCAGATATGTACTTAGAAGCTTTATACTCTTGACACTAGAAATAGCTTCTTGCTCATAATGGCACAAAACCAGTCATACATCCCAAAGGCCTCGATTTTCATTTTGATCCAAAACCAATTTTAAATGGGTAAGAAGTGACCTTTGGAGGGCACCTGGACCAACCGTTTCTCAAAGCAAGGCCAACATATATTAGGCTGCTCAGAGCAACTTTCAGTCAAACTTAGTATTTCCAAGGACAGAGATTTAACTCTCAACAATCTCAGCAAGTCTAATCAGAATTTCTTTTGTTGCAACGTGCCTCAATTCTCCTTTCACTGTTCACCTTGGGGAGGAGTAAGGCTCTATTTTCTCTCTCTCCTCCCCCTAGGGACTCCAAGATGGTGATAGTATTTATCATGAGCCTTCTCTGCATAAAGCTGAACAAACCTTTCTCTCAGCCTCTCCTCAGAGGACAGTTACTCCAATTTCCTAACAGTCTGAGCAACCCTTCACTGGACTTATTCCAGTTTGTCAATCTCTTTCTTGTGCAGAGGAGCCCAAACCTGGCCACCACACTCCAGATGCAATATTACAAATGCTGAGTACAAAGGAATAATCAGTTCCCTCCATTTCTTGGCTACAATACAACCCAATATACTGTTGACCATCTAAAGTGAAGGTCTTTGCACAAATCTTTCCTGAATTTCAATTGATTCATTTCTGCCCATTCCTCCAGCCTGTCTACATCTCCTTGAATGCCAGCCCTACCAAAGAGCACATTGACCTCATCTGCCACTTTGGAATCATGAGCAAACTTGAGGGTCCTTCTCTTCCTCCTAATCATTGACAAACTTTTTAAACTGGGTAAGGGCAATCCAAGTGACCAAAGCATGGCCTACACTTTGTACATCTATATTGGATATTTTCATTCACCACCTTCCTCTTCATTTGCCTAGAAATGGTTTACAACAGGGTGATGATTTACTCCATGATTTTTCCAGGAACAAAGGTGAAGTTGACTTGCCTTTCGTGTGTTGGTATCTTTGGTTTTTTCTGAAGATGATTGTAGCGTTTTCCTTTCACCAGTCATCAGGGAACTCCCCCAGTCTCCACAACCTATCAAGGACACCTAAGACTCACCTCATATGACATTGGCCAAATCTCTGAGTACTCACAGGTGCATCCCTTATAGTCCTGTGGATCTGTATATATTGAGATTACTCAGATCACTGACTTTATCCTCTTCCACTGTTTGACCTACCTAACACCATCTGTACCTAACCAAACAATGTTTCTAAATTCCTCCTTAGCCTGCTCTCACTTCTATAAATGTTCTTTTTGCACTGGACCCCAGCCAGATCCTTGTTTAACTAAGACAGACTCCTGGTATATATGCCAGTTTTTGTGAGCATTAGGATGGGTCACTGTTTTGTTTCAAGGAAACTGATCGTAAAGATCTGCTAGCTTTCATGAGCTCCTTTGCCTTTCAATACTGCTTCCCACCAGATTTTACTTCCCAGATCTCTGACTACACTGAAGTCTACATTCTTGAAATTTGGGGTCTGGGCTCTGTTTCTTGCCTTCTTCAGGAATCCCCTCAGGATCCTGAGCTCTAAAATTTCATGGTCACTGACTAAGCCTGCCTGCCATTGACTGTCACATCCCCCGCAAACTCTTCAAAGGCCATAAATATCCAGGAAAACATCACCTCTACACAACAGTGGTATTATGAAGTTGTACATGACAACATTCTGAGGATGTGTCCAGCTGTACTGCCCTTTTGTCAGGTGTCAGGGAGGTTTAAATACCCTATGAGAAGCAAAGTCTGTAATACGAAGATTTTAGTCAACTGTATAAGGAAAGCTGTCTACTTATCCCCTCACATTCAGAATGTCTGAAATACACTCTGGCCACAATGTCATGTTTACTGGCCTCTCATCTGACCCTGACATGCAAGCTCTCAACTATACTGTTGACCGTACCACAGAAGAGCTTCCCACATTCAAGCTGCTCCTTTACATCAACAACAATTCCCTTTCTCTTTACCTTTCTTAAAGACATTCTTTCCATCCATCTCAGGACACCAGGCACATGAGGGACCCCACTAAATCTCGGACATACCTGGGATCTCATCTACTCCTGCCCAAGCAGAAGTTTCCTCTTCACTAAAAGGGTTGAAAATAAAACCTGAACTCCTGTGCTGTTCACCACTGCCCCCAGAGCCCTTTAGTTGCTCTTGCCAGCCTCAGGGTCTTTCTTAACACTGTCCCTGGTGCCCATGTGGGTGAGCACCCAGGAATGCATAATATCTTTCCCTCATTTATCATAGTTCTAGTATCACACAGGACATCCTTCATAGTATCCAGCACCTGAAACATAAATTACCATTGGTTGTGCAATACTTATCACTGCCATGTGCAACCTTCATTAGACTCTTACAACTTCTACAGCAATACATTTTCACATGGTGAAGTCTCCATTTTAGAAAAAAAGCTACTCTTATTAAACATCTAGTGCCTTTGCAAAGAAAAAAGTGTTTTTATAATTTGTTGCCTATATGACGAAGTTTTAATATAAAGAAATAAACAACAATGAAACTCAGTATAATCCTAAACCCTCATGTTCACTATATTCAGTACATTTTTCTAGCTCTTAAAATACTTCTTTCTTTAGATAATTAAGCATGTTGCTGTGGCTTTTATCATGAGTCCATATAGCACTCTCTTTTTCCTCAACAAGTGGCTAAACCTAAAAGATGATCCATAGCTTAAGAAACCAAGACTTCCTGTTGTTAAAGAGATTTCTTTACACCTGTAGGTAGCCACTAGAAGTTAATCACTTCTACTGATTAACTGTATATCACTGAGTGAGGGGAGGCTTTTTTGTCTATTATATGAGCACAGTGTCATATCTTACTATAACAGTAATTCATGGTTTTAAGAATTTAAAAACTCACATACTCTTGTCGTGATATCCATAAAAGTATCTCATGACTTCCTATGATTTGCAGTTCCCAATTTCATCTGCTTGCTGTGTTTTTACTGAGGTTGAGTGTGCATGTGTGTGTACTGATGACATGTACTTGGCCTTGCTACTGGGTGGACTTCTAAGGGGGAGCCACAGCAGTATTAACTCTAGTGGTGTGGGAGGAAAACTCCCCTGGGTCCTAAGGTCCACTGCTCTTAACAGCTTTTGCACTCTGTAAATAAACATTCAGGTTTTAAGAGACCTTATCATAATTTTCACACTAAGCATTGGATTCTAGAGCAGGATTTAACTAACTTAAAAGGATGCCTACATTTAAGTACCCACAAGCAAACTCTACATGTGTGCTGAGTGTTCAGGCTCCCACTGCATTTGGATGAGAGCCAGTCCATAAACCATTAAGGGAGAATCAGGTGAATAACAGATGGGATGCAGTTGCATAAACATGTTATGTGCTACTTAAGACTTCAGCTGCCCGGTCAGAGGAAAGGAGATCTTTTATAAGATCCATGATTTATTTTATAAATTCTCAGTTATTTCTGCCAGCCCTACCATAAGGCACATTAAATGGCATTACCTAGCAACTTCTGGGCACATAATTTAAGAGACCAGTGCATACCACATAAAGTTAGAAAGCTTTGTGGGAAGTTGCAGAGCCAGATTTCTTGAAATTTAGATGTCCCCATGTCTTCAGCTGAATCTCAGTTTTAGTGTATACTTGAAAGGTAAAGTTTATAAGCCTTTCCTAAGTGCTCTCTTCCTTCACAGTACAAATCCCTGGCTGACAAATCCAGTGCAAATAACACCTGCAGTTAACATCAAGAACAGTTTCTAAGCCTCACAGAAAAGTCTTTGTAACAGCTTTAGGCATGGAGGAGGAGGAGTATGAGAACGGTTTCAAATGCTATTTCTGAAAAATGATCACACTGTAGACCTGAAGAATTTGTTGGAATATTTGCACATTCACAGAATGACAGACTGGCTGAGGGTGGGAGGAACTTCTGGACAATCACTTCAAATCCTCTACTCATGCAGGGCCACCTACAGCTGATTGCCCAGTGGCATGTACAAACAGCTTTTGAATACATCTGAGGGTGGACACTGCACTGCATTTCTCTAATTCAATAGAATACTGCTTAAAAACTTGTTATTTTGCAATAATATAGCACCAAAGTTGCAAATATGCCTGTGATCTAATTCAGCTACAGGGTCACCCAAAGCAGCACAACCAACAAAATATAGTCACTTTAGAGATTGTTGAGCAGCAGCAAGTACACTGTGAATGTAAATATCCAGCCCATTTCTCTTGCCAACTTCACTGTAAAATAAAGTGTAGTTACTAACTAAAAAAAAAAACTCACACAGAGTTTTAAATTACTACTATGAACTAATTCAGCTTAAAAAGAATCCACACCCATTAGAGCTTGGCTATTTTTTTTTTTATTGTATCCATTGATTTTAACACCTCAGATTGACTCTCACCAGCTGATAGAGAATTTCCACTTTAAGAGAGTTAATTTGTATAGTTCAGAGCTACTCAGACTTGTAGCAGATTTAATGAAGTTATTAACAGTTTCTGAAGTCCTTTGGACTAATTCACACAAAGAAATTCTGAGGATACAAAGGCAGATGAGTCTACAATTTCAGCTAAAACAAGCAAATATTCCCTCCCACATGGATCCTCTCCCTTCTTTCATCTCATCTTTCCTCTTCCTGCCCTGTAGTATCTTTAAGTCACCATTTTGTCTATCTATAATTCCCATAATACCTGTACTACATTTACAAAAATAAAAGTAAAAATAATCAGCTGTAACTCAGAAGGCACACAAAGAGGATCAAAGAGCAGCCGAGCACTCCCCACGGCCTCTGATGGGAGAGGTGGGGTATAACCTGAGTTCCCAGCTTTGCCCTTTACCACAGCGTCTTTGAGAGTCTTATGACTGTAGAGAAGACAAAGACATTTTATTATTAAAAGAACGGATTTATGCAAAGATTAAGAGGAAATATGCATCTACAACTCTATGCTAAATACGTGGATGTTCTTTCTTCTCCTTTATATTTCTTCTGTTGACCTAAAAAAGTGACTTTGAAATCTAAGGTTCATCTTTGTAAAGTGTGATCTAGGTGCTTTTTAAGCCTTTCACTGGTTTACTTTTTGAGCTTGCCTGCAGCAAAATATGGAAGAAGAGTTCTATAAATTCAGAAGTTTTCCTCTGTGTTAAAGAAATAGCTCTCTCCCAATATCATTTACAACCCAAAATTTAATAGAAAAATTCTAGTACAGCAAAGTTTGCTATTGACTATGCTCCCTGGACCTAAAAATCCACAAAATAAAATTAAATTAAGGAAATCTACGACACAGCCAAGATTCCCACTCATTGAAGATATCTCCTTCCAGAAACAACTCAAGAGCAACAAATCACAATTCTTAAAAGATTCAATTTTAACAACTACCAACAGTCCCAGGTTTGAACTTATAGCTATTTCTGTATTCTTATCTTTCCATAATGTTGACTCAGTTCCTCCCTGAGGAGTAGCTCCATTTTTAAATTTTATTTTATTTTTTCAAATCCCTTCACAATTAAGTCCTTTCCTAACTCCTCACCAGAAGTTCCCGACTCACTTGCAATTGGTAAATCTATGAAGTGCTGAATTATTCAGCTTTTTTTTTCTGTTTCCATGAGGATTACACATATTCAAGAGGACTACCTCCTTGTCTTAATTTTTGCATTTTTCCAATTAACTGCTTAGGATATCATTTGAGAAGTTATTTATTCTCATAAAAAGAAAAAAATATTTAAACACAAAAGACCAGTTGCTAAAAATCAGTATTTTTGGACCTGTAGTCATAGGCATAAAATTTCCCTTACAGCATGAACAGGCCTATATACAACATTAAAATATGAATTTCAAAGTCCTGCTCAGTTTTAAACTCCTACTATTGTCACTTGGCTTCTATTCATCTCTATTTGAGAATTTTATACATATATTTGAGAAAATTTTCTGTAAATTAATTATAAGTAGTCTAAAGCTTCATGCCTTTAATAAATTTTTGTCAAAACTGTATTTTTGACTCACATTTACTACTTAAAAATTAATAAATAGCTGTAGTACCTCTTCACCAGATATTTTTAAGACCTAGAAATTTCTAGAATTAGTAAACGTCTGCATCAATGAGGCTCACAGTACTTTCAAAAAAAGATCAAAATAACTGACTTGAAACTATTTTAGGACCATTTTTCCTACGTACATGAAAGTTTAGCAATGCAGAACAGTAGCATTTGGCAATATGACTAATTTGGTAGTTCCCTTCTCTGTACGCAGAGTATTACGCAACAGTTAAGACTGCAAGAGTTGGATTGAAGTTGTTATTTTGCTTCAATTTTTACTCTCATCTTTGATAATTGTCACTTCTTTCTCTTTTCCTTTCCTCAAACAGACATTTGAAATGCAATTATTTCACTGTCCATGAGCACCTCTAGGAAGCATCACTCTCACCACAGCGTGAAGTTGCTGTTTAACTGTTTATATCTAAAATCCCTCACAGAACTCCTGATGCCACTGACCAAAAATAAAGTCAGAAAAGGGTAATCCACAGAAGAATGAGAAATTTTGCTATGACTCTAGCATTTTAGAATGTGTTTCTAAAATACAATGAAAATAAACTAGATTGTTTCTCCTGTGGGGACAAACAAGAAAGCCATACAGGTGTTGGAACTTCTTATCTATTATTAACCTATTTTATAAAACAATAAGTTATGATGAAAGGTCATGTTATATAAGACTACATTTCTTTTTAACATATTTTATGATTCTCTGAAAATGAAAATTATTTTTGTGGCTTATCTGTTTTCTAGTATGTGATTTTTTTGTATCCATACAGACTTTTGATATTTTTCAGTGGCTTAATATTAATATTAATAGAAGATTGTAACCAATAAAATAGTTGCTTACCTCGAACTTCATCTTTCCTTACAATTTTGATTCCTTTCTGTTTGTTTTTATATCTCGTGGCTCCAGAAAGCAGCAGAATGAGAATTGCCTGTGTCCCTGCGAATGTCCAGAGCAAAGAGGTTAGGCTGTGATATATTAGTCTCTCTAATCTCTTCATATCCTCCCTGGCACAGCTGAGTACTTCATGTAGCCCTTAATACTGAACACAGACGGCAAAATCAGTGATTCCAACTCATCATAGCGGGAGAGTAATTCTATTCCACATACTGTTTTATAACATAACCATCTTATATAAGGTTTCGCTTATCCAAGATATTTTTATTTAGAAGCACGTTACTTTCAGAGCAGGATTATGTCAGTGTTATACCTTACGTCATTATGCATCTTTTCAAATAGTCCTTTTTAATTTAGAAAACTGTCAATAATATAACTAATGAATTTATAGGCAGAAGTTAAAAAAAAATATACAAAGCATAACTAGTCCTGATCCAAACCATTTGCCATGTGCCCAACCCTCACACACACAAACCCAGCTCTGTCAGTTCACACTTGCTTTTCCTGTTTGAGCTGGGGTCTTATAAGTGGTAACTACCATTCCTAAAGTAAACTAATGGGCAAGGTGGGATTTCTCATTTAGTTAGCAACGTATTTGTGCAGACTGTTTTTTATGTGTCATATTTTAAAAAAAAGTTTTAATGGCTGTACAGCTAGTAAAATCTGTTTTCTTCACAATAACTTTCACAAATTACTTGCTAATTTCTGCAAGCTCTTAACATATATCAAAGGGTTTTTTTAATATTCACAGTCTAATATTTTTTCCCACTTCATTTTTCTCCTTAATTCTCAGTTAGTAGAATTGAAAAGAACAAACCCAAAGCATAACTGGAATGAGCTGACCTAGCATGATTTCTGCCAGTACACCAAAGAAGATTACATCACACAAGGATTATAGATTAAGATTACTTGCTGATTCTGTGAATGTCTATGACGAGTTCAGATTTTTTTTTTTTCTTTACTGTAACTTTTACATTTGGGTGGGCTCATTCAGTGTTTCTTTGTGTGCATAATTTCCTCTGTGCATTTGCTATGTCATGCTTTAAGTGGAATGAAAGTCAGTGTGACAGCTGTTTACTTCTGCTAGCTGCCATTGTGCACATCCATAACAGTCATGACCTGTTCTAGATGGGTATTAAGAAGCTCCTATAGAAAAAAAAAACAACAAACAAACAGATAGTGCTGGAATGAAAGTCTCCAAGATTCAAATGAGGCAACTTCTGTTTCCACCGTGACACAAAACTGTCCACATGACCAGTCCCTAATCCCTATTGCTGAAATACCTTTAAAGTGTCACCATGCTGTATACTACGCTTCAATAAACCCATTTATATGTACACCTGTAGAAAATAAAAAATCTCGCACTGCAAACATGTGCAGGTAAACTATCCATTAGTATATTTAAAACCTCACTTCAATATTGCAAAATTTTCTATTAAAAATTGTTGTATTTTCCCTGGTCTCATAATCCCCTGGTTTATAACCCCTGAAGGTTATCTTAGACCACTAAAATTTTGGACTAAATATTCTAATGTTAGACTTCTAGTTTTGGTTTGCTTTAACTCCTGTAGTGACCTGTGTATTACACAGTCACGTGCAAAATTAATTATGTTAAAATTTATGTACCTTGGGCAAGGGAAATGTCCTTGCTGTCTGCAAGCAGCAATTCTTCCAAATCATGACACTGCATTCATTGTCAATGTCATGTTTTAACACAGTTCAGCAGCAGAGTAATAGTTTGAAGAAAGTTTCTGATAGTCCATCATTATTCATGCCAGGTAATTGATTAGTTGTCTCCACTGACTGTAGCTATCAACTGTGGATTGGAATGCTGAAACTTCAGGTGACATATTTTCACCCGTCGACTGGCCAGTTTCTGAGGTTTATGTTGAAACTAGTAACTTTGAATTGGTTTTCAGGATCTGCTGATTACCTTTGCTGGAGTTTGTGTAAGGGGGTTTATGCATTTTCCTTGACTCAGATGTGGATCAATAGCAGAGTTCAGCATGAGCTGCCAGCTTGACACGTTCTGATTCACTGTGGTAGCGATCGTGTCTGTCACACTTTGCAGAGTCAAAGCCATTTTCTTCAAGTCTCTCTTTTCATGAAATGTCTGTAAGCAACACCTAAGACAAATAGGAAAAGAAACTCCCAAATTATGAAATCAGGAGCTGAAAAATTAAGTGTCTTTCTTCATTTCAGAACTTTTGCTTATAATTTTCAATTCCTAGGTGCTTCTATGTACTTGAACAGTAGAAAGGTGTCATGCAGAAATGTTAATTGTGAAAACGCAAAATATCCTTCAAACTTTTGAAGAGTTTGTGTTAGCAAAAGTATTTCAGAGTCACCGTATAGTCTGTGTAATTTTGTCCAAGGACTTTAACTTTGAAATTAACATATCTGCTCATTAAAATATGGAAGAAAGTAAGACTAAACAGAAAATGATGAGTTCTGTTACTGTAAAGCTTACTGTGACATAGAGTAACTCATATTCAGAGCTGTATCCTCACTTTTTAGACTACTTCCATTAGATCTATGAAGCCAATTTCTTCTCCCATACCCTATAGATCCTTATTTTCCTCAAAAAAAAAAAAAAAAACAAACCAACAAACAAATATAAAGTAATATTTTTAAAGGAATTGCATAATTTATTTTCAATGCTATATACCCATGTGTGGGATGAAGAGCAGATGTGCAAACAGATCAGGAGTTAGGGAAGGGGCACTCCAGCCACCAGAGCAGGCCATCCTGGCAGCCCAGGGAGGAAATAATGCTGGAGCAGGTGTTCACACTGCAATCCATGGAGGACCCAACAATGGAGCCCAAGAATATTCTCTGAAGAAAGGACTTACACCAGAACGGGCTCCTGACAAGAATTTGGCTGGTGCTGTCATTACTGCTTCCATACTGGGACAAGTTTTTCCTGAAGGACCTAGGGGTTATCAGGCTGCTCCTTTTGTAGTTCTATAAATTATAATTTTTATATATGTATATATAAAATTATACATTTTGGCTCTAATATCAATGATAAAAGCAAAAAGGAAGATCTGTCAAGTATCTGGTATCTGAGTACAAGTTTTCTGTTACTGATAGAAATCTGAGCAGAAATTCTCTCTATGCAGATAATGTTGTTCCACATTATCTCAGCATTTGTCTTAACCTTCCTGCAAAGTATTTTCTCTGGATCCAGATGGAGGGAGAATACAAGGTTAGATGCAATTGTTACTTTTCTGCCTCAATATTTTAAAAAATCCTGTCCAATTCAACATAACTTGCTTCAGCTTCACAAGAAAGAGTGATTACTCTGTCCTTGCACTTGAACTAAAGGAAAGCTCAGTAGAAACCTTCATTTCCATCTCCTGCATGTTCCCTCATATGACATTTTCATATTCTTCTGTACTAGAGTGATTTTGCAATATAATTTTTTTTCCCTGAAAAAACAGGTCGTTTGGCAGACACAGCCTTCTAGAATAACTTTTAGTGTTTTAAGGTTAGCTGTGATAAAATTGTTACATTACATCTGCAGAAAACTTCAGAAAACAGATATAAGGTCTCTTTTGCAGACCTCTGAGGAACAGAAGATATTGTTTCTTTTAGTTATATGCATAAAGCAAAGGCCTCTTTCCACTAATGAATATCTCTCCTGAACAATGCTTCTTCTTCGTAGTGTTCCAAATAGCATATTAAAAAAATAATATTCATTGATAATCTCTTACAAAGATATCTCACTTAAGAATATAGCTTAACATTTAACATATGAAGCAATAAAGCTGGTTGAAACATTTCAGAATTTTGATAATCAGAAGACATTAAATAAAATTTCACACTTCAACCACCTTAATGTCTTTAAGTATTATCTATTTTTAATCTAAATACAAATTTTCCATTTTTATTCTTAGTTCAGCAAGACTGAGTAACATACATCCATTAAAGCCATAAAACATTTGGAATGAAATTATTATCCTGTTGAAATTAATCTTTTTTTATCATTAACTTGTGTGCATGCAGTATTTCTTCTGCTGCCTCCTCATTTTAATCTTCTTTCTGCTTATTTAGGGTAGGAAGTATGTATTTATATAAGCATAATATACATGTGATTAATCTAAATTTTGAAGAATTCTTGGGAAAAAAATAAAAGGTATTGTAGTTCATACCTTTCTATTTGGTTATTTCTATATTTCAAGCATCCATTCATCCAATAGGTGTGACTTTTGCAACTAATTCAGAACTATAAAGACATTAATACTTGTCTTTAAACATCCATCTGTAGTTTTATTCTTATAGTATGTCTCAATACTTGAACTTAAAAATCAGAAAAATGCCGACATTGCTGCAAATTTGAATGGTGCACACCCTGTATCGCCAAATGCTTCCTAATTAATGGCAAAAATAGAAAACACAGACACTGTATGTACTAGCAAAATAAGGCTGATTAAACACATTCATTTCTCATGCACTGAATCTCTTAACAGTTAATTGGGTTGACATCTCCCCTGAAGAGCCACACCAGCAGGTGGCTTTTGAATTCGATAGGAGTCTACAAGTGCAAGTCATTGATCAGTGAAAGATCTCACTGCCTCCCTTCAGTCCTGCATCAAGACTTGCACTGTCTGAACATGAGGGTGATTTGTGAGCCCTGGTGCAGAGCCCAGCAGCCATGGACTATCCCCATGCACTCAGTCCCTGGAAGGAGGTATAATTTATAGAGTGGTAAAACATCAGATAATTCTGGTACAGAAGAAACTATTACTTTTTTTTTTCTGAAGCACAAAGGAATCTGTCCAGCAACCTTATAACCCCAGCCCTAAATAAAATCACACAATTTTCAGGAATTAGTTATGAGGGAGCTTCCACCATAGATAACAACACATTGATGCCATGGGACTGCACCAGAAGAAATGAAGCTCGAATTTTGAAGCACATTTATGCTCAGCCACAATCCTATTTCCTCCCCTCAAGCTTGAAGGTGGAACTTTGCCTTTTATATCTATTATAAATCATCTTTCCTTCCATTGCCTGCAAGCTTACTAGACATTTCCAGAGGCATAAACAGAAGCAAGCCAAAACAACTGTTTATGCTGTTAGTACAAATGCTTTTCTTTTCTTCAAACATTTAACTCCACATTAACAGATCTTTTTAAAGGTCTTTTAAAAGATCCCATTCTCTCTTCCGAAAAGTAACATATATTTATGACTTATTGTAATATAGCTTTGATGGATGCTTTCTTATAGTTGAAAAAAATTCTGAAAATGCAGTTTATTACCTTGTTTCTAATATTTTAGGAAAGTTCTTTTATCTGTGACTGTCAAATTCAATATGCCTTCTGTAAAAGTATACACTGAGTTAATCTCAGCCAGGATTGGCTCCATTTCTTACATAGCTCTCCTACTTTTACTATACCATTAGAAGAAGGAAATTCAGCTTTTGTTTGACCCAAACTGTGGTAAAATATACTGAATATTCCTAGACATGATTCAGAGATTTTTTTCTGGCAAGTTCTGGTGAAAATATATTTCTTTCTTCAGATGTGGAGATAGAATGTTCCCAAACTCATTACTGTTAATTGTCTTGTAGTTATAAGTGACAAGAAAAGTAACACTATTTCTAGGGCTGTGTGGTCATCTGTGAGAACAGCAGGTTCAGTTCCTTAACACTGATGAGAGAAATAATAAATAACATTTCACAAACGGGTCCCTTGGAGCTCTACCCTTTAAAGAAGAGCATAGATTTGACTACGTCTCAAAAGTTCACTGTATTCAGAAGGTATTTTTGTCTGCCTGATTGCTTTTATGTCCCTTTCTGTATATACTTTGCCATGTTTTCAACCTTCCCTCCAACTGAACTGGAATTACTGGAAATATTGCTTATACTTGCACAGTTTTCTAAAAAGGACACCAAATGTACTACTGTTTTTATAAGAACATCAATCTGCTTTATAATGAACACTGTTAGCGTGGAAGAGGTAAAATGAAGTCTTCAGAGAGTATCAGGAGGAGAAAAAAGTATTTTAAAAGCAGATTTAAGTTGCCTTTTTCAAACTCCACTCGAAGGTCACAAGTATTTAACTTCCATAACCTAATGATACAAGTATAAAATGCAGACAGAAGGAAAATTTCATAAAGAACAGGATCTTTTTTTAATAAAGAGTTTTTCTTGCAGCTACTTTACAGCTGTAATTAATTATTTACCTTGTCCTCTACAGTGCAGGACAAACAACCCCTTGGAATTTTCATTATCTAAAGAAATTACTGAGATTACAGTCACCTTGTGCCAGGGCTTCTCCTCTGAAATTGTCATGCTTTTCCCTTGAGCTGTGTTCCATTGCAGGGCACAGAAGTGCTAACTGCTGACAGAGGTCACAATGGCTGCATTAGATAGAGAGTTCGTGTAGAAGTTTTCATTGCAACACAACTATTCAAGTAATTATTTCTTTATTTAGTTTTACAGAGTAAAGGCATTGCATACAGTAAATGGTCAATTATGCAAAGTTTCTTGAGAAAATTTTCTACTTGCTACTGTTGCTTGTTCCCAGACAGACAAATGTCTTAAGTAACCAGAGAAAAGTCATAGATGTCAACATCAGTGAAAAAACCAATTTTAGTACAGCAGAGAAAGTAAATTTTGCACCACTCACAGTCTAAACAACAATTAATACCGTCTTAAAAAAATCTTATATGGGAGTTGACTTTTTCCTACATGTGTTCCTATTCTTTATAGTAATTCACAGAACAAGAATGATATCCAATATTTTTCTTATTTTTGAGAGGTTAGTTAAAATATGATTTTTAATAATTTTGATCATACAAGGTGGGGAGTGAGGGAGAAAAAGGGATAGAAGATTTGTTTTAAGACTTTGCACAGAGAAAATGATGAGGTATGCAAAGAGCAGAAGTCAAAACCAGCAAATTACATGATTCTAGTTAAAATTATTTGCCTTTGGGTTGGAAACATTGCTTTTGTTTTTTTGGTCTGCAATGTGTCTACTTTCCATGTATATAATATTGCAGAATAAAAGTTTGCAATGGTCATGATTTATTGCTTCTACTATGAAGCAGTCAAAGATTCATAAAAGGCCAGAACTAAGCTAAACTTAATGTTAAGGCTCAGCAGCACAAGACATAATTTTTGAGAAATGTTGGAGGTTGTCTCTTGTTTGCTTTCTCCTTTCCTTTTTCTTTTCCAGTCAAGCACAATGGGGAGAATGGGTGAAGTGTATTGAACAAGAGAATGAAAGGAATAACCCTTTGCATGTGCATATCTGGTTATGACTAGGTGTTTCCTTTATCCATAAATTACCAGGGCCCACATCTGCCTCACTATATGAGCACCTGTACATGTCAGTAGGCAAGAATTACATTTTCTATGATGTAGCAACTTAGATGCCTAACTACTATTGATTTCTGCTTGCTTCTCAGGCTAGCCCCTAGGGATTGGGAAAAAAAGGGGTATGTGGAAAGAGGAAAGGGTGGGAATGTATCACAGATTTTTCTTTAAACCTGGGATTAAAAGAAAATGTCCACCAGTGTAAAGGACACAGAAAGATATTGTGGGTGACTTATTTTAGGTTACTAACAGGAGATTTTTCTTGCAGGTCATATTAGTTTTTACCTCCCTGTGCACAAAACTGCATAAGCATTTTCTTTTACATTTCTCCTGCACATTTCACTGTCAAGAGGAGAGAAAGCAAGGTAACACTCCAAGTTTGCCTTTTGTCTATCAAATTACTTTACTGTTCCAGAACCTTTTTACTCCTATAAATATTCATACTGTAAAAAGGGGGTGTTTATCTTGGTATATTGATGTAAACGTATATCAGAAAGAATGAGTTTACCAGTCTAGATTAGCCTAAATTTTCTACTGATAAGAGACTAAATTTTCATTTTCCTTAGAGGCTGGGGGGCGGGGAGTGGAACTTACCTATCTGGGTATCAGTGAATATCTGAGATAGTGCCATACTGGTGAAAATTGGATAAGATTGAGATATTTGGTTTTGTGGAGAACTGAAAGGCAAAAAGTATGCAAAAGCTCAGTAAAGGGCAGAACAAGCTTGGGGAAGGCTTACAAGTAGATCTTTTTGAGAACTGGTCATGAGGTTAATCTTTTTAATATGCGATCTGATGTCCTTGGCACAAAGTGGAAGAGTGGGTTAATGAGATTCTCTGATTAAGAAGAATTGGAGTCATCATCTGTACAGAAAAGAATTGAAAATTCTCTTCCATATAAGAAAAATTGGATGACCTTGAGGATGGTAATAATAGAAATGAAGTGAAATTCAATAGCTTGTGAACTTGAGGCTAAACAACAGGAATTGATGCCACAATGCAGAGGGTGAGTCTGAAACAGGAGAGGAAAATACCATGGGTAAATATATCTGTTACAGAGTGACTAGAAATCATTGATGCGAGAAAGTTCTGAAAAACAGCAAAGGAAATTTAAAACTGTTTGAGGCTTTATATTTTCAGGAAAGAAAGAAGATTTTTAATGTCACTATGAAAGACCTTAAGGTCTTACTCCCATCTGCAATACTGGTTATATCAAGTATGCTCATTCTGGTTCAAGAGAAAATAACTTAAAGTCAAACAGATAAAAAATTCAACCGAGCATACCACAAAGCCTGTTTTATGAGTTAGTATTAAATGAATGCAATTCTTTAAACCCTGGTAAAATGGAGGCTGAAAAAGGGATATATTTTTATGCCCTTGCATCAGGCAAGCAAGCACACTGAAGGCAAGAATGTACAAGATAGTGTTGACACAGGAGCAAAGGATATGCAGTCCTTGAGGTCACAAGCCTTGCCAGCATGGGCCCCTTTCTTCAGAGGTCCACAGGTCCTGCCAGGAGCTTGCTCCAGTGTGGGCTTCCCACAGGGCCTCAAGCTCCTTGGTCCCCACCTCCTCCGATGTGGGTCCTCCATGGGCTGCAGAGGCAAAGCTGCCCTACCATGGTCTTCCCCACAGGCTGCAGGGTGCTGGAGCACCTCCTGCCCTTCCTTCTGCTGGCTCTGGTGTCTGCAGGGCTGCTTCTCACATATTCTCATTTCTCTCTCCAGCTGCCATTTCTCCTTCACAGTAACATTTCCCCAGTACCACAGGTGGGCTCAGCCTTGGCCCAGCTTGGAGCTGGGTGGCTGTGGTGCTGGGGGGAAGCTTCTGGCAGCTTCTCACAAAAGCCTCCCCTGTAAATCATGTCTACCAAATCCTTTCCATGCCCAACAAATACAGACATAACATTAATACATTTATGCTCAAATACTGAGATCTAATGCTTATCAAACATAAACATGAACATTATTTGACCTAATTATACAACATTTAAAGGTTGATACATTTCCACGGAAATATCCATATCATGAATTTCTGCTTGAACAGAAACAACTTTTATGTCATGGCACTCAAAGTTGATATGCCACACATTAAATTGCATAAAGACTGACCAGCCAGCTTCAGAGAAAGCTTTCACTGCAGTAGACTACATACATAATCAGGTGGATATCAGACAGCAAGACATGCAGCACCTTCCAATTTGCACAGGAATAACTACTATCTAGGAGGGGTATTTAATAATCTGTGACGAACCATAAATTTTGCATTAATAATTAAACTGACATTTAAGTGTTCACAGTTAGTTTTTAAGTTAATCTTCTCTGAGACCTATACATGTATCTCTGTTGTAATTATAGCTCATTTACTCCATTTAATTGATGCTTTTAATCCAAAAGGTTATGTTTTAGAACACTTTCCCCTAAAACGCATACAAAGGATGAATTATTGGCAAGACAGCAACATTGTTCTGAGGACCAAAAATCAAAGGAACATTACAGATACCAGACACTTGTATTTATTTTAAGACAAAGTAACAAAAAAGTTACCTTTGATCACATGTCTAATAAGTGATCTGTTTTCAAAGGTACATAAATGGAAGGACTATTAAGGAAAATCACCATTTTGAAGAAAAAAATTTAATTTACCAGATATTTATTTTACTCAAATATAATTGTACCTGACTGTAATCAAAGCCAACTGTAAAAACATTTCAATGTTATTTCAGTCTTACTTAGTTTAGACACTGAGGCATAGAAAAATGATTTTCATCATGCTTTTTATAAGTTTTGTTCAACTTCAGTGGGATAAAAGACCCAGTTGAAAAAAAAAAATGGAAATGTTGTAACAATAAATAATAATTTACAGAAGCGCTGTCTGATAAGGTTGGAAGTGACCTCTGGCCTGATTTAGTCCAGTCTCTGCTGTTGCAAGTTCAGCTAGAGCTGACCTGGACCATATCAGTTTATTAATAGTTCCAAGGTAGGAAACTTCACAGGTCCTCAAGGCAACTTGTTCCAGTCTTTGGTAACCCTTACAGTAAAAAATTTTTTACTGATGTCCAGACAGAGCATTCAGCATCCCAGTTTGTGCCTACTGCCTGTTGTCTTGTCCCTGGGTACCAGTGAAAGGAGTCTGGCTCCAACTTCCTTGTAGTCTTCCTTCTGGTATTTATTTCTATATATTAACAAGATCCCCCTGAGCCTTTTGTTCTGAGCAATTCCAGCTCACTCAGCTTTTTTCATAGAATCAATGCTCTTAACCATGTTTGTGATCCATCACTGAACTCTGTCCCATATGTCCCTGTGTCCCTTGTACTGGTGAGACCAGAACTGGACACAAGACTCCAGCTGTGACCTCACTAGTGATGAATAAAGGGGAATGACCGCCCCCCTCAGCCTGGGGGCAGCTCTTCATTAGACACTTTTTCAGCTGCTTGGTGTTCACCTAGATGTCCACTAGGACCCCAGATCCATTTCTCCAAAGCTCTGTTCCTTCTGATTGGCCCCAGCAAGCACCAGGGCCTAATGTGTCTGTTCCTCCCCAGGTGCAGAACTTTGCCCTTCTCCTTGTTGAACTGCATGACTGATTCTACGAATGCTCCTGTGTTGTGTGCTGGGTAATTATATATGAGATCAATTAAGGGTGAAGGTATAACTGTGTGTCTTTGATCAGAGTAAGGGACAAACTCCATTTGTTCTGCTAGAATAAAGAATAGGATACTTATATTGTCAGCATTGAAATGAAGAGTTTCAAAATCAAATATTCTATTAATAAACAGAGAAAGATTGTAGATATTAGAAAGCCCTTTCACATGCAGAGGAAGAGGTAGATGAATCTCACTTCCCACTATGTTTGGCTGGATTTATAACTTCAATTCAGCTGTAAAATTGTTTATTTTCCCTTGGGCATTGTTACAATTATCTTAATTTTGCAATTAAGATAAATACTTACAGATAATAAAATGGGAATTTAACAAAGTAATTCTGTTTTGTCTGTCTAAACTTCGCTATTCTCTAAATATTATTAATACTGCATATTTTTTTTCTCTACAAAGATTTATGAGTGCTCATAAGCAGCCTTTCCTATTGCTTACCAGCCTAGCAGATCTATATGCTTTTTATTTTTAAACACGTCCTTGGTGTTTCCATCTTCTTCACACAAAAGTTTCAGCAATAAGTGGATACTGAATCACAAAATGCCTTAGTAGATGTTTAATCAAGATTTTAAGAAGAGCACAAAGTTCTATGAAAGCAACTCAGAAAAATAAAAAGAACTGTTTTTAAGAGAGTATTGAACACTTTTACATTATTATAAAAAAAAAAACATTTAGCACAATTAAGTCATAGCATTGTGCTAGAAAAAAATTGGAATATTTTTTCTAAAAAGGGGTCAAATAGTTAAATGGGAACCTGAATGTGTAAGCAGAAAGATTTTGACAGCTAAGTTTTAGAAAGAGAATTGAAGAAAATGAATGAAAATTCTATATTTAACTGTGCTGTCAAAGCCAGACACTCAAAAAATCACAAGCCAGGCACAATAAGTAATGAGATTCTTAAAAAAAAAAAAAAAAAAAAAAAGATGACAACTCATGAACGCATGAATTTCAAGACATCTTATGGATTGAACTATTTTTATTTCCCATCTGATATGAATGTGTAAGAATGATGATCTCGGGTTTTCTGGGCAACCTGAAGGGCAAAGAACTAGATAAAATATTGAGAACTGATAGTACTGTGAATCTCTTCACATACAATATTTTATTTAAAACCTTAGTTCACATGGACAACCTAAGAAGTTTATCTGACAAATTTCTCCCCAGGTATGGAGTTTTAAATGAAATATTGAAAAGCACGAGAATCAAGATCAAATATTAATTGACAACACTAATTTAAAAAAAAAAAAAACAAACTTTTTTTTTCCTTTTTTACCACACCAGTATTAGAGTATTTAAGGGTTCTACTGAAATATTGTAAAAAAACTTGCAGAGAATTTTTTTTTTTTTGCTATTTATGTCACATGAAAACAAGGGCATTTTTTTTGAAAAATGAAACTGTTTTCAGGCAATCTGACAGATAGCTTATAGTCAGTTTTTATTGTCCTTCAGTGGGTTTCAGACAAAAGGAAGAATTCTTGGAAAACTGCAATATTCAAAAAGAGCCTGCGAAACCTGTTCTAAAATACAATAAAATAAAATAAAAAATAGCAGGTTCCTTTACTATTCTCTTAACATCCTATCTTCTATTTTTTTTTTCCTGAGCAACCAAGCTCGTTATTTCTGGAAATAACATTCAGTGTGCAACACACCTGGAGACAAATAGGACTTTTTTTTTCTTCTCTAGTAATAGGAAAGCTCATACTCAGAGGAACATTTTTCTGTTCCTTCTCTATGAGGATTTAATTTTATTAATTAGATAATAGTGTAATTGAGATAATTTATTTATTGAACAGCAGAATTCTTTGGAAACAAGATGAAGCCGACATTTAAAAAATAAGTAAGCAAAATTCTACTATATGGAAGTCAAATGGCCTTTTCTTGCTGATTGTGATGGTAATTACATTTTTTTTTTACTACATGATTTCTCAGAATATCCTCTATGTACACAAGTGCCAAAGAAACTGGTTTACATGCAGATCATTGACAAGCAAAGGAAATTGCTATAAACTCAGGAAGTATTTTTTAACTGTCCTCGAGAGGACTCTGTGGACACATCTGCTCTCTTCTGAAGTTGTTACCAGTAATTTATTGCTCTGAAAAGCAAGTGTCCTTGAGTCATAGGTTACCCTTTCACTGTCTGTTTCTTAGCAGAACCACTCATAAATAAAGGAATAAGCTTCACACACTATGGGGGTCAGGCATCAGTCTGACTTCTACAGATGAATTAGAAATATGCGAGACCTGAGATTTTAGAACTGCTTAAATTTAAACACTGCAATGACTTATTTGCTAACATACAATTATTTAGATATTTTTCTTTAGGAGAAGTCAGAGCAATATAAAAGTGTGTTTTTACCTAAATCAGCTTTCTATACTAGTCAAGCTTAAGATGAAAACAAGAGCTTTTATTTTAACGAAGTTATGTCAACTTCCTTATTGCCCTTGCCCTGGACAGTGTGTTATAGAAGAAAAGTACAATAGAAGAAGATTTGGCCTGTCATTTAATCCTAGTATCCAGCACCTTGGTTTAGATGATATTCATAATTTCTCAAAGTTTGCTCTCAGCTGTAGAAGCCAAGATAACTGTCCAGTTTCAGCCTACCCCCAGGCAATGCCTTCCAGAAAGTTCAGGTTTCAAGATTAGAGGGCCTCCCCACCTCCTTTAATGAGACTGCTATGAGAGGTCAGTGCTGCCTCTCTATTTGATCCAAATCTGTGTTTTCCATTTCTTTCCCATGTTTTTTACACCTCAGCTGAGGACATGCTCCCATACCACAAAAATGCAGACACTTCTATTTACCTTTCCTTGATATCTGCATTTACAAGTTTAATTTGTTCTTTGCTCAGAATATCCTCCCAGATTAAATGGCTTTCCAGCTCATTCCTGATCTTTTCAGGAGAAGTTGCTACATTTTAAATATGTATTATTGAAAAGACCAGTCACTCCACCCTCCATTTTATCAAATTTGCAGTCTTTGGTGAGCTTACCATAGAAACCACATCTAATTATGTTAATTTTCAAGATACAAAGGAGGGGAAAAGTCAGAAGACATAGAAAGCTAAGAATGGCATAAAAAATCCAGCTGTAGTTTCTTTAACTCCCAATTATCCATTACAGGATAGCTGTGTGAGATTTTATTCAAGAGATTCTACCAGTCAGCTGAAAAAAATCAAAAGGAATGAGAAACAGTGAGAATATGAAAAGGCTACAAAACTAAGCTGATTTGTAGAGTCTAAATACAGAGGAAAAGTGAGTTTGTAGTAAACCACATGTGGCAGGAACAGTTCAATCATTGCTGCAGGAAGTTTTCAGAACAGTGAATTTGTTTTACTCTTCAGGTTTGGGCTATAACTATAGTGGGTTGTTTTTGTTTGTTTGTTTGTTTTGTTTGTTTGATTTATTTTTTTCTTTATTTTGGTTGGTCTTTTTCTTGTTTGCTTGGGGGTCTATATGTTTGTTTTTATTGAGGTTTTTTGTTGTTGTGTTTTGTGAGGTTGTTTGTTTGTTTGTTTTAATTGTTGTAGTTTTCCTGGAAGCAACATCCGGGAGCAACATGAAGAGAAGAAGAAAGTACCATCTGTCCCCTGGTTCCTATAATTCCATGAAGAGTAGAGTCAATTTTCTGTATTTTCCATATTATACCTTATGTTATTTCATACATAATCCTTTTTAAACTTAAATTAGATATTCATAATATGAAAAATGTATTGATTCACAGCACTGAAAAACTTAAGCACTAAGTAGGACTCTGTACTTAATAATTTTAATGTGCCTCTACAATATTAGAAAATTAATTAGCCATTTCTCCCTAGAAAACATTGAGTTAATACTGCCAGAAATTTTCAGCCTTTAAGAAAATTAGAGGATATTTGTAAGTACATAGTGATAATTTAGAGAATCTACCAGTGAAGCCCCTCAAAGGCTTTATGAGCACCACTAAATTTAGAATCTCTGAATCCTTCCAGATTGCAGAAATATAATTATTCCAGATTTAAAACAAATTAAAATAAAGAGATTAATTGACAGACCAAAGTCCCAGGCTGGCATGGGGAAATTTAGGTCTCTTTTTTCTCTTTTTTGGCTTTTGACTGTCTTAAAAGTATGCAATTCCCACATTCACATTTCTTATCTGCCCAAATAAATTAAATGCTCCCAATTAGTGACGACAAATGATCTAAGAATTTTCTAAATTGCCCATCAATAGATTCACAGAAAATGAGACTTGCATAACTAAGAAAATAAATGAGCTTTACAGTTTTCAACTCTTCATCCTACTATGCTCAGTGTCTTGATTTCAGATTTTGTTTTGAGTAATGTTAATCTACATGACAAAACAGACTTCAGAGCATAAGAGCACAAAGAAAAAATCCTGAAACTGCTACCAATTTTCATCTGATTTGTCCTCTGTGGGCAATTGTGATAGCTGTTCCCATTAAAAATACTCTGAAAGATGGTGAATGATTATTTATTATATGATATATTTATTGCCTTAGCTGATGATTTAATGTGCAAACTTGTGTTCTTAAAAATTTGTTGAACTTTGGAACTATTGGAACCAGAGCAGTTGCATAGACAATTAAAGATTCTTTGGCAATTGATTTAGGAATCAGGAAGAATAATAAATTAATAAAAAAGCTAGATGCAAACCAAATATTATCTTATATAAATTATGACCAGTTCTAATTAAGATTAAGAAGTTTTTTGCAAACTCACTGTGTTTTAGATTGAGGCATTGCAGCTTTTGGGCAATCTAATGTGTTTTAGTAGCAGTTTTAAAATTTTCATTTGGCTTTATTCATATAGTCATACATAATCAACGTTCTGCATTTACTCATCACTTTTTGAGAATGATAAACTTTGAAACTTTGTTTAAAACATTTTAAATTATATTATTTTCAAGAAATATCCCTTTACTTGCACCAGATACTCCTGCTTTTCTGCAGTGGTGTAACTATTCACAGGGAGATGTATGTTTTCATACCAGTGAAACCTTAGTTCAATTTTTTAATAAGCTAAGATAATTTTGAACTACAGAATCTCAGCCTTGTTGTGGACTGACAAAGGCCTGATTGAGTAGTTTTGTTGCTGACAATTTATGGTTCAGTTGTTGTCTTTTTTTTCCCAATTTGTATTTAATCAGAAATCTTTTCTTCCTTCCAGCTTCCCACTGGCTGAGATGAAGAGTGGAAATTCAATTATTCAAAAGTCTTCATATCTCTAAGGACTAGAACCTGAATGCAGATGCCAAGATTTGTTGACCCAAATGTTCCAAATCTGGATAAGAAGAGGTCAGGAAGACTTTCTAAAAACTCATCAAGTTTTCTACATGGTATCTGAAAGATTTGTGTACTCAGGCATTCACACAAGAGTACCAAAAAAATAACACAACACACTGAACTTTCTTATAAGGAGAAGAGATCCTTGATTGCACACACACACACACAAAATTTAAAAATAATGGCTATATGTTATAATCCATGCTAGTAGAACTTATTAATTAATCCAGGTAGTGTAGGCAATGTTTCCCAAACTTCTTTATATCTGAGACACAGAACTTTTTGTTAAAATGGATGGCATGAGACAGATCTACCTGAGCTGCCCAGCACAGCAATGACCAGCTGCTGGACCTGTCATGCATGATATTCCACTCCCCGGGCTGCCTCGCTCGTTCCAGGCTATTTAGACTGATTTCAGGGCAGAATGCAATGGCCATCACACTACACCTGCAGGGAACTTTTACCATAAGGTATCAGAAATATAAATAGGAAAACAAATTGATAAAGAATTTAACCTTTTATTTTATTCACAAATGCAGAGAGAAATCCTGGCCAGACTGAAGAGGAAAGGGACATATCTTTTGAACTCTATTCTCTACTTCAGTGAGTTTTATTGTTCAAAAGGAGAAAAATATATAGCTCAGGGCTTAGAGGCTCTGAAGTTCAAAAAATTCATTATGTTTTTTTCATATCTTTGGAATTCCAAGTTTCAGGTAGGAAGACTACCATATCCGGTCCTGCCAATGTACTATAATCAAAGAATATCTATGTGTATACATAATACAGATTATCAGGTAGGGTCTTTTTGTGTGTGTTTTGGTTGGGATTTTTTAAGGGGAAAGTTCTTTTCCTCTTCACATCTGTGCCTATTTGTTGGCACTGTCTGGCTTTTTGATATTAAATGATTTATGTTGCTCTTTTGTATATCTCTGATCAATTAAAACCATAGTGCTTTGCTTCTCTTGGTTCATGGGAAAATATTAACTGAAACCCATTTTTTTAACTCACAAATAACCTGGCCAACATAGTGTAATATGCTCATTGCAAAGAATGCTCCTTGCTCATGATATGCAGAATTAAATGGCTAAAGGGAGCAACAGATGCAGTAGCAAGGAAAGGAGATTGCCCTCTTTTATGCTGAATACATTCAATGCAAAAAATCTCTACAAAAGCCTTGTAGAGATGGTGATTTTCAAACAAGGTCAAAGATTAATATCATGTTCATATTAGCAGAATTCCTGTAACTGCAAAAAAATACAATGGCTGAGTTACTAGATATAGTGAAGAATTATGTAGTCAGGGCAAGGGAAAGAAGAACAACTAAGTATGCAGCATGCCAAAAGTGATCAGGACCTTTAGTAGACCAGCAATGTCTCTGGAAAACAGATATGAAAATTTTGTATTATATTCATTATCTGAGCATTTATCAGAGGGTGTCTTGCATTCACTTCAACAGAAAATCAAATGTCAGCTCTGAATGACAGTAGCCAGTCTTCTGGGAGAGCGGCTTAAATAGAAAATAAGAAAAAACAGCAAATCAGTTTAATACCACTTTCCTTATTTTGCCATTAGTGTAGCAAGGAAGCTGAGGAAGCAATGCCTGGGTCAGTCCTTCTCCCAACCATCCAGAAAGCTATCTCTGCAAAGCAGGGCTTGTGAGCAGCTGTAATACCTGACTGTAACAAGGGAAAGCTCTGGGGCCACAGTCTGAGCTTTGCTCATGGAGAGCACACATTCGTACAGGACTCTACTGAGCAATGGCAAACAAAACTACTGCTTCTAGAGTTAAGATGCAGGTGAAGAAATGTCTCAGCCTTCAGTGGGATATCTCATCCCTCTTCAGAAGCTGTTAATTTTCTGCTAATAATTCAAAAATGTAAACTACTTTTGGGCTGACTGTAGCAATAAATATAAGTGATGACAGAGAATGGAAATAAGATTAAAAGAGATGGGTAGGAAGGGAAGAATTAAAAAGATCCTAAAGGACAAAAATTTGAGACAAAATCACCAAAAAACCCCCAAGCGAAAACCCCCACCAGCCCCCCATCCATTCCCCCCCACGAAAAAAACCTCACAAAAACACCCCCACACACACTCACAAACCCCTCCAAAAATCACAACAAAAATGCATAATAATGTGATAGTAAAAATTCAGTTTGCTTGCAAATACTGACTTCAACCACCCCAATTCGTTTTTCTCCCTTCTAAATAATTCTATTTAGAACTTGAGTCCTTTCCTACTCTCTGGACCCAGGATCTGTTCTTTCTATTAAGGACATTGAAGACAAAATGTGAACACTTACTAGCAGCAAAAATAAACCAGGATTTAGTTAGTTACATTTAAGAATTTCTGTTCAGCTTTTGGACCAGATCTCAGATTTTAAACCAAGTTTTTCTGCTCTACAAAACCCTCTGGACATTGAAGAAGCTTTTTCTTAGGATAGAAAGCCTTCAAAATATAACCTGACATTTAAAGTTCAATGTAAAGCAACTGTGATTTTTTTTTTTTTTTGCATAATTTTATCCAAGATTATAAGTTCTTCTATATTCTTGTAATGTGAACACATAGTACTGTATGAAGATTGTGAAGGACATGAGTAAACTCAATGGAGAATTTTTTGTCATCTCATTCCTCTCCAGACAGTACTTTGGCAATGAGTTTTTTGCTGTTTCTTGTCAACGAACTGACAAAGGGATTCTGAGCATAAATTGATGGCAGTAGTTTAGTTAAATTGTACTAAATATATTGATTTATGCTTCTCTCTGAGATTCTTGGGCCTTTCTGGACCTCCTTTTGAAAGCTCAGCTGTACAGCATGTGTTTAGAAGAGAAAAGTCAAATATACTTTCTTGGGCACCTAAATGGAGTGCAAAATTAAACAGATTATATTTTGGTCTTTTAAAACCAATACAATTTACAGAGAATCTGGATTTTCCCTACAGATACTGGAGGTCATGAGGGCAGTGTGAAAATGTATAGCTACATAGATATTCAGTGTGAGTACCACTCATTTTGAAATCAATTTCTCTTGACTTACAAGCATGCTTAAAACTGACTTCTAAATTCCACAGTTATTACCTTGACTGTAGCTGTGGCAATTTACCTCGACATATTCCATGGTTAGGTTGAGATTAAAGCTTTAATTGTTGGAAAATAAAAGCCAACATATGTCTCAAACTACTTCCAATTTTCTTGAGTGATTAATTTCTGACAGTTTTTTTTAGCCTTCTCCCTTCCTTTCCAACACTGCTACAATTTCTCTTAAAGCATTTGTATTTTAACCTTTGGTCCATCTTCATGGACATTTCTCAAGATCATATTTCATGGTCCATATTCCATGTTCACATGGGACATATCTTCAGCCTTGAGAGTGAACATGTCTTTCCAAATGTTTGCTGGGTCAAGGCTTTAAGAGTATTTAAACAATCGGTGTTAACTGTGTGATGTTTTTCTGGAAAAGAAAACTAGATGACTTTTCTGGCCAAAGTTATGTGTGCCCCGTCGTTGGAAGTGTTCAAAGTCGGGCTGGGTGGTGCTTGGAGCAATCTGGTTTAGTGAAAGTGTCCCTGCCCATGGAAGGGGTGTTGGAGCTAGATGATCTTAACATCCCAAACTTTCAATGATTTTGTGATTCTGTGACTGCCAGGATTGGTATTCTGGCCCCCTGAGGTCAACTCCTCTTCCTTCCTTGGGCATCCACAGTGCCTCTGCCCATGGAGGCTTTGCTTGAGCAATGATGAGGAATGGGAAGAGTCCTCTCCTTCCTCCCTTGCTTTAAGGAAGTGTCCCAGGAGGGTTCATGTTCACACTAGACGGAATGAAAGCCCCACAATGGAAGCTGTAGTGCAGAATATGGGAGAAGGGATTTTTTCTTCTGATACTCCAGTATCACCTTGTCCAAAATTTGATAGCATTGCAATAATAACTAATACTGCACTGATAACTTACATGGGCATATTTGGAAACTTTTTAAGAAACACATAAATATTTTTTGCATTTAATTCCTGTCTAAGTCCATGTGTAATTTTCATATAAGTCTGTTACAACTGGTTGCCTAGGGGACCCCTTGCTAAACAGTCACTGGTTTATGATTTCTAATCTTCCTGTGTTGTTTTTAATCAGTAGGGCACATTTCTTATTTTTTTCACTGAGTTATGGTGCTTGGTTTCCATATTGCCTTTCTCCTCTCTTCTCACAGCACTTTTTGTTGTTAATTTTGGATGTCAATTTTTCTGTAGATAAAATGTTATTTGCATTCCTCTCTAGTTTAACAACTAGCCAAAGCAATTCAGTCAAAATACCACTGAAAATGTTCTTATTACCTCCATCTCCTCTCCATCTCATAGAGAATTTAGTAGGAAAACCAAGAAAATATTATTTTGATTTTTGCAAGGACCACTGTAACCATTTTTTTTACCAATATATGAGTATTTCCTACACAGGCTTCTTATTTCCTTTGATGTATAATATTATCTAAAAAGTTTTAACTACAGTCTCTCTAGAACCATATAGATTCTATGTTGTTAATAAAAAGTGTTCAGATGTTAATTTTTATTTTTAAATATTTATATTTAAATATATATTGCCTTTTTAAAAAAAATACCCTTAAAATTCACGTGTTTAGATAAAAACTAAAAAATATTAATTACAGACAGAGAACTATTATTATTCAAGTTTTTTTTCCAAGTATCTCATTTTGTGGCCTTGGAATCAACATTTAACTTTTTCATGACTTCCCAGCATCATCTGTATAACCAAGATAATACTCATCAGGCTGGAGCAAAAAGCATTAGAAGCTAGTTAAATGCTTGCTCTAAAGACTTGTTTCCATCTATTATAATGACTTTTATATCAAGCTGTTAATTTAGAGGATTACATTTCCATTAAATTTTACAGGAACAAATGTCAATACATGGAAAACTTTTGTTTGATCCACAGTTCCTCATAACATTGATATTCTAAACAATGCATCATTGTAGTAATGCCTGACAGCTGAGTGGTACTGCTAAGAAATGGAACTCTACCCACTTAACTTCCTCCTTTTAGCATGGGAACTAAAAATATTATCTACAGAATAAATGGATAAATAATTATAAATTCTGGGTGTTCTTTTTTAATGTAGAATGTAGAGTAACTTCTGTGGGTATCCACATGTTAAAGAGAAAATGTCAATGTCCATACTGTGTTTAATTTCATCAACTATTAAAAAGAAAATATCAGTGTTCTCAACTCACTCCATTTTTTGCTTAAGTGATCAATTTCATGTGTAGAAAAATAGTAAAAATGAAAATGCATTGACATCAAAATAGAATGTGGCTCAGCACTAGTGATCAAGTAGAAGTCAACCTCAACTATCCAAGTGTCCTAATGGATACTAAAAATGCATAAACTGTAAGTTGGATAATAAAAATGTTTTTCAATGTGATATTCAATGTTGTGTCTCAGGACATGACTCCCTTCAAAATTTAAGTGTGTTTCACATATCAGAGGGCAAAACAGATGAGACGGGGAGAAGAACGGTTATTGATTTTACAATTCCCAATTCTTGTCTATTCACTGAATTAATTTTCTTGAAATAAGTCATCATCTTGTAGGAAGTGAGAAAAAAATGAGTCAGAAGAGGCACAGGTATGAGGCTGAGACAGTGACCAAACATCCGATCAGACTGAATGATGCCTAAATGTCTCTTGACTTATTACTTTCACTTTCACATCCTTTCCTCTTTCCAAATGACAACACATTTTGTTTTAATCAAGCTGGAAGGAATAAAGAAGTCACAGAATCCAAACTAACACTTGCATTTAAAGCTGAAAAAAACCAAAAAAACCAAGAAACAACATATTAATACCATTTTCTTAAGAAACACTTTCTGAAAGGTATGTTATTTAAATTTCTCTCAAAAATTGACTGTTATTAAATCATGGTTTAGTACAAGCAGTAGAAGAAAATTGCTCTGTTTTGTAAGCTGACTGCTCAGCTCTTGTTGATTCTGCATATTGAGGAACGGTGATCAATGATGGCTTTTAACAGAAAAAGGCCTTTGTAAAAAGACATTTCCAGCAGAAAAATGAATATCTTGTTAAGCTTTGAGACATTTCCCCATTTGGTACTGAGTCACTGAAGCATCTGGCATGAATTCTAACACCTTTGAACCATTTATGTGCTGATAATGTTGATACACACTTTTTTGTTTATGGAAAAGAAGATATGAATACATTCATTACCGCGTATGATGGAGAAGAAGGAACGGAGCTACCAGAAGTAAAAAAGATTTAAAATTTAAAAAAGAGAACCAAGAGCAACAGGCAAAATGAATGCAAATGCTACATTCATTTTTGGGAGCACAGCATCTGAAGTCTTTGCCAAGGTGATGATACATCATTTTTCAGATAGGATGAAGTTGAAGCAGCCAAGAGAAGCCTGAAGGAATTACTGCAGCAAGAGATTTTCTCCTAATTGTTAATCTCCAAACTACAGTGTTGTGACAATAAGGGCTTAGAATCAAAGCTGAATGCGTTGTTTGGGCTCAGCATAGCCAAAGAACAGGGAGAATAACCTCATTACTAAAAGCTACCATGCTTCAACAGGGAAGTTAAATTCGCAGCTGAATTTTCACAAGCTAGGAGCATCGTGAGCATTTGGGAAGACATGATTATCACAATTAATGATGAAGCAACATTTTGTCTGTAGCTCCTCCACCCCCTTCTCCAAAACAATCTCAGTACCATCATCTGTACATGTGAATATTTAGTTATTGAAAATTTAAATTATTTATGAACAAGAAAAAATCCATTCAAAATATAAAGCCAGAAGATCATCAATAAATAATTTTTAGAAAACATGGACATTCCTTATGTTATTTTACAGTTATTTTCAATAGGAGCATACTTGCAGATGTACAAGATAAAAGGGAATTTGGTGGTGCTTGATAATGACAGCATTTTTATATGCTTTTCTCTGTATATTTCACTAAAGTACTGATGTAAACGGAACCAGAATCAAACCTTATTTTTTGGCACTAATGAATATCTGAGGAAAATCTTTTCCACACACAAATGCTTCAGCTTCTACCTGTCTACTTAGAAATTTATATAATTGCACAGAGTTCTTAAGCACCTCTGAATATCTCTACAGTCAAGTTTATTGAATAAGTCTTCTGCAAGTCACACTAATTTTTACCTGCTTTCCTATTATACTAGTTTTTCAATATTCTTTTTGCTAATCAGAAAAACAATGGAGTGATAATCTAAGTATTTTAGTGACCTGGGAAAGAATAAAATAAGAACAGGTAGAATCTGGCCCACATCAGACCAGTGTAATTGGGGGGGAAGAAGTAGATGTTTTATTTTGAGTCCATTAAAACTCATATAGTAGGAAGGAAAACAACTCAAATAAAAGTTGGATGCAAAACTAGATAGATAGCCATGGCTGCAGAACAGTTATACGTAATTCATTGGCAAACAATGAAAAACATATCAAGCTATACTGCATGGGAACCTGCTTTGAGATTATGGAAAATAACTTGTTAGCTTTTTTTACTTTAGATTACTTTGGGCTGGGGGAAACTATGAATATACTGTAGGAAAATATGGCAGTCTTTATTAGTTCGAAAAGTTAAAAAAAAGTCTTGATAGTTATGGAATTCTGTATGTAAATAATGCAGTTTTTCTTATCTGAGCAAGCACATCCAGTTAATGAAACACAGGGTGAGGAACAACCGGGCAGGCAGCAGACCAAGATTTGAGGTTATAGTGAATCACAGGTTGCATATGTCAACAACATAATCTTGAAAGGTCCAATATTTACTACCACATAAATCAGAACAACCTGTAGAGTATTTTTCACTTTTTAATGCAGATGGATTATCTCTGATGTTTGCTTTATTCCAAAGTGGAAGAAACATGGAATGTTTAAAAATAAAAGCAAGAGAATGTTGCTGGAAGTTTGTTGAATACCCTGTGAAATATTATCTCCTGATGGTTTTTCTGTGCTAAGTCCAGCTATCCAGGAAAATCCTAAGTTAACACTTGTGTTTAGCAGTAATTTCTCCAAGAGAGAATAAATGTTTTAGTGAAAGAAAGACAAAAGATGATACAGCGTGGCAGGAAAACTTGTCATGAGCATTACTGAGTGAACAGCACTACTGAGTAAAGTACAGAGCAGTTCTGTGATTCTGAGTTCTTATTGGACATCCCACCTCAGGAACAACTGCAAAGATGTTAAATCATATATATTTTATTTGCTTAAATTCTGATTTATGCTAATAAAATCAACATAACAAGCATCAGGTTAAGCAGACTCAAAGAATTAAATTTGGATGAATAAATAAATATTTGAAAAGGCTTTTACACTATCAAAGAAAAATAGCACCTTATTAATCAAATCTATCCTCTAGAAAAGGAGTGGAATTTTTACAGTATTCCTTTTTCACAGAAAAAATAAATAGCCTCCAGTCTCTCTGTCTTCCCTTCCTGTTTTAGGTGGGAAGGCTGCTCCCTGGCAATGCTAGGGAATATGAAGAGAATATGCAACTTCTGTCACCCCGTGTATCTGTAGCCATTCTGAGAAAAATACAGGATCATGGGAGTCAAGTACTTACATTATTGCTGGAATCAGCAACTCTGATCAGCTGGCAAATAGCAATGAAGAACATAATCTATCAAAAGCCTACTGCTATCCCTGAGGCTTTTATAACCCATATACACATACTTAGGTGCATTAGAAATTAAGGAATCATAATATTATAATATTTCTTTGAATTTATTAAAAAATATACTAAGAGGAACTATAATGAGTGCTTGTATAATAAGTAAATAAACTTAATGTCACAGTTAGAACAAGTAGCTTGTGATGTAAATGTTATTGCTATGTCTTATGGCTTTTGTTCCTTTATGCTTTAATATTTTTTGTGAAGAGAAAAAACAATCAACAGAAAAAAAGTCAGGCTTCAAGTAGCATGTAAATTACATCCTGAGAGATGTTCATATCGAAACACTTAATCTTTCAGAGAAATTCTCAGCCATCTTTTTGCCTTAGGCTCAGAGAGGTGGCTGAAAAGAAGTAGAGACTACACCTCAGATTAATTTGCAGTGGTCTCGTTTGCTGTCAGATCCTCTCATAAAACTGAAGGTTTCTGACAAACATTAACACACAGCCCAAATGCTTATACTTGTTTTACTACCCTAGAAAACATGTCCCTAACCAGGAAAACAGTGAAACATCCTCTGAAGAAAAAACCAAACCATGATGTCTGTGTTCATGGAATCAAAACACTAAATGAGAATATGACTTTTCTCTCAACACACATCTTTTATCCAGCACATCCTTTTCTACACTGTCTCTTATCTAGTTTGGTTTTTTTTTGTGCCTCCCAAACCAATTAAACTTTTTGATTTCTAAATTGAACACAGAAGCATCTACTTACAAATGTTTTAGAGTACAAATGTTTTCACCTAATGATAACAATAACCTGTGATAGTGATCTCAAATTATTGAATTGTTAATATATTTGAAAGATAAATGTTCACATGGTATTTAAATGAAACATAGAAATTCTCAAATTCCTTACAAATTAGCTTTGATTTTTATGTTAAGCTGCCACTCAAGTCATTACCAACCTGAGCTGAATTAGAAATGCCTCTTACTCTGGTGGTTAAATAGAGGCCTCTATGAAATTAATAAAAGTTTTTACCTATTTCTTCACAGAAAGGAGTCTTAATTTTGTTTTGTTTTATTTTTATGTTACTATGACAAGTACCCTTATCCAAAGCAAATGGAAGAAAATGAATATTTAAGTAGGGCAATCTCAGAGAACAAGATCCTGTAGTTCCACACTGTGTCTCACAACCTAAAACAATGCTTAGCTGCCTGGAGTTGCAGTATCATTACCAGGCAATATTTATTCTCTTCATATACCTTCATTTTGAAAGTAATAAAATGTACTTCCATACTCTTTTATTATTTCATTTGAACTGGAAAACAATTTTTATGTGATCTGAAAAAAGACTCCAAAAACTTATGAACTGTATGATATATTTATTAACTATATTAACTATTAGCTATAAACATTATCTTTCATAGATCTTGAGTACATCCATGCAAATATGCCTTGAGGTAATAATCATGACTAAAAATGTTCTTATGAATCCTTCATTCCTGAAAAGACTAATTTCTGAGAGGAAAGAGGCTACTCAAGGTAATGTTGAATGCAGAAAATGAATAAACTTCAATTTCAATACAATTTAAAATTATGGAATAGCCCTCTTTGTTCTGTCCAAGAGGGCTCAATAAGAAATTATCATAAAAGATAAGATAAAATTAACACTTATTATAATATAGTTAATAGGAAATTCATAGTGTTGCAAATTGTCTTCAGAAGTCCCCTGTTGTTGAGTTTACCTAGATAGTACTTCGAACATACACTACAGCAAAAAGAAACTCACTGAAATTTATGCAGTCAGCTTAGAAATTACACTGAAAATTCACAAAAGCTGAGTCACCTTCAAATTCTCCTCCCAAGCTGCAGCAAAAAGCCCAGAACCAAACATATAAAAATGTTCAACTAGGGTGGGTGCTAGAATATTGTGACTTCAGCATATCATGAGATATTTGATTTTGCTAAACAACAAAATGCTTTGAGAATGATACCCCATTTTAATTTTTCTAGGCAAGTAAATACATTAATATATTGTTGAGATTACAATTCTAAGCATCTGAATTTTTAATTTTTAAGTAGTTTCTTTAGTAAAAACAATAATAGTAATGATGATAATAATTACAAGGTTAACAATGACAATAGAAATAATAAAAATAGAACTGTTATTTTCAGGTCTAAAATCAGGGGGCTAAGATCAGGATTCATCAGACCAAACTCAGTAATCCATAGCATAATGATCTTCCCATAGATTAGTTGTTTAAACCCTCTCTATATAGAGTGGAGAGCACAAATGTTCTCAGGAACATGATTCATCTCACCTCCTGAAGTGGCTGTCTAAAACAGGTTAGGTGAATCATGCCTGAGATGTTTGTTTTTCTTAGCCAGTTCTAAAGGGCTCTGGGTTAGTGGCTCAAAGGTAGCCAGATGACATCAAACTGTGGGCTGTATCTCTTTCAGCAAATGTGCCCTGTAAAAAGGAAAAATCTTTCTGATCTACAAATGTTAAAGCAAAATATCAGCATATAAAATTGTTAAAAAGAGAGACACTGCCCATAAAGTAATTGAAGGTGGAGAAAAAAAGTAGCTCACCACCACTTTGCTGTTGAAAATAATACTGGTAATAATACTGGAAATAATGGTATAACATGTATCTATTTTTCAACCCTATTGAAATGCTCTCCATAAATAACATCATTAAAGAATGTAATGGCTAAATGTCTAACCCTGAAATGCATCTGCAGTTCTGAGATGTGATGTACCCACTGCAGCAGTGATAACACTTATAGGTTGACTATTATGAGTTTAAGTCCTTTTCAAAATACTGTGATTGTAACCATGTTGCTTCTGGTTTCTGGTATTCACCCACTATGGTTTTGTGTGAAATGACATTAAAAGCATGGAAAGGACATCTTGATTAAAAACTTAGAAGCAAGTTACCTGATTACATGTCAGTAAATGGTGAAAGGGGTTTGTTGTAAAACGGTGTTAGAAAAACACAAAAATATCTAATTAAGTCTACTATGGTAAGGATTCATCAGAGCTAAACTGTTTGCAGTGATCAAACATAGAAGATATTGGTGGATAAAAAGACTGCACTTATAAATTTAGTCCTGATGCTGTGGAGATAATATCAAATTGAGACAGTCATACAGAAGAAACATGAGGAGGTTCCAGCTTTATAAACAAACAAGTGAAGAAGCAAAAAAAATAAACAAACAGCAAAAGCTGGAATCTGCATCATCATTAAAACCTAAAATAATACAAGTTGTGAAGGAGCCAATAAATCTGACAGCACAACAAGCAAAACCATTCAAGAAAAATATTAAAATTCATGGGATGCCTCTAAGTTCTACAAAATAAAGATCAAGCCAGAAACTGCAAGAGATCTTAGACATATTGTGTCTTTCCTAGAGAGGAAAAAAAATGCTGATAATGCAAAGATGATGCCATCTAAATTTAGCTTGAAATAATACTCCCTAACCTTCCACATGGTTGTATGAGGCCACTCATTACTATGAGCCAAAGAAAGCTGTACAGACACTTCTTTTCCACTTTGCCCTGGAATTTCACAAGTATAAATTAAATCATATTTCAACTTCTGATATCACTCCCTCTAAGTTTGATATGTCCAGGGAAATTAAATCAATCACACTTAATAAGTATAGAAAAGCAATTATTTTATTTAAGAAAGATCACAGAACTGGAGAATAATTTAAGTTGGAAAAACTTTGGAGATCATCTGTACCAGTTCCAAGTCAAAGCACAGCTGAGTTCAAAATCAGAGATTGCCAAAGGCTTTGTCCAGTTTAGCTTAGAGTGCCTTCAAGGAAGTAAATTATGAAATCTTTATAGAGGAACTTTTCCGATTTCTGACCTCTCTTATTTTAAAAATCCAGCTTCAGATTTTTCTGGTACACTTGCCTGCTGTAGAATGTGTGCTGCCTCTTGCCCTTTTCACATGTGCCTCAAAGAATTGCTACTTTATTGTTATTCCTGTTATCCTATCATATATATCTTTGAACACTGAAATAATTCATTCTGGGGACAGCTGACCCAAGCATTTTATGTTCTCTTTGATGTCTTCCTGTATAAAGCTACAGTTCCTATTATAGTTTTATTTATGCACCTAGGTATTTTCTTTTTTCCATTTTCGATTGAAAATTCAAAATTAATGTGTTTTTAAGAAGTGTACTATATCGCTACAGTGCTGACAAGACTTTGTTGTTGAGCATTCCTTCATTCTACAGATAATATTTATTATTTCCTGATATCTCTCTAGAGGAAGCTATTTACCCCACTTTTCTGGTAGTGGATTTTTACCACCTCTCTTATTTAAAATAAAAAAATTTATGTAGAGTTAGCTACTTTAATTTAATATCAAAGCCTTCTCCAAAATGGAATCTATGGTTCCTAAATTGGGGCAACTTCATAAAAAACCTCCCATATATCAGAATTAACACTTTTTTAAACTGTGGACTGTAAAGATCTCCTCTTCTAGGCTTTGCTAACCTAATAATCCACTTTCTTCTACCACAAGCTAAAGGCCAAAAATCGTTTTGATATCAGATTGTTGCTTCTTTATTTAAGCAATGCAAGACACTGATTTACTCTGGTATATCAACAGGCAAAAATACCCATGTGGCATGGCCATGCAGCAGCTAGGAATCCAAAGTGGCTTCATTAATATACAAGTCAAATACAAAATACCAACTATTGTGATAATCAATAATGTTATGGTCATATTATGCAGTTTCTGTAGCTAATCATTACTTTTAAAAACTAAAAATTGATCTAAAGCAGTATCCTAATCTGTACTGCTGAGCATTTATTTCTATTACCTAATACCAGCAACAGTGTCACGTACCAAAGGTGTCCTTGCTCTGCTCCAAGGATTTTATTCAGCTAACTTAGAGATTTGTTTATATATTAGGTCCACATTTATATATTTTTTTACATAAACTCATATTGAATAACTGGAAAAATCTGATAAAATATATTTCTCAATGTTTCTGACATGCAGGTCTTGTAGGGGAACTTCATATTTTACTGGAATCAGCTCTAATCCAATGCTACCTCAGGTTGGTTAATGACTATTTAGTAAGAAATGAGAGCAATTACATCCAGGGATAGCTATGCCCTACAGCATTAGCAGCCTTTCTTTCCAATCAGTATCTCAGATTTTATAATCAGTTTATGACAGAATTTCTGATATGATTTGTTTCTCTAACACCATTAGAGAAATCATATGACAAACTGGATCTCAGTCTGATCATGGGAGGTCTACTGTAAATTTCTGAGCACAAACTCAGAACAATTTCTTATACCCATCCTTTCTCAAAGTAATTTTACTTGAAGCCAATTTGTTTAATGCTGAAAGGTACAGACAGTCTACCAGCCCTAAAAATGGGGCATTTTCCATGAGAGTCAGGTTCACTTAGCTGAGTAAAAACATTTCAAAATGTAGATGTTTGTTCTTTTTCTTTTTTGTGTGTGCCAAGACTTTTTGTATATACTTTTAGTTTTTGTCAGTTCCATTTTTAACTGGAAGTCATTAAGAGCTAAAGACTAAAGAACTGAAATCGGTGAGATTTTCCTGTGTAGTGTACATATTCTACCTGCCTAAATCTACCTTCTGTTTCAAAAGAATAAAGAATGAACAGTACTGTTTGTGTCTTTTTTTATTATTATTATTTTATTTTATTTTAACCCCTGTGGTTTTATAAAATAGGAGAAATTTCAGACAGTGAGAGTACAGGAATAGGTAGTTTGTAGCATTAGGGTCAATTTGGTAGGAATGAACCCTCATACTATTGAGAGACTGATGCATTATACAATGCAACTACTAAGAAATAAATATGTAAATTAGAAGGAAGACTTGGATAAAAGATCTAAAAAAACCCTAGATGTATGGTGGCATTTATTTATTTTTTTAGCTGCGTGGGATAGAATGCGTCTTGCATATTTAAACACATACTTACAATCTCAGAATTAGTTCCAAGTAATAAGTGACATCAAAGACTTTGTCATCTGTTAGAGGAAGTCATGCATCTGGATAATATTTCCTGAGGCCTTGCAAGTCTGACACTAAAGGAAAATTTTATGCAGATCCGAGCCTTGTTTTTAAATCAGGCTTTCCATTATTTTTTTGTTTATTCAAACTTAGGAGGTAGTCATCATATCAGTCATGCTTGGAAAGAGCCATGAAGTTAAAAATTGCAAATCTCATTCTGTGTATGAGTCTGTTCTCACCTGCCTGTCCCCACCGGGTCATCTTAAACATGGAGCAGCTCCCTGTCTTGTCCTACAAGCCATTGAATTAAGGACCTGTTGAAGTACAAACTACTAACGCTACAATATTTTTATGTTATCCAGCAGCAAGTATCTGTAGTGCTGTTTTCATCAGTTATGAGGCAGAAATACACATCTGCTTAAAAACACACACGGCATTGTGTTCTTTGTAACATAAAACCCAACAGTTTCTCTGTGATTTACGCAGGATCACCAAATTTAGTGTGAAGTGCTGGGGCTGACTGACAGCACAGCATTTCTTTGAGGGGCTACTTGTAAATGTGCTATTCGAATGTATGTTGTTTGCCTCCAAAAGTTCAGCCAGAAAAGAGTAGTTGGGATGGGGGTGAGGTGCTGTGGGAGCACTGGGGGTGGAGGGGGCTCTGGTGCTGCTGGCTGCACCCGCCAGCAGCCACAAGATACAGTGGTGTGGCTGCACAGTGGTTCCAGGTGTTTCCAAAACCAGTGAAACAAGCTCAGGGGCAATCAGAAAAGTGGCATCTGCAGGGACAGAGACACACCTGAGGGACCGTGGATGGCCCAGACGGGGCAGGAATGCCCTGATGGGCCATGGCAATATGGGTGTGAAACACTTCACAGTCCCTGGCCCGGGGCAGGATGCAGCTCAGCACAAATCGGGCCGGTGGGTGGCTCACTGCAGGTAGGGATGGGCTGGGAGTGAGAAACAGGAGATGGCCCCGAGGAAAGCTGGCAGGGGGAAAGCTATACACAGGAACCAAAACTGAGGAAAACAATCTGTTGACAAGATGATAGGTTTGTCACTCAAAGAGGAACTGAGATAAGCAATATGAAGCAATTAATACAGAAGTGACGAAACATGGAACAGCAAAGACAGTGTTTTAAAGTAAGATAGAAAGGGGAATACTGATGCAACCACAACAAGTTTTTATTGTCAGACACAAAAGCTTTTAAATGCTGGCATGGCCTGACAAATGCACACCAGCGGTTCTTTTTCACATACGTATGAGTCATTTTTCCAAAGTTCTTTTTCTCACCGTTTCAAAGCCGCTGCCGCGGTGCGAGGATGCTCCCGTGCCTTCCACAGGACAGAGACACGGCAGAGAGCGCCTGGCGGCGCCGGGCTGTACCACCCGCCTGTGCCTAGCACCATCTAGTGAGCCTCGGCCGGCCGCTCCTCTTCCACACCAGTAAAGGCACTAAAAAAGGATATTTCCTATCTTTCAGCCCGCAGAAACATTTCGGGAACCATGCAGATTGCTCTGCAAGTTGAATTTAGAGGCAGGAGGAAGACTTTTGAGGATGCAGATCTTTCCCTCTTTCAAACACACATCTTATCTGGAATAAGGTGCAGAGCAGGTGTGTGCGTTATAACAGCAGGGTGGTTATCAAGATGTTCCTTAGATGTTGTTTAACATTCTGTCTTAACTCTAATAAGTTATCTTGAGTGCCTCTCCTTTTATTGTTTAATTGGGTTGATGATTAAAGTAAGTAAAATTTAGTCTGCTATTATGATAATATTTTTTTACTCCCTAGAAATCAATCTATATTCTTATTACCAACCAAGAGGAAAATTAATTTATAAAATACTTACAGTAACCAGCATTTCATTGGGAAACATGAATTATTTTGTTCCTTAAGCAGTTGTTGCAAAGAGCAGAATCAGAAAACACTTTTTTTTATTGCAGTACAGTTACTAGTACAATTACCATGCAGTTCAGTCTTCAGTACTTTATTAAATTAGATGCATATGAGCCACCTTTCACTTGGATACAAACTTAGAGAAAACTTCATTATTAGTCTACTACAAATCAGAAAACAACTTTCAGATCTTTCAACCATTTGCTCTGGACATCTAAAACCCTTTTGAATTATAAAAGGCAGTCTCAAGAAAAGGAAAGGTGAAGTTCAACAGCTGCCTGCAGACAGAATGCTGTACTTGTTTCATGATATCCATTAACTGAAGGACAATTGCAGGAACATCATTTGTGTTATTGAGGCTCTACTTTTCTATGTTGCTTTCTGAAAATAAACTTGTTGATATGTTTCCATCTCTTTCTTTCTTCCTTTCCCTCCTGCCCTCTTTAAAACATTACACATTCAGTAAAAAGTGTGGAGACCTTAGGGGCATCCAGATTTTTGTATTGTCTTTGAAAATTAGCTGTCCTTCTAGCTGGGTTTATGTACTATGCTCACACTACCAGTCTTTAGTCCTTTCGTTCAGACAACCAGTGGTACAATCAAAAATATAAAAGAAAAAAAAACTAAGGAGAAAATGAAAATTTACAAATGTTTAAAGTAGTGTTCATTACTAAGAGATCAGCAATAATCTAGAAGTAAAGATTAGTGATTTTTGGATATATGACTGTAAATTATAAGTATAAATAATATGGTATTAATGAAGAATTTACTGTTGGTTTAGAGAAAATAAGTCTAATTTTGAGATATCTCTCTTTTAAAAAATGCTCCTGTCACTCCTTAAATATCCTACTTATTAGTTGCTTAACATAGCCTGATTACATAAATTTAGGTGAAGAAAATTTAAATAGAAAGCTTGTCCCCAAGGAAATCAAATGAAGTGTGCAATGGACTTAAGGGAAGCCAGGGTCTAATTTAAAGCTACCAGACAGTTTTATCCAAGATATACATGATCTTAACTTTTTCTTCATGCAGGCATCCTTCAATTTTTCCATTGTGAATGCCTGTGTTACCCCTAAAGGGAAATGTTAATGCCTTCCACCAGGCCTGTCCCTCATGCAGTTTTCTTCACATTAAAAAAAACAAAACAAAACACTAAATGTAAATTGGGTATAAGGATAATTCAGCTCTGCCTAAGTGGAATGTTTCTTCTAGTTAAGAACAAATTACCTGCTAAGACCCTTGAGGCCACATGGAACTGTAATGGATTTTGGTGCTGAATTGTAACTTACAGTTTTTATCAGTGCTTTTCTATTTTCTTCTGTTTGTGGACACTGCAGGGTTTTGGTAAAATATGTGGAACTAGATGACAAGCAGAATTTCCACACGCTGGAAGGTTTTGGGGTTTTTTGTTTGCTTTCTTTTAAATATAGTTTCAGTTCAAAAGGACATGTTTCTCCCCACTAGAGACAAAGGAATGTAAAAAAAACCCCAAAACCTGCATCCTATATTTCTAAAAGTATGCTTAATTTTTACAGCTTCACTGGAACACTGGTTCCTTCACAAGAGTAGAGCTGCTGAGAATCTGTCACCTTCATGAATCTTGTCAACAAGAAAGGCAATTTCAAGAGGCATTGAACAAATCTAAACCTAAACTTTGAAGTTGGCTTTGATTTATCTCTGAGTTAAATACCTTATGTTCCTTAATCAGTGCCTGGAGGGAATTATGTACCACAAAATAGAATTACCTGTCATTTCTTTAGTAAGTAACATGAAGCCTAAAACAGGGAAATCTGGGAAGGGTGGAGAAAAGACTGTCCCTTTGTGGTGATGATGTAACTCCTGAGGGTTAGAGGGTGATTCCTGTCTTGGATCAGAATCACAGCTATAGCTACTCTGACTCACAGCTACAGCTACTCTGACTCACAGGAGTCAATATCGCCACTTTTCAAAACATGGAGCAAGAGTTTTTATTTAAAATTTAAGGGGTTTAAAACATAAAACATAGAACCTACCACAATAAAGCCACTGGCATAGGATTTTAAGCACTCAAAAATTATTTTTTCATAACTGTTTGTATATATGTTTTAATTAATTATTGGATAATAGACTAGGATTTTCTTAGTTACCTGCTCTTGACCTAAGTGGCTACATGAAAAAGCAGATGTGTTCTTGCCCTGAAGCAGAGGTATTAGATTTTAGGTGCATAAACCCAGCCTCTAAGAGATACTGAGTAAGTTTGCTGACAACACTAAACTGGGAAGCTGTCATGGCAGGGAGGGCCTGCAGAGAGACCCTGACAAATCAGAGAGATGGGCAATCACCAACCATGTGAGCTTTAATGAGGGCAAGTGCTGGATTCTGCAGCTGGGGTGGGGATGTGTGTACAGAGGGAACAAGAGCAGCTGAAGAAAGGGACCTGGGGGTCCTGGTTGATGGCAAGTTGAACATGAGCCAGCAGTGCCCTGGCAGACAGCAGGGCCAACCCTGTCCTGGGGGGCATCAGGGAAAGCATAGCCAGCTGGGCAAAGGAGGGGATTGTCCTGCTCTGCACCTTGACTCCTGTGTCCAGTTTTTTGGCCAAAATATAGAAAAGAGATTGAGCTATTAGAGAGTGTCCAAAGGAAGCCATGAGGACGGTGAAGAACCTGAAAGGTAATCCTTCTGAGGATTGGCTGAGGTCACTTGGTTTGCTCAGCCTGGAGAAGACTGAGGTCAGACCTAATTGGTGTTCCCCATCCTCATGGTGGGAGAGGAGAGGCAGACTCTGATTTCTTCACTCTGGGGCCCAGCAACAGGACTTGAGGAAATGGCCTAAGGCTGAGTCAGGGGAGGTTTATGTTGGATATCAGGGAAGTGTTTCACACCCAAAGGATGGGTGAGCACTGAAACAGGCTCTCCAGGGCAGGGGTCATAGCCCCAAGCCTGACAGAGTTCAAGAAGTGTTTGCTGTAATTTGGGGTATCCTGCACAGGGCCAGGTGTTGGGTCCCTCCCAACTCAGCATATTCTCTGTTTCTATGACTTCACCACACAAGTTGAAAGCATCTCCTTGGAAGTGGCTGCTGGTAGGGCAGGAGTTGCTGAGAGTAGAGGGAATCTATTTCCTCCCTTAACCTGGACCTTTTGAATTAAGAGATGGATAGCAAACATCATCTATTTGATAATGATTTGAATAGAAGTGGTTTTGTATAGAACTTAATACAATCATCACATAAAGTGAATTTTGAGGACAATTAATGTATTGATGTGTTTAGTAGACAGAGAAGCATCAAATTTAGAGACCTTGAAAAAAATGAAACAAACGTCAAGTCAGAGATGTTTACCAAAAAGGAATAATTTTTAACCACAAATAGAAGAAAATCTGTGAATACTTTTAGAAATTTAGCAGAGAAAAACAGGTTAAATTCAAGCAGGTTAAATTACAATTTAACTTGTAAATATTGAACATTTCCCTGTAGAGTGGCTGGAGGGTTTAATATGTTATGTTCTTTGAAGGATCAATACTTTTAGAAATAGAATTCTAGAATGTCTTGCATTGGAAGGCACCTTAAAGATCTGGCATGATGTCTGAAGGCTTGATCTTGCAAGATGTTACGCCTCCTCTGGTCTGAGTAATATCACTTAAAATGTTGTATGATTGTCTCCATGACAATAATGAATTCTAAAAAACACCTTTATCTTGAAGAATAAAATGAGCACCTAGAGCTTCCAAGATTTGGACTTACAAAAGGACAAGAGAATAGCTAGCTAAAGTAAATATGGCAGAGAAATAGAATTCCTGTGTTACAACAGAAGACCTGCAAAATAAAGACAGATGGGTAAATGGCCTAACCCACTCAGTCATCCCACCCTATTTGCCATCCTGAGAATGAATAAAAGGACAAGTGCTGCCACATCACTTCCTCATTCCTCATGATATTGCTTTTCTCAAGTGTACTTTATATGTAGCTGAGGGTGTTCTCTACATATGTTAGGGACAAAAAAACTGAATGAGTAATAGGCCAACCGAGCAGCAGTATGCTATTTAAATTAATCGCCATTTCAAAATATATTTATGGCAGCTGAAATTCAGCATCATATAAACAAATACAGTACTTCTACAGCCATATCTCAGCTTGGTTCTGGGATTGGATCTCAAGGTAAGGCTTGTGTTTGATAAAATATTACTGGCAAGAGAGATACACTGCATACATAGAACTGAAATGTGAAGAATAATAATGAATAAAAATAGCAAGAATATAAATAATAATGTTCTAAGAAGAATAACTTAACTAAAAACTTATATAATTTAAATTATATTTTTTAAAATCGAATCCTCCAGGTTATCTAATTGAAACAGCAATTAATATTAACAATACACTTAAAATTATTACACAGAACACATATTCCTAGATCCTAAAGTCCTTCTTTTTCTCTCACGCTATGATCCAATGCTCCTCTTGTCTTAAGGTTGACAGTTGTAGTTTCCTTTAAGCAGGAGTTGGAGTGATAGTTGTGCTGAGCTGTCAGCCTTTGTTTGTCATTTATGATGAATTGAAGTAGGAATTAAATTAGGCAAATAGAATAGAATATTTGCATTGGAAGGGATGTGCAATGATAATCCAGTCCAGCTGCTCGACTATTTCAGGGTTGACCAAAAGCTAAAGCATATTATTAAGGGCTCGAGGCATTGACCACCTCTCCAAGAACCTTGTCCCAGTGTTTGACTACCTCTCCAAAATAAATGCTTCCTAATTTAATTCCAAAACTCACATTCTCTCCCTTTGTCAGTGTGATGTTCACAGTGGGTGAGAGCCTCTTCCTCATTCATCTTGGGGTCCACTTAGAGTTATATTTAAATATTTTCTTGTTGTAGTTTTCCTTCTCATCACTTGTTCCCTGGAAGTCAGAAAGTTTTCTCCCCCGGCCCCAGCTGATATCAAGGACTGTTTCTCACAAGGCAGTGCCTCCCCAAGTTTGCCAGACCTTTACCATTCTTGGTGATCAGACAGCTTTAGCTCATAAGAATGTGAAGTGGTAGTTACTTTGCCACCAGGTGAATACAAAACTCAGCTGAAACCGAGACAGACATATTTTGACACCCTCAATACCACATCATTTCAGCTCTTTTGCTTGTTATGGCAAAAATTCTTTTTCTTGGGTTACACAGCATTTTTGACAATCCGTGACAATTGTCTTTCCTGACAATTTTAATGAACAACATTTTATTTACTCATCAAGATAAAATATCTGACTGTGAATTTAATGATACGCAGCCTCCAAGTTGACAAAATTTTCTTTCTTGCTCAATAGGCACATTTCCACTATTTTATCTCTGGCCCTTAGCTGGAAGTCACTGGGCACAGTAACGTAGGGGTACAAATACTTTGAGTGTGGATCTTGAGCATCAATAATGAGTATTCAAGATTGAAAATCAATAGTGCAGGTGACACAAAATTGCTGTGTTCAAACTGAAAATGCTTTTCAGATTTGAAGAACTAGCTCTTTAAGAGGAATTTCTAATCAGCAGCAAGGAAGCAGATGTACTTACTTATAAGTGAACAAGAATTCAAGATCCATTCAATTTGGGACTAAACCAAATTCTCCTACCAAATGTAAGAGCCTAAAGATAGCCCTGATTTTCTGTGGCTGACTCAGATGATCTTACATTAGCACAGACAGTGCTGTATGTATTGTCTTTGACCCTATCATTGGGCTGAAAGATGGATATGTTCATATATGTTGATTTTGCAACCAGTATACTCATCCTGAATAATGGATAAGATATCAAAACTGGAACAAATGAGCTGCTTGGATCTTATTTCTACAAATTTCTACTTGTGCAGTATTCACAGTAAGGAAGTTATTAAGAAGTGAATATTTGTACTTTTCCCGGAGTGGTCTCTTGCCTTCTTGAATTGTAAAAGTGCATTTTTATTCAATTTGAGTATTAAGATCACAACTCTTGAAGCTTCAAAGACAAAGTCAAGATTTCCAACGAATCTGAGGGGACCCTGGGGAGCTGGCAGCTCCCTGGGCTGGGGGCCAGGGATTTCAGGGCCCAGCAGACAGGGCCTGGGCAGGGCAGGGCTGTGGGGGTCAGCCTCAATCTCTGGCACCAGGCTCCTCCCTGAGAATGGGGACTGTCTGGGACATCAGCTGTTGGGTGGGTCAGGATGCAGGCTGTGACACCCAGGGCCTTGCACTCCCTTGGCTGTGGAACTGCAGGACCTGGAGCTCAGGGAGGGCAAAGGGCAGAGGCTGTGCTGGCCCTGAGACTCACCCTGACAGTCTCCCTCGCATTAGCCAGCCCCGTTTATAGTCTGTCTCCACACTTGTATTTTCCTCGCAAGTTGTAAGGGAGGGAGTGAGAGAGCAGAGAGAAGACAGTAAAACTCCCAGCTGTTTGAAACATCTGTTGAAGCCTCTCTGGCAGAGCTGCACAGCTGAGTTGAGCCCCCTCAGCAAAGCAAAGCTCTCCAGAGATGGCATTTGGTCACTGGTGTTTGCAGCTCATGTAAATGTACTCCAAGGCTGCTGAGCTCTGAACTGCCTCTTTTACTGACATCAGTGCGCTGCTCAAATGGACTTAAAACAACTAATCTGTCCATATGTATCTAAATTAGCTCTTGCAGAACTCCAGCCAGACATGGCAATAATTCTCATCCCAAACCTGGAATTGTTACAAGTATCAGTTCGTAAATAATGTTCCAATTTCCAAGCTGTGTCAATTGGACACAGAACACAAAGCATATCTTTCTTTTACCCATTTTGTTGCCAAATGGGGTGTGACTATTTGCAGATATAGAGTACACATCTCACACACCCACTAACACACAATAAAGTAGGATAATTGCACAATTTACCTGCTAGCAGAATCAGAATGTAAACACAGTGAGGAGGAGAATTACTTTGAGTATTTTAAAGATTATTGGTACTTAGCAACAATCAACATACTTTGCTTCTCCATTTTTAAGAATGTATTAGTAAGCCCTTTTTCCTTTTTTGTCCATGATCAAGTCCTGTACCCTCAGTATCTAATAAAATTAATGAGGCAATTATTTGGCAAGAAAAGGTAACTCAATAGCTTATCCATTAAGAGTAGTCTAATAAATGGTCACAGCTTGGACTTTGTTCAGCATAAAAGCAGACTATATTTCCTGTGAAGAATTTTAAGAAACTCAAAAAGATAATGCCTTGAAGAAATTATCCCAAATATATTATTCCTAGGCCCCACTACAAAACTCTATGACAGGTTAGTCAAAACTTTGGAAAAGTGTCAAGCAGTAATTAAAGTAAAGTAAAAATAGAAGATTAGGGGTGCTGCCTCTGCTCTCACACCGTTCCCATCACATCTACTTGTGGCCATCAGGTGAATCAGGACACCAGAACAGTCACTGAAATGAAAAATCTATTAAAGTATTATTCTAAAAAGCTGTTAGTTTAACATTAGGGTATTGGATCTAACAAGCGTGACTGTAAGGAAGCACAATTTTATGTAACAAAAACAAAAATTAAGAGAAAAAATAAGACAGATATGCACTCAAGTCCTCAGCAGACTTCTGTATTCATGAGCTGGGACAGTGCCTCTGACCAGAGTTTCAGAATAAGAAATAGTCCCTTGGATACTGACCTCCATCTTTAAACAGTTTTGAGGAAGTTGAAATTAATATAACCCATATTTTACCTGTCCCCTCACTTTACACAATTTATGACTCCTAATCCTTACTACTACTTTTCTTTACATTTCTTTAGACTTAGCACAACAAATTTTTCCCTTTCATATCCATCATGTCCTAATTGCAGTCACCGAAGCTGAGGAATCTCAACTGGTTGCAGCAATTCCTTGTCATCATCAAATACCCCTCTTCTTCCCCAGAGTGTAGTTCATAGATGAAAATAGCTCCCAAAAAATCATTAAATAATTCCTGTGATTGTCTTCCAGTCTATAGTTATCAAACTGAATATCACTGGGGTTAATAATTTTAGCTACTGAGTACCAACAAACATATTGACTATTTTGGGACAATAATATAAGTAAGAGAGAAATGGTGCAAAACATACAATATAAGTCTGGGTACCTTAATTTGCAGTCTTAAAGATGCAAGAGCTCAAGGAAGTTAATTCAGGCTGACAATGTTGTCCTTAAGTCACCTGTCTTTTTTTTTTTTTTTTTCCAATGACTTAAGAACAGATGGTCAGCCTCAACCCAAAATTTCCTTTTTAGGTTTGATTCAGCCTCACAGTACAATTTGTAAGTCATGTTTCCTGATTAATTTTAAACATTTTTCAATGGAAGAATGAGCTTTGATCTGCTTTCAGGGTATTTACTTCTTTAGTATGCTTGCTCTTAGACAAAATGTAAATTGATGCTATGCGGGATGGGCTATGGTAATTATGATTATTGTAATTGGTTACAAAATGTGAAAAGAGGAAAGTGGGACTGGGAAATAAAAACTAGACCAAGATGGATCATCTCACCTTCTAGTGTTATAAATAAAAAATGTGCACTTGACTTACAAAACTTTCCAAATGCTTGTCAAAGAAAAGTGAAAACAGGAAACAGAAAATCTGGGAGATCTTAAGTCAGATGTAGAAACATTGAAATTTGAAGATTAAAAGGATTAAAACTATGTGATCCTGAAAATTTTCACTGTCATGTCCAAAGTTCCTGAACAGAACATCAGAGACATATATCCTATAAATAAAAGTAAGAACCTCTAAGAACTAATTTGACTCAGGTCTGAAAATCCAATCAAAATGGAAGGAATAGCTTCTCTTTACTCAAGTCATCTTTCATACAGACAGATTTCAAGATTAGAGAAGATTATTAAATCATGCTGCCTTACACAGCTTCATAGACTAAATCATAAACTTTCAAGTACAAAACTAAAGCCAGGCTTTAAACCAGTGTGCTTTACATGCAGCCTTAAAGTACTTCATAATCGAAGCAAACAAGTGTATTTTCTGCATCAGGGAAAAGCAGAGAAACTATTCTGACCCTTTTATTTGAGAAACAGCTTTGGGTTTGAGATTAGGAACTTTGTCATCTTGCATCCTCCACGTAACTGCTGAAGAGAAAAGAGTTCACCACCAACAGTGCTGGAGCTTAAGGAAATAAGATGCCTAATTTAGCTCCCTTTGGTCAAGAGGTGACTGAAGGTCTTCTCATGGACAGCATTTTTTAAAATTAATCTAATCACTAACAGGTTAACAAGAATTAGATAAATTGCAAACAGGCACACTTTGCTAAAGTCTATTTTCTCTTTTCCAATTTTCCCAACGTGGATTAATTATGAATATTCAAATATCAGAAAGGCTAGAATAACTATTTTTTTGTGTATTTAGACAACTTTAGCACATGGAGTTTGATTATTGGTCAGGTGATGGATCTGTGGGCAGTAGAACACTTGCATGCACAGCTCAAGCCATAAATATCATGAAAACAAAGAAAATCCATTAGAGTTCATTTGAATACTGCAATTCAGGAGACACAGTGAAAGTGTATGACATTCATTGTCAACCCAAATGTTTTTGTGGTTAGATAGTCTTAGAGGGAATTTTATTTCTTTTAGAAGAAGCTGTTACTTAACTAATCTTCCAGTATGAAAATAGGAGGTAGAATGCTACAATACACAGAGATCCACACTGCAATTTCTCAAGCATTTGGAGCAGTTGCCAGATTTTCTCAGATCTTTGGGGTTCAAAAAATTTAGTTAATTTATATCTTGCCAATACAATTTGCTTGATCTGCACCTGATATTCCTTGGGTATAGTCAATCACATAAAATATTGCTGGAGGCTCAACAAGAACCTCTTTCTATCACTGCAGACACTGCAGTCTCTCAAACAATCCAAAACATAAAGAAAAACTGCTGTCATGAGTCTCTGGAGTGGCCTACAATTACATCACCTTTCCAACATATCTTTTTATTTTTATTATTGTTATAGGCCTTTCAAAAACATCACATTGTTAGAAATATGAGAATAATAAAAAGCTTTTTTAAATAAACTATGAATTATTTGATGATATTAGGTAAGAGAACACACGGTCAAATTAACATATTTAAGAGACTATTCAAGTATGTAGACAGCTACATCAGGTGCGGGCTAATGGACCTTAACATTTAGTTGCTTTTGCTATCTTATATTATTTTTTTTCATGCCATGGAGAGTTTTCCATGCAAGTTTTCATTTGTCCCAGGCCAACACCTGACACAGAAGCCTCTAATAAATTTGAGTCCTGAGTCACTACTTGGGAGGTGGTGACACTTTGTCATCCAAAACTCTACTATCTTCAGGATACAAGCACGAATTTACAAGTTTTTTTTCTTAATCAGATTTCTTTTATGTGTCAGGAACTGTAAGTATAATTTAAGTCAGATTTCTCAATGTGAATTTAACAATGATTATGGGGGAGGAAGCAGAACTCTCTTGCACTTCTTTGAAAATGGAGTCTGTTAGAGAAGATCCTAAATCAAAGGGTCTGACACATCCTGCCATGCATGGGAAATAATCCTCTGCCAGAATGCATTAGTGGAGTGATGAATTATGTACCAAGGCCTTCACTACGCCTAACATTAGAATGTGATTCTTATTCTAGTTTCATATATTTTTTGTTACTTCAGGAACAAAACTCCTGCTTTTCCCTCCTCCATAAAACTCCACAAAGTCAAAAAATGATGATTTTATATCTGAGTCTGTTTATTTCTTTCAGGAGTTCTCATTTCAATCCTAGATTGGTGTTTTCATTTTAGATACTAAACAACTTTTAATTGTAACACTGAAAGCATTAAATAGTGAGAATAGTATAGGGAAATGTGTGAAGGGGGTCAAAATGCCTTTATTATTTATTTTTAAAATAAATTCAGATGAACACACTTGTATGTAAGCTGGTTTCTATCTCTAAAAGCCCCGGGGCTTCACTCTGAGGTAATTGTGGAACAATTCCATCAAATGGACTTCACAAAAGGCATCTTAATGGAGAGGCCAGAAAATATATTCCTTACAGGTCTTTGTTCTATGGCAGAAATTAAAGGCTGAAGCTGAGGGCAGGACCCCATTTAGACTACCCACTGTACAGAAAGAGGAAGTGCTGTCCTGAAGAGCTAATGAAACTATCTATTAAAGAAGACCGAAATTCCCAAAGCTACATGGAAAATTGGTAGCTGACTAAGAAATTAGAGGCCCATTTTTCTTGCTCTCCCTGTCAGAATTTTTTCTAGTCTCATGGACAGAAGGTCACATAGTCATAAAGGTGATGTCAGGGGTCTGACTTTGGCACTTGGAGGGTTTGTGGTTTCCATGATGGAAACAGAAACCCCTCGAAATAACCTTGTGGTCTGGGCAAAGCATTTACACTTCACACAGACTCACACTGTGTTGGCAGTCTCAACACAGAGCAGTTTTGTCACATTGGAATATAAAAAATGGATGCAAATGCAAGCGGAAATATTTTACTGTAAAGTGGAGTTCCAGCTCCCATCACCTTAGTGACACAAAAAATGTATCTTTCTCTCTGCTGTTATTCCACAGACACCTATCTTGTAGACAGGCAAAAAGGTGAATAATCTCCCTATTGCTGCTGAGTCACTCTCAGTGTAACACTTGCCTGTGTATGTAATAAATCACAATAATGTGACATGAGGGCAGTGCTATGGGGGAGCAAAATGTGCTGGGGATAGCTGGAGGTGTTTGTGTGTAAATAATGCTGCTGGGCACCTTCCTGAAAGGAACATTTTCCACTCTGACATTCCTAGAAAAGGGGACCTTAGCAAACCAAAGAAAAGTCATTCATCTGGTTGGATTCCATGGACAGAAATGAAGCATCAAATTAAGGCTAAATAAGTCTGATCCAAACCATGGGACACACCTGTCTTTCCCAGAGTGGAAAAGGGAAGGACTGAGGGCAAAACCAGTGACTCCATCCTTCTGAATTAGGCATTGTGAGAGAATATGCCCCAGAGAATGCTGTGTTTCTGAGTGAGCCTGAGTGACCTGGCTGTTCTTCACAGTCTTTCATTTTTGCCAGAAATATATCATATATCTGTGACATCTTTAACAAAAACAGGAAAAGGACAGGCTTGTGTGACTAGTTTTCAATTTGGCACATTGCAGTGAACTGGCTGCTCCTGCCAGGTGGTACCAGGCCTGTGTGAAAGGGCTTGCATTGACTTCTTGGGCAAGAAGCTTCTGTCAACATCGTGCACTGTGGCTTGTTTTGTTTGCTCTTCAAAGGAACTCTTTTTTTCTGCAACTTTTAAGCTATATTAGAGTTTGGAAATGCAGAAGGAATTGTTAAACAAGCTGTAAATAGAAATAGTATCTGATATCCTGTTTTGGCTACTCTCTCTGAGAATAATACTGTGTTTTAAAAACCAGCCAGACAAGTTTATAAGTTCCCTATAAAATGAAGTATTTTCAATATCTTTCTTTATTTCCAAACATCAAGAATGAAAAACCATTTCTAGAAAGAGTGGCTTGAGTTCAAGTTAACCAGAAAAAGTTGAAAAATCTCAAAGAGAAAAATTTATTAATTTTAAAATTTCCCTAACGTCATTGTTATCAGATTATTGGGTATGGCAGTAGCCCAGTGGGCAAACAGGACCATTTTGCAATGTACATTTGGCCCAAATCTCAAAAAAACCTGGAAGCATAGCTACATTCTTCTGAGAGCTCACTAAGGTGATCCTGGATTCTGGACTGCATTCACAACTCTGTCCTGTATTTGACATTAACACTGTCATTTTAAAATTTAGAACAAAGAGGAAAATACTCAGCTGAACTGTGTTTCCAATGTTGCAGTGACCATCCATCTAGCGGAATTTTTCTCCGGCGGTCTTGTAAAATTTTTTGGCTAAGCTGCATTAATATGTAAATTGGGAAATACTTAGCCATAGGAAATGAAATATGGGGAGATGTGAATGTGTCTTTCTTTTTTTTTTTTTTTTTTTTTTTTTTTTGTGAAACAAACAGTTATTGTAGGTATAGAGCCTGAGAGTCTTAAAATAGCCCATATATTTTCCTCTGACAGTCTTGGATTACATGAATGGCATTCACAACCAGGACATTTTAACTGCTGAACATAAACTTCATGGACTTGGTTGTTTGCAGTACAGCTTTTTTAACAAAACAAAACTGCAAACAGGGTGTAACCTGGGTGTTGTATCTATCAGAGGTACAGTGGATAGGAAATAAACAGCCAGCTAAAATGTGGGGGAGGGTTAACTTATTAAGAAAGTCAGCCTGTATTAAAGGAACTTGCTTAGAATTGGTACTAATGAGACAGAGGGACTTGGAAAATTATCCTTTATATTATATATATTACCTCACTGATATTCACACCCCATATATTGTTTCCCACTACTGTACGAACATCTCATTAGCATTGAAGGCAGTGCCTTACTCCATTGAAATAACTGAAAATAAATTCTCAACTATCACCTCCAATAATTCTAAAATCATAGCTTCTGCATTTTGCTAGATTTATGTAGCACATCTTGGATTTTCAACTTATTTTCCCAAACTTAACCCTTTATTTTCATAATTTTTTAATACTATCACTCTCAAATGCCTTGAATTTACTAGGCAAATGAAGAGCACTGTGTGCAAATACAAGTTTTGCCCAGCCCTGTATACAGTGATGTTTCACAGCTACCCTCTGGTCAGGACATCAGGCTCCCTCTCTTTTCAGACACCAGATGTTGCAGAGCTCAGACCCCTGTAGACTGCCTGTGTAGCCAGACAGGGACTGACAACAGGACAATATTTAGTAGGTGTACCACAGAGAGTTATAAATTAACATGAACAGCAGTTCCAACCAGAGGTGACAAGCCTAAGTGTCCTGAGCCTACCCACAGGCATTATAAACTTAATGTTTACTTTTGGAGTTAGGACAGCCCAAGCTTTGTCTAGTTGCAAGATCCAAAACTTCCACCCGAGTTTGGCATGCTCTGGTCAGGTGTTTATATACAACAGAATTGTCACGTCAAACTGGTTTTATAGGCCTTGCCTTTCTGATAGCCATTGGGTCATAGAATTGTTTAAGTTGGAGCAGACCACTGAGATCAAGGAGTGCAACCATTAACCCAGCACTACCATGTCCACCACTACACCATTCCCCAGGTGCCACACACACTGCACACCTTTTAAATACTTCCACAGGTGGTAACCTTGGGCAGCCTGATGCAATGCTTGACAACCTATTTGCTGAAGAATTTTTTTTCTAATGTTCAGTCTAAACCCCAGCCTGACAAAATTTGAGGCCATTTCCTCTTATTCTATTGCTTGGGAGCAGGGCTGACCCCCACCTGGCTACCACCTCCTTTCAGGTAATTGTAGAGAGCAACAAGGTCCCTCTGGCCCTCCTTTTCTTCAGGCTAAACAATGCCATTTATGAAGCATGTTACTTCTTAATCACATTCATGTGTATATATACAAAAGACAGGTAAAAAAGCATTAACGGAAGAGAAAATCTCATATCTAGCTCTAGTGAAAGAAATAAAATGTAATTAATAATTCACAGGAGAACCTGGAAGAACTGCTATGGACAATAGTTTGTAATGTTTTCTCTGTGGTTCATTTTTTGAGTCTTGTGTTTTGGTGTTGCCTTTTCACATCATTCCTAATCAAGTAATAATGAATAGCTTTGTGCAATTGTAATGCTTGAAGGATTAAAAAAGGATTTCTGATTCAAATTTAAATAAGCAGACAGTGAAATTAATATGAATTATTTAGCAGTTAGAAACTTGGGGCTGACCTCCTACTGTCAGAAGGAAGGTAGATAATTTATGAAATTATATAGTATGTGCCTGCAGTGGGTTTATCTGAGCATGTCACCAATTGCTTGCATAGCTGCTCAAAGGAAAATCTGCCATAAACCTGTGACCATGGATTTAAACAAGATATGCTGGATCCTAATGCCTCACCTGTGTTTGGAAGTCTCAACCATAACTTTACGAATGTAAAAGGAAATAGTCACAGTAATACCCTTGGGAAGTGCTTCAAAGTTAGATTGAATTAACTGAAAGAAGAACCACCACAGCTTCATGAGATGTGATTTTAAGTGACTGGGTTAAAAGAGCAGATTGCACTCAATAGCTAAAATTATAAATCACCACAATATTATTTTAGCCATTGTTTGGTTATTTCATTGTCAGTCCTATAATCATATGGTGATTAAGGCTAACCTATGTCCATTCATCCAGTGATGGTTTTCATTTTAAAATTCAAGGTCATCCATACTTTATAGCAAAAAATCCAGTTAACCAAGGAGTGCCTTGCAGCCCTGTAAAATATGAAACCTCAACTGTTTAAAAATGCATTTAAGTACATCCAGTTTGCTCTCAGTCATCCAAGTGACACCAAATTGTGTTTCAAATACAGTGCTTTAGTCCACCACCAAGGTTAACATGTACACTCACGCCCCGCCAGATATCTACCAGACTTCAGATGTGACTGCTTCTACATCCTAAATGAGAGGTCCTTTGCATTTCCCAGACATTACAATCAATCACTTCCAGCTGTGCAACTCACCTCTGTATCACAAGTCTGGTCATTCTTGACTGTTATCTGTAGTGTGTCTTTATTAATCACACCAGCTATCAACTCCTTAGGTAAAAATAACATTGGTACCTGTGGCCAAAAATTATGACCATTATAGAAAACCAAGAGAGAAAAATCCACCTCAAAAAGATTGTAAGCTAAACTTCAGGGGTAGTTATACACAGTCGTCACCACTTAATGATTTGGAAACAGAGCCTGGTTCTTTTGTACAATCTCTTCCTGCTGCTCACATACACTTCAACCTTTTTTCCCCACTTTCCAGAGCGCAAACAAGCACCCCCATAATTCCTTTATTACAGGTTTTAGTGGATTTTTTGGTTTGTTTTTGGTTTTTTGTTTGTTTGGTTTTTCTGACCTATACTGTCTTTAGTGGAGACAAAGCATTACTGGTTTTAAAGAATCACATTGAAATCACAGCAGCTATTTCCTGATCTCTGGTTAAATACTTTGTTCGTAGTGGTTCCAACCCAGTTCCTGTTTTCTCTGCCATGTTTGTTCAGAGAAATCATGAGTGTTTATCTCTATTGGTTTTGATCTGGCATTACAACTTGAATGGAGAAAAATTCTTGCTCGTGAACAAAATCACGTAGAAAATAATTTAGAGATATCTACTGAATTCTAATCATACTTGAATAGAGCCTTTCACAAAGAAGTCACAACCAAGTGAAATGCTCTACTTAAGAAAATCAAGAGAGAATATGGCTGGATTGTAATGCATAACTTGGTAATAAAAATACCACTGAATATGTGGAATATTGTGGACATGGAGAAGATTGGGACAAAATCATTCTATCAGTTTCTATTTTGCTAAACTTTATTTAACACAAGAACTCACATTGTGTGGATCAGAAGTAGATACAAGGCCAGCAATCAGAAATTTCTGTGTGCCAGTCCTGTTTCTGACTCTTGACAGGTAAATTGCCTGTGACAGATAATGGCCACTAATTCGAAAGAGCTGTTTCCTCACTTCCCTGGGGTAGGTCGGCTATGCAGACAGAAGAGGGATTTGCCTTCATTTTATATAAGGAGTAGTTTGACTAAAAAAAATATTCTGTAGATGATGCTTAATATGAAAGAACTCACAAGCAGATTTTAAGAAATCAGATCCTATGTATAACTAAACATTTGGTGTCTAAGAAATATAAATGTTTGGTATATGAAAAAAAATATTTCTGTTTGGCAAGTTCTATAAATGGAGTAGTGAGAGAAAAAATAGTGATGATTCAGGAAAAAGTTGGGAGAGAAAAAAAAATGTATGAAAGAGACTGCATTAATTAGATGGCATTAAAAACTCAAGAAGTTATCAGAAATACAGGATTGCAGACCCTTTTTTATTTCAGAACAGCTTTCTTTAATATTTATGTGATATAAAAGGTTTTCAGATGCTTCTGATAGTTGGGTCATAGAACTTGATAGTATTGGGTCAGGCTGGGATGGAGATAATTTTCCCCACAGCATCTCTCCTACTGCTGTGCTTTGCACTGGTAGCCAGAAAAGCTCTGATAATACAGCAGTGTAGAGCTAATGCTGAGCAGGGTGGGCACAGCAGCAGAGCTCTCTCTCAATGTTCCCCTCACCAGTGCACCTGGGATGGACAAGACCTTGGGAGGGGACACAGCCAGGACAGCAGAGCCAAACTGACCAAAGGGATAGTCCACACCTGATGTGGTGGTAGTGGTGGTGGAGCAGGCCATGTAGGACCTCATGTTGGACCAGGATGCTCAAAGGAAACTGTGGCCCTGTGGAAAAGCCAAGCTGGCTCAGGCTCCTGGCTGGACCTGTGAACTTACTCAGAGAGAAGCCCACACTGGAGCAGGTTTGCTGGCAGGACTTGTGGCCCCCAGGGAGCTCAGCCTGGCACAGTTTGTGGAGAACTGCAGCCCACGCGAAGGAGTAACTTGGAAAACTTTGTGGGGGACTGTCTCCTGTGGGAGGGAGTGTGGCAGACCTGCCCTGAGGAGGAAGAAGAGGCAGAGACAACACAGGATGAATTGACCACAGCCCCCACTCCCCGTGCACTGCCGGGGAGGACAAAGTAGAGCAGCTGGAGTGAAGTTAAGCCTGGGAAGAAGGGTCAGGTAGGTGTAAGGTGCTTTTAAGGTTTGTTTGTATTTCTAATTTTCCTGTTCCAATCTGATGAATAATAAATTCAATTAGTCTCCCCAAGTCAAGTTTGTTTTGCCTGTGACCATGACTGCTGAGTGATCTCTCCCTGACCTTACCTCAACCCACAGGCCTTTTGTCATATCTTTCTGTCTTGCTGAGGAAAGCAGTGACAGAATGGCTTTGGTGGGCACTTGACATCAAGCCAGGGTCAAACTACCACAACAGTGCATGTGGAGTCATGACCAAAGTCACCCTGGAGTCAATTTAGAGGAAACTGTAGATTCAGGGGGTTTTATTTCTTCACTAAGCATGATTTTTGCATTTCTTAGGCAAAAACAGTCTCATCAGTTCCCAGGTAATTTCACTCTCCATTTCTCCTGTACCAATCACATTGACATGGTTCCTTATTGGCAAATACTGCAATGAAATATCAATTTTTTAGCTATTATTTCAGAATATTCACAGAAAGCATGTTCTGAATTATTAGGCAATAGCATTATAATATGCAATCAAGGAAAATTAAATCAGGCATTCAAGTATTATAAAGTACTGCAAAATCATGGATTTATCCTTAAAATACTTAATTGTTTGAAATACAAATATTTGTTACCTACGTTTGCTTCATGCTCTCTGAAAAATGTCTTTCAATCCCATTTTTTCCCATTGTTTCAGTTATATTTGATTCCATGATCTTGCATTTTAAAATGGCAGATGGTGGTCCTTGGAACATTTATCAGAGAGTCTCTGATTTTCTCACAAACAAAACAAATCAAGAGGTATTCTATAAGTAATTTGCTGGAATTTATTTTCATTTATATTTAGAAACAGACCAAAAGGTTCACAAGACTGTTCTTGCTGTTAAACTGAATATAAGAAATGGACTCTAATTCTCCCATGAATTATTGGAGACTCTCTCCCCCACAGCAACATTTAAACATCTAAATTTGTGACACTACCTACCACTCATGTAGCCAGGTCTGTAGCTTTTTAAAAAAAATTACAAAGCTTATTCCCCACCCCTGTAACTCAGCTGTAATGAAAACTGAAGAAAACTAGACGATTACAAAGTACCCCCAATTCTCTACTTTAGATAAAATCTCACATTATTCTGTTTCAATGTAGTGTTTTCTTTGTAGTCATATTTTAACCAATGTTATCCATATCTTTCCTTGAAATTTGTTTTAAAGCCAAGGAATGAAGACTGTCAAGGAAAAAAAGGAGCCATTAAGATATAAGGGCAAAAGGAAAGCTTCGCACAGCCTTTTCTAAAGGAAGTAGAAGAACAGTTGGAAAACTTAAAGCCTCATCTCTTTTTATTCTTGCATCTCATTAAATCTGCAGGGTACCCAAAGGCTATATCTACCCTTCCTAAAAGTGAGAGGCGTGCTGCCAACTAACTTGGAAGATTCAAATTCTAAACTTTTCTAATGCAAAAGCTTTTGTTAAGGAAACTTGCCAGTTTGACTATTCATGAGACTCTCTGCCAATCTCCCTCCTAAGGACAGAGACTGCCACTCTTGGGACTGAATTTGCTTCACAGCAGTGGCTCCAGTGACCTGACAGGTCCCCCTTGGCTTCCCACACATCCCACTCAAAAAGTCACACCAGTTTCCTCACTGGCTCAACCCTAAGGTTCCCAGAACAGTCTCAGGTCATTTGCTCAATAGAGCAGTTTATCAACATCTCTGTAACACAGAAACAACTGAAGGTGGTATCTCCATGGAGGGACCCCAAACAAAGGAACCCCTGGGCTTTCATATTCTTGCAGTCCAAGCTCATGAATGTCTCCCTCTTCCTCCCTCCTTCTCAGCTCCTGCTGTGTCTCTGTGTCCATTTACCTGGCTGGAGCCACTGATCTTTGTGTCCTTTGTGCTGCAAAGAGCTACCTGCACCAGATGTACTCCACAACAGCCCTTTTCCAACTCCCTTTTTTTTTTTCCCCAAATTGAGCATTCTGCCAACATACTAAAAGGCAAAAACCAACAAACAAACAAACAAACAAACAAACACCCCAAACAAACAAACAAACAAACAAAACCCAAAACCTCAAAACCACAACAAACCTTCAAGGCGTTAACCTACTACCATTATATACATTTTTACAAATTATAAACTGTACAGAATAAAGGCTAAAAAGATTATCATAAGGTAGAAACTATTACCAAGATAAAACCATGAAAGACTCTCAACAGTCAATAATTGACCAACTTTTTGATCATTCCCTACTCATTTGATATGAGAACTATGTATCCAGTTATTCTTACCCAAAACTTGAACAGAAAAATAAGAACATGGTAAGAGAGTATATGGTCTTTCCCACTTAGGTTCTAATTTGGACTTTTAGGAGAATATCTTGATTAACACTTCATTTCCAGGTTGTATATCATGTATTTCAGGTGGGCTGGGCTAATACTAATAAACATCAACAGTTTGCAGGCACATTTTAATTTTAAATTTAATATATAGAGAGCACTTGAACTTACCCATATCTTAAGTAATTTGAAAAACTATGGCAAGTCTAATGATTCCAGACTCCAGCCCCAGGAAAAAACAACATGGAATGGTTTTATTTTCCCTTTTATTGTCCCATCCTCCAACATTTTTTGTCCTAGAATCTTTCTGAGTCACATGTGTAACTCACAGAATCCAACACATCTATTTTCCCTGAACTTTTCCAGTTTGCTCTTGACCCTCTGTAACCTTTCTCTGTTATTCACCCATTGCATGATGAATCACCTCCTCCAGCTTGTTTTGAAGAAAGCCCCTACAACTCCATTTGGTTACCCTGAATCTCATATTATTTTCAGTCTTCCCTTGTTCTCATAACCCTGAAAAGCTTGCTGATACTGGGAAACTTAATCATGTGACTTTTTTCAGTTCTTTCCTTGATTTTGTTGTACAGCACAGGTCACAGCAGGGATCCCTGAGAAACCCCAGCAGTGATTTTCTTCCATGATCAAAGCTCAACATTTACTCTTTCCTTAAGAAATAAGCAAAAGAGTGATAATATCATTTTAAGAAGGCCAGTTAAACTCCATTACTTAGAGACTGGGCAACCAGGTCTGATTCAGATTGCCTACTTAGGGGATTTTATTTCATTCTTGTAGCTCTTCCTAGCTAACCCTACCCCAGCATCAGTCACATGATCTTTCCTTCTTTAATTTGTTTCACTTTTAAATTTAATAACTTCAGAATCCCTGACAGGAAAGGACAAAACCTCTGCCATAGCAATAAAAAGCCTGCAAAATATATTTTGGGATACATTTTCATGTAAGCTAAGTCAGACAATGTCTAAAAACCAAGTTATTGAAAAGATTTTTCTGGGAAGGACAAGATGGTCATTGTTCACAGCCATCATGGGTTCATGAGGGGAAACTCTTTCTTGACAAACTGAAGAGAAGCCAACTGATGTATTCTTTTGGATTTCAGTAAAGCTTTTGATACTGCCTCTCGCAACAGCTTTCTGGACACTCAGCAAGATAAACAAATCATGGGATGGGTGAGCAACTGGCTCACAAGTTGGGGTGAAAGGGTTATAGTGAATCAGACTGCTGACCTGTCACTAGTGGGGCTCCATTTTCAGCCCTTTGCTCTTCAACACCTTCATTAACAACTTGAAACAGAACTCAAAGGAACGCTAGGGGAGTTTGTCAGTGACAGTAAACTGAGAGGAGCTGTTGGCTCCCTTGAGGGCAGAGAGGGTAGAGAGACCTTGAGAAGTCAAAGGGCTGGGCAATCACCAATGTGTCAAGTTTAACAAGGACAAGATCCTGGGTTGGGGCAATCTTGGCTGTTCAGAGAGACTGGGGGATGAGAGGCTGGAGAGCAGTGCCATGGAAAGGGCCCTGGGGGTCCTGGTCAGTGGCAAATTGAACATGAGCCAGCAGTGCTCTGGCAGCCAACAAAGCCAACCCTGTCCTGGGGGCATCAGGCACAGCACGGCCAGCCAGGCAAGGGAGGGGATTGTCCTGCTCTGCTCTGCTCTGCTCTGCTCTGCTCTGCTCTGGGGCAGCCTCACTTCCAGTGCTGGGGGCAGTTCTGGGTGCCACAATGTAGGACATTGAGCTGAAGGATGGTGAAGGGGGTAAAGGCAAAGCCATAGTGACTGAGGTGATTTAGTTTGTTCAGCCTGGAGAAAAGGAGACTGAAGAGAGACCTCATTGCATTCCGCAGCTTCCTTGAGAGGTGAAGCTGTGGCGCTGGCACTGATCTTTTCTCTCTGGTGACCAGTGACAAGACCGAGAGGATGATCTGAAGTTGTGTCAGGGGAGATTTAGGTTGGATTTTAGGAAAAGATTCTTCACCCAGAGGGTGTTTGAGCAACAGAACAGGCTTCTCAGAGAAGTGGTCACAGCACCAAGCCTGACAGAGTTCAAGAAGTTTTTGGGCAGTGTTCTCAGGCACATGGTGTGATTCTTGGGGCTCTCCTGTGCAGAGCTGGACTTAACGATTCCTGTGGGTCCCTTACAACCCAGGATATTCTATGATTCTACAATATGAACAAAGTCAACTTCTTTGTGACAACCTGTCTGGCGTGTGACAATAACTGAATGCCAGACTATCACTGCTGTAAATAAAGCAAGCAGCAGGTAAATACAGCACATTAGTTGATGAATTTTGCTCTTCCTTCTTCTAATTCTACAATCTTTATTAAGCAAGACCTAATTTTAATTGCACTCTGTTTTCCTGCTAATCTTTACTTTTAATTTTGAAAGAAATAAGCAAAGCTAAAATACATTGTTATCCTGCTGGAATGTAATTTTCTGTTGCTATGGGCAACAAAGCTCTGTTTTCCTAATGGGTTGTTTTGCTACAAAGGGGAAAAATATCCCCTGGGGAGCAATAGAGATTGTGTCCTCTGCTGTCACGTCTTATGACTAACAGAGGCAGAGAAGCTTCCAGAGGTTTATGAGCTTCAGTTATCAGAAGGGGTTAATTTGTTTTCCATTCTCTTCTTTCCATCTTCTATTTCCTCACAGTGAGCATATACAAGTTCCTTCTTGTACTGCAGCATGTTTTATCACAATGCCGAGATGTCACTGAAGGTTTTACTGACTGGTGTATTTTCCCATTATACTGTTTCTCTAAGAATGTTATTAATGAGAACAGAGGATGGCACAATATTAATTCATTATAACAATGGGAATGAGAACAGAAAATCACATTGTCTTCCCATTGTCTTGGAAATGTGACGGGTAGAAGGCGGCCAAAAATAGCTTGAATTGTCCCATGACAATGTGCTGAGCAGAATGAGCAACAAGAAATAATATATTACACCTCATACTGCTCTTAAAGCCAACAGTGGCAGGGTTGTGAGGAGGTGACACACCAACCATTTGCTCTTAGTTTATGGTTGTGTGACTGAGTGTGACTTATAGCAGCTTAGCAACTTATCTCTTCACAGCTGTGCTACCTTTCTGGCTTTTTTTACATGTTTTTTGCTCTCTCATTTATGAAACAGGATGTGTTTAAGCTCTCTGACAGCTGCACAAGCCAGCCTATTTTGCCCCACAAGTAGAAGGAATCAGGAGCAGAAACTGAGTCAGACCTGGGATTTCAGCTGAAAATGGTCATCAGCTTCAACAGTTCAGATTTTCTTAACTTGGCTATCAGCAAAATCACAGCAAATATCAAACAACAATTAGATTTGTTTTATCTTTTTCCATCACTGAAATAGCAGCAGAGATATATCTACAAAGGGGCTTGCTGATATTTTGGTTACCCAATATGTAAATCTAGGTCTTCACAGCAACTTGGCTTTGTAGCTCCAGTCTGCAGCGTGTACTTGCAGGTTTCCAGCTATGCACCTTGAGTGCAGAGCAGGAAAGTAAAGGTATAGAAGCAGAAGTTACCTGACATGCCTGAGGGTTCTTTCAAACCAGGGAATTAGGACACACTGAGTCATACCTTAATGCAGAAGCATGGAAGTCTGGTGTTTTATTTGATCTATAGTCTTTGTAACCCAATAAAATAGGCTGTGGCTTTCTATAAACTGCTATATAACTTTAATTTTAAAATGTGTTAAGTATAGAAAAGTGATTTTTTTCTTATTACTGTGCATTCAATAAATTTTTGGAGGGATTCTCACTTTTTAACACCACTACTTCTTTGCTCTGGATTTCATGATGCCTTGTTTTCCAAAGGCTATTACAACTATCATCTGTTTATTTTTCACAGTAGTTGCATGATAGAATTCTCATTATTTTTGTTGTATTTATAATTGTTCAAACTTCTCACACAGAGTTAATGATTAACTGGCTAGTACAGAGAACAGAATGGAGGAAATCAATATTAAATCAGAGAAGTAAAATAACCTGAGTAGCTCACAAAACCTGCAAAGGAAAGCAAACACCCAGATGACATGATGATGAATGCAGTTTAACAGCACAGAAAGAAGGCATGGCTTATAACACCTTGCCCCACACTCCTATTTGCAGTGTTAGAATGCTTTGGCTTTGCCTTCTGAAACTGGAGCACCCTGCTGCTGCAGAGGATGGTGTTCTCAGTGCTAGTCTGAAAGAGAAGCTTAGCAATTGTTACTCAGCTGAAAAGCAACAGCTCCTCTAACCTACTCTAACACATAAAAGGAATGTTAATTTCTGCCTGTGTGTGTCCCCAGACCAGACCAGCTCCTAGAGTACATCCAAGCAGTTGTGTTTATATTGATGTTGTACTTGACCTCACACTCAAGAAACTGAAAGCAAAAATAATCCAGGTTTGCACAAGAAAAATTACTTCTCTTTGTCTTAATCCCTAGTTCCAAAATGAAAAACTGCATTTAGTACCTCTACCAGCAGGCTACAGGAATTCTGAATCGTCGTCATATTCTCCCAATATTAGAAGAACTCACAAACTACATGTATGTAGGAAAAAAAGTAGACTTGATTATATAATCAATTAAAAATGTCCTCCTGTTCTATAACCAAAAATACAGCAATTCACACATACACATCTCACTGTCCCAAAAACTCAGACACAAAAATACAGTGTCATAATAAAATTAAAACTATTAAAAATATTTAAGATGATCAAGTGTTAGTAGTGTCAGAGTGCACAAAAAGAGGTTATTTTAAAAAAAGTTTATCAGATTTTCATGATGGAAGAAAGTAATCAGAGAAGGATAAAGGTTTTAAACAAAATTAATATGCATGACCAAGCTCTTCCCATGGGTCTATCACCTGTGACAAATGTTGCATCACAGGTTTCAAGCTACCTTTTAGCAACTTTCTGAATATTTTAGCAACTTTTGTGATTATTGATAAAGCAAGAAAGATCATAGCCCTTCAGATTTTCAAGACTATCTCTTAGAGGTTGTCTCTACTGCTTAAAATACAGTGCTATAAACATGCTTGTTGCAGTAATAGAAGTGCATTCCTCTTCAGAAAACTGCGCTCGTTGATTTTCAAGATCAGATTGAGAAAGGCCTCTTTTGAGGAGAAGGAAACAGTATCATTTAATTGCTTGGACCTTTTAAAACTTAGACAAAGGAGTACTTTTTGTTCTGTTAAACGTAACTGCATATGGCTTCTACAGTGGTGAAACAGAAGATTGTCCATGAATATTCCAGAAATAACAGACAGTGCTAGGTATTTTGGGCATCTATTATGGTGTAACTTCATTTATGTCATGCTATTAGGAACACATAACTATTCTTTCTGACAAATACTGCCCTGAAACTTTTCAGATGCCACAGAACAAGAAAAGGTAGTCACAGATGTCAGATAATAACTGTCAGGAATTTTGTGGTGTCTTATGTTTGCTCTTTTCCAAAATAAGAATTTTATTATCTTTTTTTATCTCAGAAGTATCAAAATGACTTAGTCTAGATCTATACACTTCCAGTGAGTCTCTGAAGTGTGTGCAGTCAGGATACTGCAGCCCACTGCCAAGTGCAGCAGATACAGATTTTGGTGCTCCAAGGCTCATTGCCAGCGCAGAGAGGTTCTGTATTTTCCTCTCAGTCCTACCTCACAGTCCTACCAACTCCATGTGTTGTACGGATGTAGGAACTTTTTTATAGAGGTTCTCACTGCTGAGCACGATTCTTCAGAATGTGACATTTTTATTCTAAGGGTTTTGCATAGAAGGAATTTAAGTTATTTTCCTTCATGCATTAAATATGAGACTTGTGATTCTTTCTTCCCAAAAAACTGAGAGACTCACGGAAGTTTTGACAATTCAGCTGTGTTCCTTATGTTTCTGTGAGTGCTTCTTACACCTTTAGCACTGAGGATGACTCACTACCCGATCACAGCTGGAGTGAGAAAAACGGTTACAGCCAGGGAACAAAAAAAGGAATTAAAAATCAGCTTTGCTCCCTGCCCAGCTGCACGGCTGTTCTGTGCTCACATGGTATGCACAGCTACTTGACTTTTAATGTGGCTTTTGGCTGTGGTGGACATCACAGATCATTACAGCAGTGACCTGTGTAAACAAGTCTGGGTCAGAGACCTGGGTGCAGACACTGCCTCTGCAGAAGTTTGGTTGGTGATGCTGGAGGTCAGCTCTGATTTGGAGCAGCCTGTAAATTTGCTGGCTTGATTGAAAAAGAGGCCTAGTGGCCCTTTCCTCAGGAGCTGCATTAAAGTCCAGAACCTGTCCTGGTCCTTGCCTGAGTTACACTTCACTTCAAACATGCCTTGGTTTGCTGAGCTTGACCCTGCTCCTCAGAGTTGATTTCCCAGACGGATCTTGGACTTGCATCATTGCCATGGACTTCTCATGCCCAGCTGTGCCACTCAGCCCAGAGGTGCAGTGGGACTGGTCTTGCTCAGTGAGGCCACTGCAGACAAAGGTAGCACATCCCCATCCCTTGCTGCTGTCAGTCTGCTCCCTTCCACATGCTGCTCAAAGCTGCAAGAAAAAAAAATAGGAAAAATAAAAATAAATAAAAAAAAGAAAATCTTTTAAAATTAAATCCTGAACCATCTGTATTGGAGATAACAGGAACCTGAAATAAGGTCTGAGATCTCACGGTTCAATATTATTTAATCAAGGTGGCAAATAACTGCATAAAAATTTAAAATACTGTCCCATGCTGACTTCTTAGCTAATGCTCAGAGGTCATGGAGCATGTTTGAGATAAAGTGATGCTATCTGGAAAATACTTCCAAATTATCAGGAACAGCTAAAAATTTTATGAATTTTTATATATAAGCTTTTTTTTTTCTGTAAAAGTGACTTTGACTTTTCTTCTGCATCTTAAAGTATTAATGACATATCAAAAGTCTTGCAATGAAGTGATAAAATGAATACTTTGAAGCTTTTCCAAATCAACATTGATTTAGAAGGTGAACAGTGAATTTCTCTTCCAAATCTGATCCAACAGTGTTTCTTCCCACAAATAATCAGAAGAAGGGTTAAGATAAGCAGTGGACATATGCAAATATTAAATTTTCCTCAATACCAAGCACTCATCTATTTTATATATTCATTTGTGCTATTTTTTAATGTAAAATTTAGCATTTGTATATAAGAGTCAGCCCTTGTGGAATTGATTTTGTTATAACTATTTTTCCCATCCTGAACTTGATTCTGAGGATGAGACTATTTCCCAAGATCAAAGAGAGGACTTATAAAAAAAAATTATGGAAAATAAATCTCTGTCTGCCAGAGATTTAGGTTATTTTAGGTTCATCTAGATTCTCCACAGACACTTTGAATTATTCTCACAGCTTTTGTGTTAACATTTATATAATATTTTTGCTGTTATTATTTCATTTCTATTGTTATTAGCAATTGAATGCAACTCACAGTGGGAAAAAATGCAGTCACATCAATCTGAAAAATCAATGGTTTAAAATCTGTTCTGTAAGGCACCTCTAGCAGAGATAGACAGTTGCACTGTCATGTATTGTACCTAAACAAATTATTAATTAAAGATAGTAAAATCCAACAAGTAATTCCAAAGAAAAGAAACATCAGAATTAATTATATTTGTAGTTTTAATTTGATCCTTTCATGTATAAACACTCTTTGCAATGGGAAACAAAAAGAAATCATAGCTGTTCCAATAGGATTCTTCCCTAATTCAGGACATCTAATGAAGAATAAGTTATTGAATATTTTACTTGTACTGCTTTTTCCTTATGCCTTACTACAGTACTATTGTTGTATTATTTGAACACATGTCCAAGAGCAAAATTTTTCATTTCTCTGGTAGTCTGGTATCTGAGTTCAAAATAAATGCTAAGTTATTAATTTCACCAAGACCTGTTCCTAAAGGTAGATGGATTGTTACACTGGTCAAGAAATCCCCATTTATTCCATTTTTATGATTATAAGAAAATATCCCAAAGATAGGGAGTTAATGAGCTGGCAAGTAGGCCTTGTTCAAGGGTCAGATAAGGCATCTGTAAAGCACAGAATAGCTTCCCCTATTTTTCTAAATGGCAGACTACTCTTCTTCTCCATCACTCAACAAGAGAAGTGACTCTCTCCTAGCAAAAGGGACCAATCTGCCCATTAGTATAATGAGGCATGTCAGCACAGGTCCTTAACTTGTCTTTTTTCATCATTATTTTTTATTTTTGTCTACCTTGACCCAGACTGAGAAGCTTCAAATACTTGTTTGGCAAAAATCATCTGGCCCAGTTAAGCTCATCCAGGCACAGAAATAAGTGAAGTGAGAAATAAGTTTGTCACTATGATCAGTGGTGCAGTGATTTCCAATTCCAGGATTAAGAATTCCTCCCTGAAGTTCATATGGAGGGGATAGACTCTGTCTGTCTGACAAGGAGCTTGGCATTTTTAGGAACTTGGACCAAGATGGATTCCCTTCTAATTGCTGAGAGAGATGGCAATGAATATTTATGCTTTATTGCAGCATTACTGGAGGATTTGAAAAGGAATTCTCTTTTCTTTGTCCCAAAGATCTTCTAGGACAGGACCCCAGAACATTATACATCAAAAAGGTACCTCTATGCCTCAGACAGACTACATTTTCTTTCAATTTTTATTTTTTTCTCTATGTAACAGATGGATTTAACTTTTTACCTTCCCACAAGAGTACCATCATTTGGATACTTGAATTTGGAGAACTTCCAGGCCTGAGATTGAGATACTCATCCCTTTGAATGGTAAAGGGACGAAGAAGGAAGAGGCTTGGTAAAGGCAGCACTTTTTTATGATCCCCAGGCTCTTTGAGAGATGATCAGAGTGTGATCAGATGTTCTGCAGAACATGTTTGCACAGCTCCTTATCTGCATGGATTTGCACAAGGAGTGAATAGATTTTCTTTATTCAGGGCATGTGTGGTCTTTGTATCAAGTGACATCCTTGCAAATGGATCTCAGAATTCCCCCTCATGAATAATAATTCCATACAGCTGTGCCTCAGCAGCTGCACACCTGTACTCCTCTAACCCCCAGCCAGGTTTGAAATGGATATCCTGCCTTCCCTCTTAATTCTGAGCAAAGGCAGCAACAATACTCTGCTGCTTTTCACGAGTTCATTACCAGGCTTCTAGGGTTCTTGCTAGCTTTTTGTGTTCGATAGCGGATCTAAAAAAAAATTTTTAGAAGACTGCCAGGACATTGATCATGGTGGAGCTTCCTTCAGTAGCTTCCAAGATATTTTGAAAAAAATGGAATGGAGTATCGACTAACCCAATATTTTACATACAATTTATAACTTTCAATGTACAGAGTGTGGAGTTTTTTAATTAAAAAGAAAATCAAATCACCATTAATCACAGTCTCCTCCACACAGAAGATACAAGCTAATGCATGTTTTTCACAGATTAATTAAAACTACTGACAGTTCTCTTCATTGGTTTGTTTTTTGTTTAATGGTAGATAAGAGTAATACATATTTTGGAGTTATCCATAAGAATGAATGCCTTTTTTCAGACACACTGTGGAAATTTATTAAGACCCCTCTCTACAAATATATATATTCAAGTATTTTATATAACCGTACATAAATGATATTTATAAATTTATTTATATATTTATACATATAATAATATGTATTGAACTATCTTCCTCAAATGATTATTTACATATAATGTCTGTGTTGCAATATTAATAACAGAAGAAAGGAATAAAGCCATCAGGAATAAAGGAATAAATGCTGCACAATACAATTGCACACTATGCACTGACCAATGCCCAGCCCATCTCCAAGCAGCTCCTGACCAACTCCCCCCTTTCTATACTGGACATGACACTCCAAGTTGTGCAATATCCCTTTGGTCAGCTCAGGTCAGCTGTCCTGGCTGTGCTTTCTCCCCAGCTTCTTGTGCACCTGCTCCCTGGCAGAGCCTGGTGCAAAGTCCTGGATTTAGAGTAAATTCTTCTGTGCAACAACTAAAACACCACTGTTAGCAACATCAGTTAGCAACATTGTTTTCAGTCCTAATCCAAAACACAGCACTTTACCAGTTAGCGGGCAGAAAAGAAACTCTATCCCAGTCCCCACCCTTTCCTCTTTCATGGTTCAGTGCTTTAGTGCTAATAGCTCAAGAGCATTTTCTTTTATATTATGGCATTTCTTTACAGAGAGGGTGGTCAAAGATTGGAGCAGACTTCATAGAGCAGTGGTCAATGGGTGGTCAATGCCCCAAGCTTGTCAGTGTCCAACAGTCAGGTGGACAATGCCTTTAATTTTACATTTTAACTTTTAATCAAACCTGATCTGGTTAGGCTGCTGGACAAGATGATTCTTGCAGATCCCTTCTAACTGAAATATTCTATTCTATTCTATTCTATTCTATTCTATTCTATTCTATTCTA
>JAHLSL010000061.1:7035425-7073190 GCA_025920805.1 Petroica traversi
TATTCTATTCTATTCTATTCTATTCTATTCTATTCTATTCTATTCTATTCTATTCTATTCTATTCTATTCTATTCTATTCTATTCTGTTCTGTTCCATTCCAGTCTAGTCTAGTCTAGTCTAAACATTTCTATTGCATTCTAAACAATTTAATTTGGGACATCTCATCATCTGAGGAATATCTGTGAACGTTGTTAAGGAAACTTTTTAGCCAGTGTTTTGTGAACAGTACATAAAGTTAATTTGATTTAGCTGCTTTTTTTTAATCCTGATTAATTCTTTTTTGTTTTGTTTTTTATGGTATCATCTACCAGCCTTTGAATTCTCTAAGAGGTTTCTTTCTTCTGATGTATTTGAAAATTTTCATTATTACTTTTCATGCCTCTAGCAAGTTTCTCCCTAAATTTTTTTTTTTTTTTTCATTCTCTTCTAACTTTCTTCATGGTAGTTTTATATCTAACTTGACATTTTATCTTCTTCTGTGTCTGTGTTTTACAAAGATTCCCTTTTTAGAAAGTTGACTTTTTGTACTTAATACTTATTTTCTTTGCTGTTTAACCATGATAGCTGTCATGAAGGCTTTTGTGTATGTGTGTGTGTGTGCACCTCATATATTGGGTTTCTCAGCCTCTGAATAGTGGAATTTTTTTTTAAATTTGAACATCCATTGAGACATTTTGGATGCAATGATCCATCTATTTCCTTCAGGAACTTCCCCAGGAGAAGAGGGTGTGTGTGTGTGTGTGTTTACAACAGAGTGAGTTGCGTAGGGGAGGACCATTGGCATGATAAAAAACATAATCCCATCTTGCAGGATCTGTCTCTTATCAGCCTCAAAGCCCAGCTTGTAACCTCTGGTAGTGATTGTTCACCACTTCTGCCTTACGAAGACCAGAGTCTTGCCATTACACACCCAAAAACTCATCTCCTCCCCCTCAGGGGGTGCAAACTTGGCCTCAGCAAAGCACCCTGGGATTGTTTAGAGTCATTAACATTTCAGTCTCTCACAATAACCAGCTCTTGCTGAAAGAAACAAAATAAATTTCTTTGTCTCCAAAGAAACTGAGGAGAAATTTCTATAATTCTATTGCAAAGTATATACTGATTTCAGATTCATCAGGTTGGTTTTACTTATTTCAGGTAAAAGTCTTGTGTGCTTTAAAGAAAGAGACACCATCTGTGCTGCATAAATCACTGCCTTGATTATGCCCTTAATTATTCAGACCTTGGTCTCTTTGCCTGCCTAGACCTTGTGAGAGGGAACAGCCTTTGTTATGCTGATGACAGGAAGGTTCAGTTTCAGGTAAGAAGAGATTTCCCACTGCATGGCCTTTGTTTATGGCTACAAAAATAGACTAATTGCTTCATTTGATACATTGCTTTAATGTGGCTTAAACCCACTGACTCTTATGCAGGAGATGGACTGAATATAAGACAAGAAAGAGATCAGTCTCTTTTTCATCTCTCTTTCCTTTTAAGTCTTTTATAGCCTTATGTCTAGTGAAAGGGAAGCAAACCCACTTCTCCTGGAACCTGAATGAAATGGGGACTAAACATGATTATTCTGCAGCCTTTGAAAGTGCAGCCCATGTTCATACACAGCTCCCACCAAGCTAATAAATTGATATATTCCATTTTCCTGTGGCTTTTGTATAATTGCAATGTTGATGGCCCTCTCTGCAGCTGCTTTGCAACTGAAATCTCCGTGGAGCCCACAGTATCTGCTGACCAAAGTCCTGCAAGTAAATGTGCTCTTTCTAGATAGGGATAAGAACCTCAAGATATCTAGGAATTAGGCAGATAAGGCTTCCATGCTTCAAGTTAGTTCAACTGTGCTCTGTCCTGCAGCTCTCACTTCAGCAAATTATGAGCACATGTGCACAAATGCTTAACAAAGTATTTCCTGGTTCAACATTACATGAGAGCCATATCTCAAAGGAGCAAAGGTCTTTTGTGAAATGCAATTAGAGTAATGGATTAGGTTGATGTTTGGCAAATGTGTTCTTCAATATGTGCATCACTGTAGAAAGCTGATTAACTCATAGTGACCAGAGGTTTACTTGACATTGCTATCTGTACCACCTTTCTGTTTATAGTGCTAGTCAGATAAGTAATTTCCTCAAAAAATGAAATTGATAATTTACAAAACCCTCATTGTTAGTATAAAAATTAAATATCACCCAAAAGGAAAACTTGCCAATCATGGCTTCATTTACAATAAATAGTCATGTCAGCTGGACATGAATTCTCCATTAAAAACAGTAATTTGGTGAAGTGAACAGGATTCCAGGGCTGATAGGAATTTCAGGCATCCTGCTTGGTTACAGCTGTAGAAAAGCTCACCTTCAGTGTCTCTTATCTGGACAGTGCAGCTTTCAGAGACATTTGTGCCTTCTGGACTCAGAGACATAAAGTTGCATAAATAAATCCAGCTTTAGTGCTCCAAGGTAGAATAGGGAGATTACTGTTTTTTTATAAAGAGGGATATGGACTAAATGACATTTAGGAGAAAATTGATTTTTTCCCCCTATCAGGGTTAGGACCCAGCCAGCAACCAAGCCCCCCGTGCAGAAATGCCCTCACTCCCCCACCAGCAGGATCAGGGAAAGAACTGGAATGGTAAAAGTGAGAAAACTTGTTAGTTGAGATAAAGAAAGTTTAATAAAGAAAGCAAAAGCCATGCACACAAGCAAAGTAAAGCAAGGAATTAACTTATTGCTTCCCGTGGCAGGTTCAGCCATCTCCAGGAGAGCAGGGCCTCATCACACATAAGAGTGGCTTGGGGAGACAAACATCATTACTCCAAATGTCCCCCCAACCTCCTTCTTCTGTTCAGTTTATAAACTGACCATGACGTCAGATGGTCTGGAAGATTTGTTGGGGTCACCTGTCCCAGCCGTGTCTCCTCCCAACCTCCCACACATCCCCAGCTCCCTCACCAGCATGGCAGCATGAAAAGCAAAGAAAGGCCTTGGCTCTGTGTAATCCCTGCTCATCAATTAAAGAAAACTAACCCCTCTCTGTATTATCAACCCTGTGTTCAGCACAAATCCAAATTATTTCCCCACAGCAGCCATTGTGAAGAGAATTAAATCTGCACCAGCCAAAACCAGCATACCTTCAAAATTTAAGAGAAAATAAAAGAACGAGAGAAACTCCATAAATATGTAAATTATGTTGATTCAAACACTTCTTCAAATATGTTGCCTGTGCTATTCAGGTACCTGAGTAATTCCCCTTCAGGGCAATTATTTTTCTCAGTTGAGTACAGAAGGAGATCTGTTTCATGCTACAGAACAGCAGGGTACATCCTAAAAGCTTGAGATATACAGCCAGGAACTGCACATCAGGTTAACACTCTCCTGGCCTGATGTCCCAGGAGAATCTGAGAGCACAAGGTGACAATAATCTCACTGACAACAAAAGAGCAAGAGCAAAGCAAAGGAAGTGTTAATCCAAGTGGTCTGGCTTTTCCTTCATCACAAAACAGGGTAGAGTCCAAAGCTTTATCCAAATCATGGCTTCTCAGTGAATTTCCATCCAATAGAATCTTCTGGGCTGAAGTGACCATGTTCCACTCTCAAAATACATTCATGCTTCAGATAGACCATACCTACCCATTAGCCTGTGCCACATTTCCCATTTGGCAGCTCTATACAAACATCTTGCTGTCCTTATTGTGGTCTCTACTCATGAAATACAGGGTGAAGGACATGTGTAATTAACAATATGTGACTAGTGAGCTGCAGATAATCATGCTGTCTGGGGAAAATAAATTGTAAGAAATAACACAGATTATTTCAGCCAAATATGGTTCTTAATTATATTTATCATTTTACCATTTCATGCACATACAAAATACATCAAACTCATAATGAAAAGAAGCAGACAATGCCCCCCCAAATATACAAAGAAGCATTTTAAATAACATTGTGGTAAATGCACATTTGTGCATATCTTTCCAAAATACACTGTCACTCTTTCTCTTCTTCCATAGATGTCAGAGCACTCTTTGAACAAGACCTTGTGGTTCTGAATTCTCACAGGCATTTCAAGCATGAAAGGAGCAAGGTATAAGCTGAAAATTTAAATTTTAAAAGGCAAATAAAGAGGTAATGCAATTCTCCACATGAAAACATTAAAGGGATGGGTTGCTAAAAAAACCACACTCATATTAAATCAAGAATCCTGATTTCCATATAACATGATTCACCTGAAATCTCAAAGAATGAGACACAAAGTTATATTTGTTCCATGAGGCTTAGATGCTATAATTCCTTTCTAATTATTCTTTAATGATACATTTAGCACTAGATACTTGCAAATTAATCAAAAATTTTAAAATGTCTCCCACTGTTCTTTAAAAGAAGGGGACTCCATAAAATCCATAAAGGATTTTAGCAGTGTTTTAAAAGTTTTCCACCAAGGATGCCAGTGATGTTTGTACAGGTGATTAGGTTTAGATCAGGGATGCTTTTCCTGTGTGTGTTCTCTGCCACAAACTTCAGTGTTGGTGTTTTCCATACAGCTGTAAACAAATAGGAGATCCTAAATGCAACTAAATTCCATCAAACTGCCCAAGAAACATGAATTTATCCAGTCTCTTCTCTCAGATCAAAGCTAGCAACTCCATGAATTCATGCAAGGATGTACAGAGTGTCCGGTGCCATCTCTTAGAGTGATATTGTAGCTAAACAAAGTGCAAACCTTAACAGGCTGATGGAGAGACATGTGCTGCTCTACCCATACCTGGTGAAACCCTGTTTTCCTCACACACTGGTTGCTGACAGTGAGCCATGTGCTCCTCCCAAACCCCAGGCCAATAGGGATCGCTGGTCCTGCCAGCAGCTGTGAGTTCGTCTCACAAATAGCCTGTTTGGAAAACACTGGGTTAGCACTGATTGCTGCTTTTGGAAATGCAGCAAACCTCAGATCCCTGTTACCCGGCTGTTAATTCCCACTCTTCCCTGATTAGAAGTTGAAGCTCAAAATGAAACTCTTTATAGGTGTTGAATCCCTGGTATATTTTTGTCATGGCACAAAAATTTGGATCAGCTTGGCTATTGTCATAATTTTCTTATTTCAGGAGTTAAATAATTTATGACTCATTTGTGTTTACATTTAAATTGCATTTATGCTAACTCGTGTTTAATTTCCCTTTTTTTTTTTAATTTTCAATTAAAAAAAAATCCCAAATCCAATTCATATGGTAATATTAAATTTCTCAGGTTTTGAAATGCTAGTTTTTCTACATTTCCTGTGTCTGGTTTCTTAAAGTTATATATATATGTGTGTGTGTGTGTGTATGTATGTATACATGTAAATACTTTTTTTTTTAAAAGTCAGTCTTGAAAGACCTAGATTGTCTTAGTTCTTTTGATTTCCTTTCCTGCTATCACTTATAAGAGGAGCAAAGCAGCCCTTTCGAATAGAGATCACACATCAGAAAAAGATTTATCTGGAACAGATACTGAAACTATAGAAACACAGCTGCATAATGCTGGCTTTGTTTTTAACCTGCATCCTAACTTTTTATGACTGCATTTTACTCCAAGAGCACGTTAACATCATAAAACTGCCTTCCTAGTATAAATTACTTCCAACACTGCCTTCTAAATCCGTGGCTTTAGCACATGGAGACTAAAAGTGTCTGCTGAAAGCAAACAAGCTGGGGATCTTGGTAGTACTTCTTTGCTTATCCGTATTTCTGCAGAAAAGTAATTTAACTATCGGGTTTTGCTTTGTTTTGCCACAAGAGGGCGATCCCTTAATTCGCGTCGCCACTAAGGCAATGTACAGACACAAGATGGACCCGCTCTCCATCAAAACCGTTATTTTAACTTATATAGATAAATTGATGAACTTCATTCTGTCTATGTTCTCAGCATGCATGTGACTTACATGACGTTACTAGGCAATATTGTTTAGCTATGGGAGCACACTGAGCTTCATAAATGGTTGATACTGAAAAAAAAAGGGTGGGAATTAAAGAGGATTTCTCTTAATTGTCTTTAGAAGTGGCAGTACACTGTATTAACACAACTCATTGCTCCCAGTGATGAACTCAGAAAGATCACAATCAAAAGGAATAAGATTATAAGACTTGCTGCTCTCAGAAGCATGAGAAATTTGTAAAACAAAGAAAAGGTATGTGTTATACTTTTCATCCACTTGTGAATGCTTTAGCTATTTGAGTTAGTTAAATATGCCATAATGTGCAACAATATACAGCACAAGCACGAGCCACACAGGAAACTGATTCAAGCACTCAAAATCTGAAGATTGTCACGTCCTCCCTAATGCAAAACTCCGATAGCTTTGACTTACTTAGAACCAGGTAGTTGGGAAGATTTTGTTTAAAATGCTTCTAAACAGTCATAATGAGTGTACAATATAACTTAACATAGCATTTTTGTTTTCAGTCCCAGTATTTTACATATATAAACCTGTGAAATTTACTCAAACCAAGACCGATCTTTCCCTCTTAAGTCCAGATAAAATTTTGCTCAGAAACAGTGGATGGATTTTGTTCATCAAGAGTCAGCTATGTTCCTGGGCAACCGGTAGTGCTCTGGCCTGATCCTTGCCTTCTTCTCCTGAGGGTTGGCATATTTCCACTTGGATGGAGACATTTTCAGCTTTTTTCTCTTCTTATCTGTACACCACACTTTTTCACAGTATTCTTCCACCCTCTGGAAGTTGCTGTAACCTATCAGTTGAAGAAATTCCTTATACCATGGCTTTGAAGCCTGAGGTATACTGCTTTGCATTGGGCATGGCATTTTGTGAGGGATCTCCTCCTCATAGTCTTTATTGAACATTTCATCTACACGTTCTTCCTCGACTATTTCCAGGGTGATTTTCCTGACAGTGTGAACAATGCTGTGTTCCACTGTCTGGCAAAAATAAGTCCCTGCATCCAGTCGATGCAGCTTCAGGAATAAAAGGCCAAGGTCCATTTTTATTATTCTATCATCAGTCTTCACCTGGGAGGAAAAAAAAAAAAAGATGCAGTTATAGAGCACAGGCCTTTGCTATTGCACAGATATTTGCTATTTCATTAAACCAATGCAATTATTTCTGAACTGTACTTTCATGACTGTAATATTACATTTTTAGAGGAAGATTAGAGATCTACAAAGTTTTTATTCACAGGTTTTTTTTTAATAATAAAAGTATTTCCTTGAAGTAAAGAAGAGATTGAGCTGTAAATGGAGAACAATCTAAAGAATCTGGGGAGCATGGGAGAACAAATAGTGGAGCAGACGGTTTCCTGTTTTAATTACAGAAGGAAATAGATTAGAAAAATGCAAATAATCTACTGGATGGAAAACAAAAGAGCACTTGCCAGCTGACCTGTGATAAGGATCCCTGTGAGTTGTCTAATCGACTGGTATGCTTTTGAGAAGACATTCAAAAAAGTATTTGCATATCTAACTGCTGGACCATCGTGATCTTAAAGCCTCAGTTCTGAGTCTGGTGTTTGAGTTCCTCCTAAAGCTCCCAAGGCTGCGCTATTGACTACGAGACATTCACAGATGCTGGCAAGCAGGAGCACTGAGCTGTCTAAGTCAGCAGCAGGAGTGCCCAGGAAAATGGCATCCTCAGCTTTTCATTTAACAGTAAGGTAAAATGTAAGTAAACAGAAGTACTGTGTGATGAAGGGATTCAAAGCAGCCCTGAAGAGAAAGAAGGACTTGGGGGTACTGAGGAATGAGAAATTGAATGACAGCTGACTATGTCTACTTGTAGAAAACCAGTTGAATCCAGTTCTATATAGAAAGAAGTGTGGCCATCAGGTCAAGGGAGGGGATTCTGCCTCTGCACTCTGCTCTGGTAGGACCCCACCCACAGGGCTGCACCCAGCTCTGGGATCCTCAGGGCAAGGCAGACATGGGCCTGTTAGAGCAGGACTGGAGGAGGGTCACAAAAATGTAGGAGGAAGGGGGCACTGTGAAGAAAGAGAGAGCTGGGGTTACTCAGCCTAGTGGAGATTCCAGGAAGACCCTACTTTGACATTTCAGTACTTAAAGGGGGCTTATAAGAAAGATTTTTACCAGTCCCTGTAGTGACATATCTATTCTGTAGTGATAATTATGTTGATGTGTATCAGAAAGGTATTGAAGAATATGTGCAATAGCACTTATGAAGCATTTTCATAATGGCAAAATACATGTAAAAGATGCAGAGAATCCACCAGTGTTCACTTGCAAAAAATTCTGTAATAAATGGGTGGGGCAGCAAGACTGAGTAAAAGTTAAGCTTGACTAACACCGGAAATAATATATACCTGCAAAAATATACCAAGAGAAGTGATGGATTTTCCTTTGTTTTGAGATCTTAAATAAGCTTCACTATATTTCTAACATTTGCATTCAAGATGTTGAATGCAAACACCAGGTGAAATTCTCGGGTCTATTAAATCAAGAGACTAGATGATGGTGATTTTTCCTGCCACCCATATACATTTCAGCAACTGATGGCAGAAATTCAGTGAAGATGTAATGTTTCTAGCAACAGGCTCTTTTTTCTGAAAAGAGTTACTCTATAAGAATGTTTACCTCTTCCTTCTTAGCTTCATGTGCTCGCTGGACAAACCAGATGACTTTTGCCTGCAAGGTCCGAGGGGTGCACTCCAGGAGGGTGCTGTTGTACTCTATTCCATAAACAAGTCGCTCCTCAGTCTTCTCCAGGGCTTCACCTGGAAGGGAAAGAAATGTTTCAAAAACTGCAAGTACTTGTTACGCTCCATGTTCAGGGTATATTTACTTTTAAGAGTGAAGCTTAATTCAGATCCAGTCAGATAGTGACTGAAAAGTAATACCTTGTGAAAATCTGACCTGCCTCCCAGACTTTCACAGCATCTGACCAAATTGTGCTGTGACTCTCTATTATACATAGAGAAACAGAGCTCAGTCTTTCACACTGCTAACTGCTTGTGCCTGTTTCTTATGAATACTTAACTTCATTTTCACTCAGTGAAACAGAAGGATTCAAAACATGTTTAAATATAATAAATAATTAAATTTCTTTAGGGATAATGACAGCACATAACTTTTTGCAGAACGAAACTACAAATACTCTATCATATCTTATACATATCTGTGCTATACAAGTGTAAATAGAATGTACACTTTGGGCCCAAGGGTATTAATAAAAATAAGGTGAATGAATTTAATCAAAATTTAATTCTGGTTTTCAATCCAGCAAAACATCTGGAAGAAGATAAACTAGCTGTTACACTGGATGAAACCAACTGGCTCATTAATGAAATCACCTTTTTCCATAATAGTGAGAAAGATTCCTGAGCCCAAATAGCTTTATATTCTAAAAAATTAAATTGTTTTGTATAATTGTGATTTATGTGTTGTATTTCAAGCTTGTGGAAGAATTATCACTTAATATTAGGATATACTTTTCCAAAAAGTATGGACTCCAATAGCCTCCAATGGACTTCAATTTTAATGAATTTTACTCTGGTAAAATATATATATATATATATATATATATATAAAATATTTAAAATAGTGTTTCTTCAAATATCTTTCTAGAAGAACCTTTTATGCTTTGGTTTTGTTTTTTTTTTTTCCTTCTATAAATATATTGTGTATTATCCTGGAAAATACAGAGGATTTCCAGGCATCTGTTTTCTTTCTGTTTTGCTATTCCCAATACATGTGTTTGAAACCCTCAGATTCCAAGGTTTGGATAACAGCATTTGACACAGAACTCTATCTGTTTTTTTAAGAGAAAACTTGATCATAAATATACATTTTTGTTTTGTCATGTCACTGTTCATGCCTGTGCTTCAATTCTAATTGTCTTGACTATTTCATACACATTTCAGGATGCAACTCCGTTGTTTCTTATCCCTTCCCCATCTTTCTGCTTTTCTTTCTGTTGGAAGCCATTGGGATGCATTATCCACATCTTTAGTCTGAATGTCAGTGCTACAGGACCACATGAGCATTTTGGGATGCACCTGACCTGCCACTGAAAGTCACTCTCAGACCTGGATGGCAGGGGCTCATCCCCACATCTTTACAACATTACAGGAACATGCCAGTGAAAAAAGGCAGGTGAGATCATGGTCTGGCTCATGCTCTTGGCAAACTCTGTGCTGGCTGTTCCAGGCATTTTCAAGCAATTTTTAGATGTGTGAATGGATTACCAGTGAACTGCTGGCCAAAGCACTGCTGTGCTGCATTTCCGTGCCGAACGTCTTGTCTGCGGAAACGTCTGGAGGGGAAAAAGTGGAATTATTTAAGAGAACACGTTTAGCTTACATGTTGTTTGGTTTATGCTAAATTAGCATTCATTAAAAACTTGGGGAGTTAAATCTTGATTGCTAACATTTTACCATTGTTGTGAGAAGTACTTGTTTAGAAATCACTATTTTGTCTCTACTCACCCTACTGGGAGACCTGTGTCTGAAAAAAGAAACACACAATTATGTGTCCATTTTATATATTACTGTAGTGATGCTATAAATACTGAAACAAGATCCTTTGAACCAACTGGGTAATGTTCAGTCAGAGGGACCTTTAGCCTGTCTTTAGGTTCTGTCTCTCTCTCTCTCTCTCTCTCTCTCTCTCTCTTTCTCCAGAAAGGAAGGAAATTTTCCTTTTTTAATTTAGTACAGTTTTCCGTGTATGTGAATGGTACTTCTTTTATCCTTCACTCTTATGTTTTGTTTGAGTTTTTTTGGGTTTTTTTTATTTTTCACTTGGGAATCTCAGTGTGTGGAGGAAATACTTTCTTTTATTTCACCTTTGTAGCAGACAGTTACTGAGCTCATTTTTCTCAACAGGGTAACAGACACATTCATGAATGCCCATGGCTAAAAAGTGAACTAGTGGCAGAAGTGCAATCAGAACCCTGTTTTTGAACTTGAAATAATAAAAGTGCTTTTGAAAGAAAAAAACCTTCTGACTTTTGAGGTTTGGATTTTTTTATTGAATTTACAGAAAAAAAATTAAACCATGATTATATGGTGCATTCCCAGAATAATCGAGCTTCTCTATAGCATGTTTTTTCCTTGAATGTCCTGATAAATAAAATTAAGATTGTTTACTTGGGAAATAAAAGAACCTATTTGAATGCTGTGTCTTGCCAGATTAGTGTGTCCAACAACCTCAAATTTAGTTTTTCTAAGGATACCTTTCCTATTTGCATAGAGTAATTCTACACAGTACTCCCAATGCCATACATAACAGATTAACAGAAGAAATATGCAGTGCAGCAAATCTTATGCAGTAGGTATGTGTACAGTATAAATTATGTTAGAAACAAACAAAGCCAAAGTTCTAAGTGAACCCTAAAGACAAAATTTTATTTTGTCACAAGTAAAATTTACTGAAATGATTTAGATTTGCACCATCTAAAAGTCTTGTTACTAATTTAATTTTTAATCTGGCTGTAGACAGTGATTATTTTCTGAGTTCTGTAACCCATATGGACTCCTGATCCAGTGGTCTTGGTGGACCAAGATGACATCTTTAACCTCCACTTATCTTCAGAGAAGAACCAGTGTTTTTCCATTTTTTGCTTCAGGGGAATCTGGAAATTCAGTGGGGACTGCGTTGGGCTTTTAGGGAGAAATGCCAACAATACTTGCTTCCTATTAAAGAAAAACAGAGATTTTGTGGTAGCAACTGGGCTGGGAGCTGCCACTGCAATGTGTATTGTCGGTGCTGATAAACGCTGTCACCAGGTTTGCAAGTCTGTGTATGTAGATTACTAAGCAGAGACATTCTCCTGCACAAATATACATAAACCCTATAGGATATGCATTAACCTTAAAAAAAACCCAAACAAGACAATCCTGCTGCTGTCAGGTTCAACAGCCCTACCTAGCAGGAAAAGGACAGGTAGCAGGCATGTTCTATTTACTCATCAGTTCCTTATGAAGAGTCCTAGCTCTGTAAAACAGGGTTATTTCTCCAGTTGTCAGAATCATTAAAGAAAAAGAAATGTTTGTTTGATGGAATTTTACTGTTGCAACTGTGAAGACTGGGAAAGACACAATTACCAGTGCCTTCACTTACTATTTTTTTGAATAGAGGGAAATAGGAAGACAGGTGCTGAAAGAGAGGGAGATGCTCGGAGATAAACTCATTTCACAAATACTGACAGCCTGGTATTATTTTATTTTTAATTAGAGATGATTTTACTCAGAATTCTGTGAATAATAGAGTATCAGACAATCCCTGAGATAAATTATTGTAACGAACAATTTTCAGTGATTAACAAGTGTACTGAATGGAGGGAAGTATCCTTTGCAATCTATAATTTCATGAATTTAGATTTCAGCCCTCAACTCTGTGCTTTCAGGAACTTAGTAAAAATGATCTGCAAGAAAGCAATGCAGTCATCATCATCATCATTTCATTTTTCTTTATTTTTTTCCAAGGAATGTATGAGACAAAATCAAAAAGTCTTGGGAACAAAATGCACCCCTGTGGTTTGCATAAGTAAATCAGAAGACTGCATGCTTGCTGGGGGAGTGGGTGACGGAGAAAGAAGCCAGAGAGGGAGAGGAGGCAGGGGAGAGTGTTTCAGCTTACAAAAATTAACTAAAGAATCACACCATGCGTACCCAAGTTCAAAGACATTTTTAAATTACTTCAGACTTTTTCAGCCCAGATAGTGAACTGGCAAAGCAAAGAATCTCACTTGTAGAATTTAGCGCTTGTTTAGATAAAAATTGAACCTGCCTAAATCAGATTGCAGAGCTAATAGTGAACTAAAATATTTAAGTGCTGGACCTCTGCTTTCTCAAGCACATTTCATGAAATTTGAATACAACAGAAGTTCTTACTGCCATCTGAGGTATTTGCAGGAGCCATGCACCTGTAATTATCAAGATTTGTGGTGTGCTGTGCTGCCAGCATCAATATATGGGATTTTGGACTCAGTGTTTATTTTTCCTTAATTAAGTCTTACATTTAATTAGTTATCTAGGCTATGCATGTACAAGGAATTATGGATTTAAAAAAATTAGTACCAGACGCCAAGCAGAGGGTTTTTGTATTTATGCTTCTCTTCTCTCTAAATCCATTACATGCCTTAGTTTACAGATTTCTATTTAATGTTCCTCTAAACACTTGGGTGCCTTGGAGGCATCAGGACCTAAAGCAGACAGCATTTGGATCAAAGTGGGAAGGACATATTGTACATCCCTGCCATCAATTAAACTCTTCACCAGTAGGACTGGAAGTAAATAGAGAGCTCTGAGCTGTGCCCTTTCTCACTAGCAGTACTGCTCTTACAAATAAAAAGTCCACCTAAATGTATAGGATGAAGGCCACATTTGAGCAGGGAGAGGCATGGAATATCAGGAGCAGAAGGGATGGATATCAGGAACAGGAGAATGAAGTGCTCTCCAATGCCCCTTACACTGCTTGTACTAACATGTGCAGCTCTAGCAGAAATCTGGGGCTCTGAGCCAAGGCCAGATTAAGACAAGAATGTTCTGGGATGTGGCAATGATTCTGCTGAAGTCTAAGGAAGCCACGTCAGGGTTATCAACTACTCAGTGCCTCTTGCTATCAGAAAACTCCCCGCTGTTTACCGGACCTGCCTTTTCCTGTAGTATTCTTCACATGGTTCCTGATGGAAGCAACCTACACCTGCGTCCACACACATGTCCCTAGTACCTCTCCCTGCCTCTCCATGTACACTCCAGTGAGTGTAAGGTCTTCGTTTGAAAATGCTCTGGGCTTCAGCTGTGACCTAAAGCGAATACCATTCATGCCTCTCAACACTGTTAGTCTTGCTTTGTTCCCCAAAGTCCGATATGTAAAACAAGTTTTGCAGACTTCAAGAGCATTCAGTTGAGTGCAAATCCCTTCTCCACTGCTACAGTGCTTATCTTATGAGAAGGAGGGAGATAGCAGTAGTATTTTCTTCTTTTAGAGACTGACCTGTTGAATGTTGAGGAGGTAAGGCACAGGAAGGTGCCTGGGGTGCTGCACATATCACTCCACTCTGGATAAATGTTTTTTCAAGAACTTAAAGGCTGCTACTCTGGAAATTGTCTTAGGTGAGAAATGTACAACAGAGTCCAGGCCTCAGTGAGTTTCTCTTATCTTTTCTTAGACAGCAAGTAGCCTGCTCAGCATAAATGGTGGTGCTGCTAGCAAGCTAAAAGGCTGCTGGGAAATTTTTAACTCCCCCTTCATTCTCAAATTGCTTTTGCATCATTAGATGAATAACCCATATGATTTATCATTATGATAATCCAATTTCTACTTATACTGTTGGACATTAATCTCCCTAGCCCCCCTATATATGCTTATCTTTCTTAATCTGGGGCCTAAAATTTTTAGTTAGACTCATTTCACACTAAGCAGTCAACCAGAGTCCACTTATTTCCTTCAGGTCTGTTCACAAAAGGCATGAGAAAACTCTGCAATCATGCTTGTAAAAGCTGTGTAGGTTTCTTGCTTGGTTTAACATATGCCTTAATGCAATAAATCCAAGAGATTCTTAATTATGCTGAGTAACAGATTGGGTTTCTCACTTGTACTTTTAAATATGCCTTATCCAAAAAGTGATGTTACCAAAGGTAACGTGACTGTATTAATTATATTTTAGAAAAATGTATGGAAATGTCTGTTGTGCCTGACAATAGTCAGCCTGCAATTGAGTGCATCCTGGTTCATGGAAAGATAAAATATGATGGATGAAAAATAAATAAATACAAAGCCCCATATTTGATTTTCCTTAAGAAACAATAATACATTTGAGATACTATGACTTGGTTTTGACTTAACCAGCTCCACCAGTTTTCAAAATTCTCTCTGGAATTTATTCAATCCATTCTTATAGTCTTTGTAGATCTAATATAAGTAAGCATATATTTTTAAAACCATTAATTGCAAAAAATAAAACAAACAAACAAAAAAAAAACCAGCCACAGAAATTATTTTATTTATACAGTACCACTTATTCAGGTAAGAAATTGCTCTGTCTAGGTGGCAAAGCTGACTAATTTTTGTGAAAAGGTCTGGATTAAAACATGCGTGTTCTAGATATTTTATCTACGTGGCTGAATTGCAGAACCTGGGTTTGAGAGGGAAAGGATGAAAACAGGTCCAAGGGAAATCACTGAATGAAAGAGTGAAGGTCAAGAACCATGAATAAATGAAGGGTGATATAGAGAAAGAGTCTCCACAAGGAAGAATTAAAGCACCCAAATCACGTTTGTGCTTTGAACTGACCTAAGTAGTAACTTCCCTTTCAATCCACTGCAGAAAACCTGAACCAAACCTTAGCTTTTGCAGAAACTCTGTCTTGATTTTGTCTGGAGAAGTTAGAGGACTATTAACAAAGATTCTTCTTTGCTTTTTTATAGCAATTCTGTTGTATATGTTACTGCAGTGTGATATACTTGCTGTTAAGGAAATTAGAGTTTATAGTGTAATGCAAATAATTACGAAGTGACTTCACTATAGTCATAAAATTATTCCTGATACTGCATTTTATGCAGTCCTATGAGTTGGTTCCTTGCAATTCCTGAGGTTATGCAGCTGACATCTCACTGTTTGGTTGTGCCTGAGCGGGAGATATGATACCCCTGTGATGCAGTAGAATCTGTTCATGTAGATATTTTGCTAAAAGCACGCCAGAAGCAGCAGCAGCTCTCACCTCTTTGCCTGCACTCCGGTGGGGTAGTAGCGGGAGCAGGAGATGCCGTCCCAGGCGCAGTAGGGATCCCGCGCCAGGCAGCAGTCGGCGCAGGCTGCGCCGTACATATCACACTGGTGGAACTTCACCTGGGCTATGACTGACTCCGACCCGACGTAGAGCTGCTGCTGCAAAAAATACACCACACAGGATTGCTAGAATGCCCATTAAAACCTCTCTTCCCAATGCAGTTATTAAAATTGTTTGATTAATCGTTGCTTGCCGGTTGTGCATCCAGCCTGTGACCTGAGGGAGGCAGAGTTACCCTGTAGGAAAATATCTGATTACAGATTTAACTCTCTTGATGAAGACAGAGGAACAGAAAGAAGGTAAAATGAACAAGTTTGTCTTGGCATATCCTCACTTCTGAAGTTTCAGCTTTGTGTTTGAATAGGCAAGGGTTTACATTTCTCTTTCTTCATCAAGATATTTTCCAATGCCTCCCTCTGTCTGTCTGTCACCTAACTGATCTGCAAAAAAAAACCCCAAATTGACATTAAAGACTTTAAACAAAGAAGTTCAAATATACAAGGGTTATAAGCAAACTCAATTTTAAAATGGGAGTTTTCAAGTAAATTTAACTCTTGATGTTGCTACTTGGAATATGGTCACATATTTACATGCACAGTAGTGCTATGATTTGTAATCCCTCAGTGCACAGGAGATAGATGATAGATAGATAGATAGATATTTCATTGTTTTCCTGTAATTGCAATTTCCTTACAAATTACCTGGTCACTATCTACTTCTTTAATGTTTGTTTGCCGGGTTTGGGTGGGGTTTTTTTTCAGCATTAACACTGATTGATTGAATCTTCTGAGTTCACATCGAGTCCTTTTTAAGTCAAATGACAGATAAACAATTTAATTCTTCAGATGTTAGCACAATAAATTCAGAAGAGAATAGCTTGAATAGAAGGGAATTTGAGAAAAAGTCTTGTTGCTGATGAATGCAAATTTTCTGAACACAGAAATATGCATTGTGTACTGCAATAGAAACTGCTTATGCACAGCTCACTTCCACAGTTTTATCAGTCAGACTAAGGACTCCTAAATTGTTCTCATCCTAATGGCAAAACTTAGTCTATAATTCCTACTCTTCAACCAAGCTGTCAAAATCTGGTATTTTAAAATTACTTAAAGCTGGAAAATATGGACACCTCTATCACAAAATATAATTTTAATCCAGGTATTCCATTCTTGTTCCTTACTATACCTCTTACATCTCTTTAGGTCCTAGAAATTTAACTTCCAGAGATGCCAGGGGAATAAACTAGGAGAGGCTGGTAACAACAGTGCTTGAAGAATTTTTCTGGTGAGATAAACCAGATGATAGTAGCAGGAACTGAGTCTGACAACAGAAATGAAGAGAAAACCTAGAATACTTGTTTGAAGGGAATTCTTTGACTGCAAGTGCTGCAGTGAGATTGTCCCAAAAGACATGAACAACACTTCCAATGAGACATATGAGATGAGATTTTCTCTTTCATCTTTTAGCAGGGGTAAAGATTTCTTTAAGTCTTGGTAAATCACAGGAGGGAGAAGAAGCATCTGATATCTAGCCAACTGAACATCAAAGAACAGCCTTTCCCAGTCTCTGCAGATAACTAGCTCAGCCCTGAAATGTGATATTTTATTGTACCTTGACTTGGTGAAGACTGGTCAGTGTTAGAAGGATATGGAGACATAGGTAGCAAGAAGGTTTCCACAGGCTCCGTAACTCCAAGTTCAAAAGAGATCAGCAGAAATGTTTGAGGTACAAATTTTTTTCACATGTACTCTACTAAGTTATATTTCTACTGATTTTAAAGACAAATGTACTTGGTGCCAACTCTATCCCTAACACATATTCCAACATTTAATTGTCCTCAGTTTCTGAAAGCTGTATTCTACTTTAGTAATAAATTTATCTATATTCAACAAGCTGATCTTAATTTTTGATCAGCTGATGGTTTTTTAATCTCATATTGCTTTGCCATCGACATTTAAGAATCCTTATACACACAGTAGGAAATCACATCACACAGTAAAATATATATATATGACTCCTGTTCTCTCTCAGTCTCTTTGATATCTTGATAAAGTAAAGTTACTTTTACTTCTCTCAAGGAGTTTTGTTCTTCAACTGCTGGAATGCTTTGGCGGCTTTTTTACAGTTCTCTTCAGATTTTCCAGATATATTTTGAATTTTTAGAGTTAGCAGCCTGCTTGGGAGCTGAAAATAAGGAAGGAATGCTACTTTAAATTTTATGATATCTCCTCTTCCACAACCCTTTAACCGTGACAACTGAGAGTTAAAGGCAAGGCAAATGTCTGAAATGACAGTGAGTCTTTCCCCAAATAGTCACTTAGATGCCATGTTAGACAATCTATTGTCCAGAGCTGCTTTCACAGTCCTTGGGAAAAGATTTAAATAATTCAAAATACTTGGAACCAAATCCTCCTCTGAATTACCATCACAGGACTTTGACTTTTTGCATTACCTACAGGATGAATGCATGCTGATTAGACACCAAGACTGAAATAACCTTTTGGGGCACCCTCAATCCTCCTAATAATGCAGTTTTCATTCTTTGTTACCATGTTTCACTGTGTTTATGTGCACCTACATTGCACCAGATGATTAAGATCATTGTTGGACATGTTTAACATTCAGATATAACTGTCCTCGATGTTTATCATGGCTCAATGCTGAGGTGATATGATGATATGATATGATATGATATGATATGATTGATATGATATGATATGATATGATATGATATGATATGATATGATATGATATGATGAGATTATATGATATGATATGATATGATATGATATGATATGATATGATATGATGATATGATATGATATGATATGATATGATATGATATGATATGAATGAGAATCTGCCCACAAGAGTAATTGGGTGTTTATATCAGCAGAAACTTGCAGAAACTGGAAAAGAACTCAGATCCAAACAGGACAACCAAAGGACAGCTGAATATGTGGGAGAGCCAGCAAGGCCCCTGTTGCACTGATATCCCCATGGGGCTGAAGTCTGTCTGCCTTTATCAACAAAGAACTTTTCTGTGAATTGCCATATCCACCAAGCAAATCCCTACTGCAATTAGTATGAGATAATTTATGAAACAGATTGGTTTTCACTTGCTTTGATATGTGTGATATTGTGAATTAAGGAAATTTAACACTAGAATTTAAAACCGAAAATTCATTATAAAGTAACAGAACATACAACCATAAATTTATATTACAGAAGGATTACATGTATCCATCCAGAAGTCATTATAGATTATGTATATCTGCTTATCTATCCATGCATCTACCTCTGTGTAGTTTACAGCTTCCTTATATTTGAGTCAAAATAGTCACATTTCAGACTTGTAGAATACTTACCCTTTTTGAAGAGATTTCCATAGAAATAATAGGAACTGGCATCTAAAAAATAATAGGAAATATTTGCTTGCTTAAAAAAGGAATATATTTTTGCTTTGAAAATAAATCAGGTAAAATAGTATTGATACTTATTACATTCATCTTTTCTAGATATTTCGAGTTTCTTTTAGAAAGATGTGAGGAAATTGTGACTTTCAGAAGTATTGCTTTAAAGCAGTTTATTTGGAAACAACCAGCCAACACTTAATTCAGGATTATCAGAGCTACAGGAACACTACAATTTCCCTGTCAAACATGACATTAGCTCTCGCCACCACTGAATGTCTTTTGTCCTGCTTGAGAGTGATAAGTGGAGTGTTCTTTATAACAAAACATTCATTGAAGATAAGATAAAAATAGCAGGAATTCCTTCTTTTACCATTGTCCTCTCTGCCCTCGGCTCAGATTTCTTGGAGCAATACATAGCCCCTCATCCTTCTACTGAAAACTAGCTTTATCAAGAAGGGCAAATTCTGTGATTTTCTCCCCAGGCAAGAAGTCAATAGTAACACTGCCTAAATTCAGGTATCAGATTTAAATGTCTAACTTTAGATATTTGATTTTCCCTATAGTTTGAAGCAGGTTAGCCTCCTGCTTTATGTGGTTAACGTGATGTGATAAGAATACTTACTAAGAGAATTTTATTATATTATCTTTGTCACATGCCAAGCACTGAGTTTATTCATAGGTTATTTTTTATCAGAATAGAGTTCACTAGGACCCAGGTTTGCCCACTGTAGAGACAGATTCACTCTTTCTGAGGATTAGGCTTTTTTTATATGGACCTCATTTAAGCTTCCAAGATTGTAGCAGACAAATTTTTATTTGTGCAATTTTACTCATTTATTTAATTAGATATGAGGGGAAATTAAACATAATGCAATAAATTTCTAATTAAAGTCACACTACAATGTCCAACACATAAGTAGAAAGTGAATAGTTGTGATTTGCTTCAACATGCTTTGGTACTTGGGACATTAGAAAAATTTCATTTGAACAGGAAGGTTTCCTGTCAGAAAATTGTTAGATAATTAGGAAATTTCTTGCACACAGGTATTGCATATTTGACTGGCTTCAGATTTCTTTTAGACATTTTAATTCTGCAGAAATTTCGAGACTTGTGTATATACTTTGTATACAGAAAAGTTCACCTTGAATACTTGCAGCTCTTCAAGAATCACTTCTTCCATTGATTCTGTCTCTTGATTGTAAATTGTTATGACTTTCAGCACAATACCATTATCTGGACAAAAATTTAAAACAAAACAAAAATAAAGGTTATGATTGGTTGAAAAATGTACATGGCATGCAAATACCTGAAATGACTTCTTCAAATTGATAATGGAATGAGATTTATAAATATGAAAAGGTAGTGGTATATTGCCGTCATTAAAGGGGATTTTTACTCTTAGAAAATTAAAGAGATGGCAAATTTTCCCTGGCAAATAAGAGCCAGCTTAGAAATTTGAAAGATACGTAATTAATCGTATTTTTCATTGGGTCATAAGCCATTGTGAATAGCAAAAGAATCACAGAGGGCAATCACATTTCAGAAAAAGAAATGGAAGTAGGTGGAAGCTTAGTGCATTGTGGCAAGCAAGTGTAAAGTAGCTTTAATTATAGGATCTGAGTGTTTACACTAGATAGGAAACTACTAATATCCTTAATTGCTGGCAACAGCTCCATTCCCCCAGGCAAGAGCACAAAAAGCTTCAGGGGTTCATTGTACACATTTCCCACGCTTCTCTAAGGAAAAACTGAGCTGCTGTTGAGCTGATGGTATCAGTCAAAGGAAGATGAACTAAAATATAAGATGCCCTTTCCAAAAGAATAAGGCACATTAGACTTAGATTTATCAACCTCTCTGTCACTGCAATTCTTGCAGGAAATTAAAACACACAAATAACATCTGGTCTTCCACCACTTTGGTTTTGCCTTGCTGACTATTTATAGAAAAGCCTTGCTGTCCTTAATTTGAGAATCTGTCATCAACAATGGCAAATATCACTTCCTTTCTTCTGTTACTTTCAGTCACCTTTGATTTACAGGGAAATATGAAGCCGAGAAGCACTGGAGAAAATGTTCAGCAAAAGATCAAAAGGGTGAAACAAAAAGAGGAACCATTAAACTGGGGTCATACACCATTTTTCAAAGAGAATATGTAATCAAAGGCAACCATTTTGTAGTAGAACAGTGAAAAGAATTTGTATTCTGAGCTCTGATTTTCATAAGTCCCAAATCCTGCTGACAGACCTGTGAAAGCTCTGATGTTCAGACTTTGCCTTTGATGAACCTTTCTAACCTGCACTGCTACCCTAAGGAAATTTGCTCAGCTGTAAGATGCTGCTTACTTGTGTTGCACAGCAGGTGTTGGACTGGGATAAAAAAAAATAGATCAACCCTTTCTAACATTATATTGCCCAAAAAAGCAGTGAGTTTTCTGATGGGAGCTTTGCTGGAGTAGTGATTGCAGGTTTCATTTCAGAGTTTCTAAAACCCAAATTCTTTTGCTGAAATTTCATGCCATCTGAGATTAGACAGTTTGAGAACACGAGGCAGCTGTTGGGGGCCAAACAAGCACAGTTCTAAAACACACAATTAAACCCCTTTGGATTCAACTTTGTTGAACAGAAGATTTGTGTACAAGAATATTTGATGAAGTCTCAGCTAGAAATGCAAGGAGAAAATATGAAGAATGTAGGACCCACTGTAAAATCTGCTGTACAGGAATAATTTATGCATAGTACAATGTTTTACAGACCACGGTAAGTCTGTTACCAAGACATTATCAAGGCCACTTAAAAGCTTAGAAAACAGCACTAATATAAAAAGACTTTGCTCTTCTACAAACACACTTTTTTGAATGTTCTCAACACTGAAATATACTTATCAGAGGAATTTCATTAGTAAAAAATAATTTACCAGAACTGCTTTCCTAGACAAAATGGTCAAAATGATTTGTGATACCAGCCTTGTTATTAAATTGATTAAATGTTAATGCAAGAATCCTTGGGTTTTTTCCAGACAGATTAGATGTGACTTAAGTCTTGTGTAGTTCCAGCCTTTCCTCTTGTTTTCTTAAGTTTGTTTTCTTTTATTTTCTCTCTGCTTTCATAGACTTAGTGCAGATATATGTTATATTTTGCCTTGTGTCCACTGTTAGAAAGATGTTTAAAAATTCTTCTTAAATGGTATCTCAATATTTTAATAAAATGGCACAGAAGAAAGATGACAAAATTTGGCAGAAAACTTCTAACAATTTGGGGGTTTATAAAATTGGGTATTTCCTCCTTCCTTCCTTGAGCTGTGTTCCAACCCAAATCTGGAAGCTGGCAGGTTTTTTAATGGTATCAGCTAGACCTGTTGTCTCCAGAACTGGTGAAAAGAAACTGTAAAATAAAGCCAATAACTTGAACTGGTATTTTCGGAAATCATATCACTTTTGTTTCTCTCAGGTTTCCAAGTCACAGCTCAGATACGTGACAGTATTCTGAAGTTTAAAAAATAAGGCCCGATGTTCCAGAATTTTTTATTCTCTTTTTTGAAAAGAAAAGAAATTAAAATGGAATCCTATACTTGTTTCTCTTCTAGTCTTTGCATGCTTCCCTACCATTATTTCCTATATAATGCCAGCATCACAGTGAGCCATATATCTAGAATGACTAACATCCTCTGTAAGGTGAAGACTGGCACAGGCATGAAAAGAAAAATTGTTAAAAAGAAATATTTTATTGATTTGCTTAATCCTGGAGAAAAACAAAACAAAGCAAAACAAATTACTAAATCATTAATGCAAAAATTCCTTCTTGCTTTCTTTGTTTACCTGTGCCAATGAACAAAACATCATATTGCCCGTCTTCAGCTTCCACTCTGTCCACTGCTATTTGTTTAAGATGGTACTTTCCATCTGTTTTAACTAGAATCGGTCTCTTATGAACAGGTCTGATGGGCTGATACATCAGTGGGTGACTCCTGGCAAAATGGACAGCTTCATCAGGATAGTCTTTGGTGGTGGTGTACAGCCCGCCATTCACCTTGCTGGCACACTACAAAAACAGAACAGATTATCCCCTGAAGTTTTGCCCAATAATTTGTTAGAAAAGGGTCTTGTTTGCAGGGATAAGGACATGTCTACAGAAAACCAAGCACAGAAGGCCATGGTGGAAATTGGGACAGTGAACTCCGTATTTTATACATGTGTAGATTATTAATTATGAGAAGTAAGGAAATGCTTAACAGTCCCTAGACATTGTCATGTTTAAAAAGGAGCTCCTCCGTTTTGACATACTAAGAGCAGAATAAAGAGTAACATATTTGGATTTCAACAAAAGCCATAGTACTTATGTCTTCCCCAAATGCATATTGAAGATGTGATCCAAATGGACATGGACAGAGTAAGAAGAAAGGAGTTTTCTATCCCAGCAGAGAAACAGTCATGCAAAGTCAGCAGAACACTAATGCTTGAAATCAATCTCTAGTCTTATTATTTTTTGATTGCAAAATGTATTACTATAAGAAACTAATCACCCTTAAAAATTATGCCATCAGCAACAGTAATTCTTGATTTCAGGCATTCTAACAGTATTATGTTTGATTCTAATGTCTGTCTCTCAATGACAGTATTATATATCACATTTTAGCTTCAAATACCAATGTTTGCATTGATCAATCTACCAGTTTACAAAGCAAATAAACTTTATTTCAATGACTGATTAAAAGAGGCTTACTCCTTCAGTCAAATGTGCAATTAGAGATAATTTAATGCGTTAAAGAGAGAAGTTAATTTTAGGATGTTTTGTGAATGAGATAGTGTTTCCCAACTGAACATAGATCCTACATTTCCAATTTGCTTCATGATGTCTAATTGAAACCATTTATGATCAAGCTGGAAATATCCTTGTAACCATTTACTTTCTCAAAATATTCTTAAGATACAGTGGTTTTAAGAAGCATTTCAAGCAAAGCCACAGTAGCAGCCTTTCTCTATTTAAATTGGATTTTTCAATCAATACAATGAAATAAAATCTCCTTATGTTTACTGGAAACAGTAATTTTAAACTTGTGGTCAGCTGTAATCGACAATAGCAAACTTCTGCACTTGTCAAGCGGGGCAATGTTTGTTTCCACTTTTTGGGTTTAGCTACAGGAAAGTATTTGTTCAGTGTTGACTTAAAAGTAATTGTCTAATCAACCTAGTGATGGAATTTCACTGGCTGTTTGCAATAAAGAGCCAGAGCTGGAGCACAAACACAGGTTAATCTGTGCTTCCCATGCACTGCACAGCATATTAAATGAATCGGCATTGCCAGATTCCCTTTGCAAAGTTCTGGTTCTGGAGAGATTTAATAAAAATGATCATTCACAGGCTTTTCATTTTAATTAAATAAAATCAAGTAATCTAGAAAGGAAACGGTAGATGCAGCTGTCTCTGAATTCTATCAACAACACTTTTGATGTAGCGGATGTCATTTCCAGAAGCAACACAGCCTAATTGAACTAAAAGAACCAGCAGAGATTATGGCAGAGGATTGTGGAGTCTGTCAGAACTTGTGTGACACTTAACAGTGGCTTTCTGTTTGTTTAGCTTTAAGCTCTACCCTTATTCCTTATAGACTTACTCTTTACTCATTCAATACCTAAGACCAATGAGTTCTGACTCTCAGAGATGCCCATTAGTAGGTTATTTTTGGCTTCTTGTCACTGTCACTCCTGTAATGGGAAAGGTAGTGAGACTTAGTTTACCTACATGCTGCACATTATCTGGAGTGTGAAACCTAATGCTTGGCTACAGCCTGCTACACACTTTCTCTTCTGCTACTGGACAAACATGGAAAAGACTTCTAAACTGTGCTCAAAATGAGTAGCTGAAGATGAATCAATTAATGCTGTGTTAGCTGGCAGAGCCGTCTACTTCAGCCTGTGATGTGCTCTAAAATATATAAAGAAAACCACCCAGGACAAACCTTCTTCCTCAGCTAATTTTCCCCTGATACTGGGAATTTACTTGCGCTCTTCTGCTCCTTTTTCAGCTCCTATGCTTTGCCTTTTTGAGGAAGTGACCCTCAAGTCTGATCCAAACATGGCCAAGGAAGAGAAGCATTGAAAGCAAGTGGAACTTCGGGCAGCCTTTCTATAAATCATTGTCAACCTTGCTGAAGTTCTGGCTCTGTATTCAATCCTTCTTGCCAAGAAGACACCATTTAATCTTCCTTGCTAGGAGATATCAGTGTAATAACTGCAGTCATTAATACTGAATTCATGTCTGTGTTTAATGCTAGTCCAAATAACATATGTGGGGTGTTTTTCTGCCCTGATAAAAATGAATACCACTTAAAGAACTCGGGTTGTATCATCTTTGCAAAATATACAGCCACTCTGCAATCGATGCATTGCACCTGACATTGAAATAATGGATTATCTTGGTTTCTGTTTTTTGATTTTTTTTCTTCCTTTACTGCTTCTTAAATGTCCTGGTTTCTTCACAGGTAATGCTCTTCCTGTTTCTGGATGCAGCATCTGACCCACCTTCTAGAGCTGCCTCTTTCTATCCCTTTTGTCTGGGGTCCTAAATCTGGACCTTAGGACCTTAGGACCTTTACCAAAAGTTGATAAAATCATGTCCCAACAGGATTTTAAAAAATCTTATATACTTATTCCCACTATTTTCCTTTGGGAAATGTACAATTCTAGTATTTGATTAAACCTATATTTGGACCATTCTACACTTTTCCAGGAATAGCTAGAGTATGTAGACATTCAAAGGCATACACCCTGGACTGTCAGGAAGATTTGTACATTAAAAGCAGTCTGCTTTTACTATCCAAATAGTAAAATAGTGGAAAATAGACTGTACTTACTGAACCAGGTCTAGGATAAGGTACTTTTCTTTCATAGAGAGCCCAGTGGTATTCAGGTCCTTCTTTATGAGCATATGGTCCATTGAAAGCTGCTCGGACACTTGCCATATGGTAAACACATATAGCATATCCTCTAAATATATTGCTATGAAGTAAAATTTAAAGACATTATTAAAGCAATATGACACATACCATCCATAAATTACTGGCATTATTATGTAATTAGAAATAAGTTACATTTCAACAGTATTCAGGGAGAAAACACTACTTATTTTTTACTACAGGCTTTTCTTTAACTACAACAATCAATGTTCTTTAAAAGTCTTTAGTGTGTTTATTCTCATAATATTTCTCCAATGAAGCTCTGTGTTGTGATGCCAAAATTTGATGTTGGTGTACGCAGACTCTAAATCACTTGTTTAGAAACAGAGAGGAAGCAAAATGGACTGAACTCAGGTCCTGTATGTCTTTGATTAGTGAGCTAAACCCCTGACCATTTTTCTTCTCTAATATTTTTCCTACTGTTTTTTTCTGGGAAAGATGGGGACCAGCCAATGCTGACTAAAATGAATGGTTCTAAAATGAGTCCTTTTTTTATTGAGTGGGAATGTTGGTTGGTATTATTGATGCCTATTGATCTAACTATTGTATAGTTGGAGCAGATCACTTTATGTAGAACAATCCAGATAAATTTTTTTATTTTTTTAAAATTTTATTTTTAAATTTTGTTTTGTTTTTTTCCAGAAGAACATTGTTTTTGGGGTTTTTTTCTTTTTTTGTTTGGCTTTTTTTGTTTGGGTTTTTCTGTGTTTTTTTCTTTTTTTCAAGAAACAACAGTACTCTCTATAAAGAAATTATTTCTGAAGACAGCAGAAGGCAATCCAGATAATTTTAATTAGGTTCCCACCTTTCTTTACTGGCATCAGTAGGAAAAGTCAGGTATCTGCAATCCTAGAGGAGCAGATCTGCCTTTTGTTATTAAAAAAAAAAATAAATCAGAAGAAAATGACAAAAGCACAGGTGCTCTTTTCTACCAGTTACATCCTAAACTAGGCTGAGGGTATTGTGTGCTTGCACCTGAGGTAAGCTGCAGTGGGAAAGGAAAAGGTCACCACAACATCACAGCCTTCAGTAAGTCTGTTTTAGGCTTCACTAAGAAGTTAGTAGGATTTTAATCTGCCATCTACTTAACCTTGAATTACTGTGGAGCTCTTAAAGGAAAATGGGTGGCTCTGAGATGTCTTTATAAGCATGCAGGAGTGCATATACTGTGATATAGGAAATTGTCAAGGTGAGAAACATTTAATTAATTTGTGATCCAGATATACTGAATCACTAAATGAGACTTCAAGTCCCTGAGTGTTATAGATAAATTTTATATTAACAAGGAATACAACTGAGATTAAACCGTTTACTAGATATTTTCTAAGGGATATGTATCATCCAGCTTCTATCTCTTTAATACACTGTTCATACATTCCTCTATGGCTGCTATTATTTCTGCTAGTTGTTTACCTTGTAGTGTTGAAGAGGCCAAATATCACTGGATTTTTGTTATCACGAGTTTGCAGCAAAAACACATCCTCTGTTAAAGTGAAATGCAAGGTTATTGTTAAAAATCTACTTTTTTCAGTCCCCAAAAGAAAATTCATTAATTTTTAAAAACATAATCCTGTTTTACTAATTTGTTCCATTTAATTTTATGCAGATTTTAAAAGCAATCTTTAAAATCAATGCAGCACATAAAGTAATTGGTGAAACTTAACTCCTTATGTATAGAAATTCATATATTTAGGAAACCTCGCTAACCACCATTCCCTGATAATGAATACAAGTGCAATATTTGACAGTAAGACGTGGTATCATGAAGGTATATGTTTTTTTCCAGTGGTTTCAAGTTTGTTGCTGTCTAGGATATTTACCTAATTCATCAAAATGTGTATCAATTCCATTTCTCCCAGGCACAGAACAAACTAGCCTGGTTTTGAGGAAAGTAGTCCATTTATTGACGAGCATTCGCTGGCCTCCCATGTCATTCTGCGTAGAGAGAAACAAATGCCAGTGGTAATAGGAATGAGTAAGTCTAGAAGCACAAACATCTCTGATGAATTAGCTGCTCATTGTATCTTCTAATTTCAAAAGCATCCATTTTCAAACCACGTCTGTTACTAGTATTATTCCTCTGGAGTCAGTTTTCAAGTAGGATTGTGCTGATCAAGTCCAGGTCTCATTAAGATCTGTGGTTTCATAAGAATTTTTTACATCCCTGGATAGTTTTAGCTATACAGCTGTTGTAAAGCTTTTTTTATTGCTCATTTTTGCAAACTAGATATACTGGATATACTGAATACATTACTAAAGCTTAGCTTTACTTTATGAGCTCAGTGCAGGGTCAGTTCAATACATTTGGAAACTGAAGCCCTGAATCTATCTACAGGTGAAGCTGGGGCAAACCTGAGGCATTTATTTACATGGTTTTCTAACAATTTCAATAACTTTAAATAACACCTTCCTTGCAATGGTTGTCTCACCTTTTCCTGTTCTTGCAACAGCTGGGACTTTCAAGAAAAGGGAACATTTAGTACTAGTTGCTTTTGGTAGCATTCTCCATCTGTGGCCTTGTATTCCAGACCAGCATAACTGGCTGTTGAAGCCTTTCAATAGTCGGCTATTAGAAGAGTAAGGCACCCAAAATTCATCAGTGTCTAGAGAGCACCAATCCGGGCAGCTGGGAGATCATATGTTTACAGTGCTCCTCTCCAGTAACTGCCCAAGATCTTATCCCCGTGTGTGGGGCCAGGGAGCCAAAAAAGAGATGAGATCAGCACACCAAGATGGCCTGAGTGGGAAATGGATAATCCAACAGAGCAGTAGAGGCAACAAAATCGTTCCTCAAAATTTTTCTGCTGCTTCTGATAAAACTTAAGTCTGCCTGTGATAATAATTTCCTGGAAAATTCATCAGTTGTGCCAGTTTCTTATCTGTACAGTCAGAGAAAGGATCTTACCGCACATACACGTCCCACTCTGGTATATATGGCATGAGTGCTTGTCTCAGCTTCTAAAGCTTTTTCAGTGAAGAAGAAATATACTTTGTTATCTTCGTGGTCTTCATTGTCAGGAATCATGTATGAGCCAACAAATTTTGGTTCTTTAAAAAAAAGCAACAAACAACTAATTGAGTCTAGTTATTAAAATATTGCCTTAGTTTTTCAAGCTTTAAAACCAGCTAATAGCAACAAAAAAATAAAACTAGGGGTAAGGGCTCTGTTAGTCAGATTGCTATCTAAGGGCAATTGGGTGATAAAAATAGTTAAAAAAAATATTTTAGTAGGTATCTGTATAACGTGTGGAATATATTAATGTTGAAGTATTTTTATACCTCTAATTGACAAATTAACCTTCCTTTGTACTTTTGCAAATGACAATTTTCCAGTCCCATTCTCTGCTCTTTATATATTTTAATTTGAGCAAGGATAAAACCCGACACTAATATTTGCATAGCAATCTCTGATCCCATGCAAACCAGAAACTGTCCAGTCCTCTGAAACCCCTGTGGATGTAGCTCCTTGTCCTTCGCACACCTTTCAGCAGGCGCTCGTTGTCAGGCTCGGTGCGGAGATGGGCCAGGCGGCTCATGGAGCGAAACACAGCAGCATCTCTCCCCCAGTAGTCGCTGTAGAGACCACTAAAAAGTTCACCACCTGCAGACCAGACATTAAAAAATCTAAAATGAAACAATTTGGTATCACTTTACATATTAATTTCATTGTACGTGATAGGAACCGCATTATAAATATGGTATGTTCTAATTATTAGGCTGAGGGGGTTCTCCATTCAGCATGCTGGAACTGTTCCACTTCACCTGGAATAACTACAGTTTGGGAATATCTTGCTGGCTGAGGGGATTCTGTGTTCAGTGGAAAGAAAAAAAGGGACTATTTTTCTCTGGCCCAACCATAACTTGCATTCATAACACTGAAATATTTACCAGCATAGGGACGGCACCTGTGATTTCATCCATCTGCCACAACTGGTGATGAATATTTATTGAAAAAATTATGGAAACAGAAACTGGGTCTCACTTTCAAAGGATTTAGATGATAGTCAAAAATTAAGCAGGCATCAGAAAATTTAGAAATAATATGCTGATTAACAGACACTGTTTAAAAATCTATATGTATATTGGTACAATTTAATATGTTGAAAAATTAAGCCTATCTCTGGCCCATATAAAATTGTGATATTGGATATATTCTACTTTGATAAAATGACATAAAAAATTCTAAATTTCAATTTTGTATGGCCACTACTCCCCTTAACTGACCCATATCCTTGTGGACTTGGAGTAAAAGGTTTTTAGAACCAATTTAAGAAAAAGGTAGCTATTGTCGCTAGGTGGCAGCCTTATGCTAGAAAACAGTACAAAAAGAATTAAAGTGTATAAGGAGAGGGAAATAAATTATTTCCAGTTAAGGCTAATCTGAGTTGAGGCTTCAGTGACACAGCTTCCTGCCCCCCCAATCAAAATAAACATGACTGATATATCCAAATAACATTTGGTGGCATTTATAAAAGATTATAGCAGAGAGCAAGAATTTTGTTTGCAGGTCTTCCTCAAAGAGTGAATTTTGTTTCTTTTAAGAGAGACATAATTTTGAATGATTATTCTGAAAAGTTAATAGTTTGGCAGCTGGGGCTTGTTCAGACACCTCTGCTGAGCTGGAGCTGAGCACAATTTTCCCTTAGGCTTCATCATATCCAGAGTGGATATTGCCCTGGAAAATACATGGTCAAGATTTAGTGGAAAATATTGGCAAATGAAGTAAAAAGTAAGTATAAACTATAACATCTGTAGAAGTTAAGGTTGCCCAAAACTAATAGAGAACTTTATTTTTTAAGCAGCACAGAGCTGCCTAAACTGTAGAATTCACCAGTGTCTTTATAATGTTCCTAACAATCTCCACAACCCTAATTAAAGACTAATATGTCTCCATCTTTGGGAATTCTATTGGAAAAATATATCAGACTGGCTGGTATTCTTTTTAGTTTTGGTGTAGTGTGATGCAAAATGGGACAATTTTTTCAACACTATAACGAATCTTGGAACATGCAGCAGTGCAGGGTAAAGGATTCATTGCATTTTGCCAATGATCAGGATTGACATCTGTAAGTCCAGGTGTTCTGAAGTTTCAATATGAAGCCTATTCCTTCTGTTTGACATAGGTATAAAATTTTGTTAAAAATATGGCTGAAGAAGTTATGACTGATTGTTCCTGTGAGATCCTGAGCAGACAAAATGGAAGTTCTAATACTGGACAGACATTGTTCCATGAAAGATATTTTACAGATAGAGAAATTAAGTTTTATTTTTACCCTGAGCTGTTACTAAACTAAATATAAGTATCATGTGTGAGCAGACAGGTCACTTTGCCTAAGAACAGTAATGGGACAGTACTGACAAGTGTGACTTTCACATATCTCAGCACAAAAACATTCAACATAATTCTGAGATATTTTGCACTTTTGACACTGAGAGGATCTTCTCCTGTCTTTTTCAATAGTTTATGTTTAATTGAAAGTTACAAATTTTGAACACTGCTAGGTTTTTACAGGTGCTGACCCATTCCAGATTTAGGGATAGCCTAAGACTGAGGCTTGAAGAATTCTGGAAAGATTTTTACTTTTTTCTCCTCCCTTGAAAAGCTGCTATCACATATCAATTCACTCCTATCTTGGTTGCAGGGTTTTGTAATGCTGCACATCCCACTGACTAAACTGACTAATATCAGTGAAAATCAGCTGAGTAACTTCAGAACCTTCACTACTCCTCCCCTCTTCCAGTCTAACCTTAGCTTGATGTTAAATTGTTAACATTTAAGTTTTGTTAATCAGGTTAACAGCCTGGTTAATCATGTTCCAAAAAGAATAAGTTTCTTCTTTCATTATTTAAGCAAACAAAAAGCTCCCATGGACCTCAAAGACCAGTTTTAGCTGAAGTGATGCACATATACTTTTTAGCTAGCATTCTTTTCAAGCTAACAAATACATCAAAATTCAACTGTGACCATTTAGAAATACCTTTACTTTTGCCTTTTATTGAAAGCAAAATATTAAAAAATTTAAATACAGACATTTTCTTAGAAGCCCTTCAAAATTTCTATGTAACGACCTCAGAACAAAACAGACTGAAGCATCTAAATTAAATTACTCATACAAAAGATTTCTATAAATAGGCTGCTACCACCTTAAAGGTGGCATTTTTTGTGTACCTCCTTCAAATTAGAAGGTAATGCAAACACAAGCTAATCATCAGTAGTCTTTTTTGTGTAAAATGGAAAATTTATGTTATCAATAAAGCATTAGAATGCAACAAGTAGAATATCAGCTGCACCTTTCATGCATTTCTTTGACTGTCAGACAACTAATTCACTAAAATCAGAAGACTAATGCACATTTTAAGAAAAATACTTTTGGGGGTATGAAAACAACAAATTTTTTAAAAATGCAAACTTTATTGTATAACTGGTAAACTAATACCTGCGTATATTTGTATTTTCTGTCTGTCACTCAAGTATTTTGTCTTTTGTTTTGAGAGAAAATGTATTTTTGTCTCAACTAAAAGACACAAATACCTAACTTTTAAAACTGTAAAAGCAGAAAATATTTTGGATTGGATTCCCTGGAAATTAACCTACTCAGATGTAATTTAGGTTTTCACCAGTTTCTTCTGATATATTGCAGGTAAGAATACGTGAAAATAAACTAATTTCTTAGCTAGTGTGGTCTAAATTAATCAGTGTGCATGATCTGGTATCAAAAATAGTTTTGGCTATTGAAAGCAGATGGAGGAGTTCATTAGCAATAAAAGTCCAAAAGTTTTATATACCGTTGAGCTAAACATAAACATTTTATTTAGCCTGTCTGCCATCCAACTTCCATTCTGGTTCCTGATGCTGGGAATAAATTAATTGATTGTTCATATATTGAGGAATTCATGACAAGTTACTTCACCAGTGGGTCAGATAACCTACAATAATGCTTACAACAGCACAGATATTTCATTTTAAAGCTAAGTTACGAACTGTTGTTTTGTTCAAGAGGGTTTTTTGACTCTTGTCCTGAAATACATAAAGAGATGCAGAACAAGGGATTATCTTTCTTCCTAAATTAATTCAGCTAAATCTAGCCCTAATTAGGTATGGTGCAAATGATGTTTCAAGATCAAGATTTTAGAAGCTTTTAAACCTTTATGAGAGGTATGTAAAGTTTTCTTGTTAGCCTAATCCTCACTGTTAGTGCCGTGCTGGTGTAGGCGATGTGTTAATGTGAGGCAGAGATGGGAGCAGGTTTAGAAGAGTTTCCTTAGGAGGAAGAAGGTGCTGGGGTGTGCTTTGCTAACAGGTGTTCATAAAACCTTCTTAAGGATATGCACGTTGTTGAACCTGCATCAGAGAGTGGAGACTACCCTGGGGTGCAGCCTCCAAGATCATGCTGACTTCATACAAGGAGCAGATTTCACTTTCTGAGAAAATTGAGGTCATGAAGAAGAATTAAATGTCTAAGGATTGGAGGAAAGACTGGAAGACCTGTCCTGGAGGATGCCTGGTGTAGTTTTCTTCTCCAGTCATGGGGTAGTGGCAATCATCTGCTGAAGTCAGTGCTTGTCTGAATGAAGAAGCATCCCTTCCTTCTCAGTGCATTTGGCATTAGAAGTCTGTCTCATTTCCAAAAGTAATTTAAAAGACTATTATTCATCATGTTTCCAACTAGGTCTTCCAACCTTTTCAACTGGCTACCTACAGAGACAAAGGACATATGTCCTGGAGCCTAAAGTACAGCATTTCCTTCTGGGATATGTGTGTCTCTGGGTAGCAGAAGCTGCTACAATAAAACAGGAAAAATGGAAATTCAATCTTCCTTAAGATATTCTTCCTGAATGTCAGAAGTTTATAACTCCAATAGGTAAGTATAAGAAACAATACATAAAATAATAAAATATTAGAAGAATTTTCTTATGCTTTTAAAATATCATTGCATGAGAACTTGAAATTATAGAATTTCCTAGTGGAAAAATGACCCCTAAATACTTCACTAGTTTTGACGAAGAGGTGAAAGTCTGTTTGCTATATCAGTGGTCTGATAAAAATATTTTTTTCCCCTGTTAACCTTGCTACATTACAGAATTTTTAACTTTGTTAGATAGATTTTATAAGTCTGTGTCAGTAGACCTCCAAAACTCTAATCAGCCTTTATCAGGGAAGGGCTTATTTAATTGTTTTCTCCTCCAGAAAAAAATATGAGAATATAAGAATCTCTAAGACCTCCCATAATTCAGGAAAACTCTTAAAGCTCAGTGGAACAATCTGGCTTCCATTTAAGCAAATAAAATTCACATTGATCTCACAGTAGGAACATAATCAGGTTAATTTATTTACTTAGTTCGTTCTGAGGAAAGGTTCAGAAGGACTTCAGGATTAGACCATGAGGTTCCAGGCCTACAGCAATTCCATGAGCCTTTGTTCCCAGGCTAATCTGAGACAAGAATCTGTCAAAAACTGCAGAAACAATTTAGAAATGAGAGTGGGATAAAAGCATGACAATCTGTGCTTGATGGATTTTGGAGGGTCAGGCAAAATACAGCATGTTTTTCTGATTTTTCTCTGACTCCTTGACCCACTAACTCTTAAGAATTAGAGCTCTAATTTACTTTTTTTTTTTTTTAATTACAATGAAGAATATTTTGATGAATTTCTGCAATCTGAAAGATATGTCTTTACTGCTGAAGATTTTTCTTCTAATTAATTTGTTAATGTAAAGGAACAGATAAACCTAGCATGTAAAAATGCATCTGTCACTCATGACCAGTACTTCATCACCACCATGGATTGGCCATACCACTGTAGTTAATCATCAGAGAATTTAGTTATCTGATTTTAAGATGCAAAGACAAATGTAAATAGCAAAAGGACCCTAAAATCCCCTTTTTAAATGCCTGAATAATAGAAAATTTATTTAATCTTTAGCTTCTTTTTCTAGATCTTTCTTTTAATGGATATTCCTTTTGAATGCTCAGTTTTTGTTTATGTTTTCTAAACCCAGAAATTATTGTGCTACTCCCTAACTCCATCTAGCTCTTCCCCTTTACCTGCTGTTCCAGGCTATTTTTAGTCAATGTACACTTAGTCAATAGTGCCAAGACTGTCTTTGCTTCATCTCACGAAATGTTTTAAGAAAACATTTTTGAGGAAAGCCCATATGGTGCTATATCACAACTACAAAATCCCATTCCTATAGTGATACACTTCCCAGCAAGGCACAGAGGAGCACTATCTCAGCACAGCTTCCTGGCACTGCAGGAATTAGACTGAATTCTATTTTTATATCTGTTGAATGTAAGATCAACTCTTCTAACACAGAATGATCAGTTTGCGATAGTTTAGTTAGAAGGCAGCACTGAAAAAAGATTTAATCTCAAAAAAGGTAATTTATATAATCAATAAAGCTTGATATAAAAACAGTTAAATCACATTTTTAGTGGGTGCTTGTTGCTCAGATTCATCGTAGTAGATGTAAACAAAAACAGTGTAAATGACTAAGCCAGTCATACTTCTTTGCTTTCAAGGAAAGCAGGAAATTACTATTTCCATAATTACACAACAATCAATTTCCTTCAGGATGGGACATGCCATTCAACATTTCACTTCAGTGAGACACCCTTGCTGCAGTTAGTGCTGCCTGGAATGCAATATTAATGTGGGCAGCACCATGAGGATTAAGTTTGACACGTGGAAGATTGCAATGGAAGGCTGACAACACTTTGGTGTGCTGAAGAAAGAGACTCCGAATGACAGACTGACAGGACTGTGAAGCTTGTGACATAAAGATCATTACCAATTAAGATGGAGGTGAAGGAAGAACTGGGGTCAAAAGGGCACCGGCCTCGTCCTCTCTCAAATTTGTGCGATTCCAGTTGAAACAGATGATCCTTAAAAAAAAAAAAAAAAAGACAGAGAACACCATAAACAGGCAAAGAAACACAGTCCTTAGAGATACACTTTAACTTTGTTATATCTTTGTAGAGGATTGACTTCATTAGGGAGAAAACACAATTATGGTTACTCACTGATGTACTAAAAATTCTCCGGGTTTTTTCAAATCACCTTTGTGTGTGCACTGCCCAAAAAGAATCAGAAGCATATGCACTAAAATTGCACTAGTTTCATTTCTGTGGGAGTAGGGAGGGAAGATTCCTCTATCTTTTCTCCAAATTATCTAAACATTAAATAGATATCTCACCATGGAATGTGTTTTCCCCCTTTAAACAATTTTTTTCCCAGTAGTTGTTAAACATATCAGACTGTGTTATCTTCTCTTCATAGCTTTGAGATGTTTATATATCTCCTTCATAGAAGTATGTTTAGGAATGAATCCCCAGTTATGGTTTTCAGAGCAGATGTGATATCTTCAGTGGATTTCACAGAATATCAGTTAAAAAAATATTGGCAACTTGGTTTAATTTGTCTGTTTAAGGCTGCAAAGTCTGAGAAAGAATTTACAATTTAAATTTTCATTTTCAATGGTACGTTTGTCTCAGCTTTCACAGAAAAACCCATTAATGTCTGATTAAAATATCAAGCGACAGCACAATATTTTTAACTTTTATATTATCAGAACAGCATGCCACAAGACACAGAGATGGGGGAGAGAAAAAGGGCAAATAGAGAGAAAGCTATGAAAGTTTGATAAAAAGTATGCCACACAGCCATAAAGTGTGTAACTAGTAAATATTTTGATAATTTAGTAGTTCCAGGTCTGTGTAACGTTTTACTCAAAAGTCCACTGAAATGCAGATTATATCAATATGTTGGATAAATGCAACCTACCTGTTCATTAAACTAAATCTCAGGTTCACATTGCTTATATATGGGACAAATATTCTGTGAGGCATAAAATTACATGCAACAGGAAACCAAATCCCCCAGAATTTTGAGAAGTACTTGCTCCACTCTGCCTTACAGAATACAGTATCAAAAAGATCTAAGAGGCTTTTTAATCATAAAAATCAAGTTTTATTGGGACTTTTGAGGTATTCATTAGACCAACATTAATCACACAGAAAAAAATCTCAATAACCTATAATGCAAAATTCCTATATACAATTATCCCAGAAACTAAATGAATATTATTTTCAGGTAGCTTCATGATAGTTATGCTTTCCTGAAAAAAAACCACAGCCTAAAAAGACAAGGACCAAAGAAGCAGAAGGTAGAAAACAGGAAAGATAATAATAATATTAATAATAATAATAGTTTAAAAGAAAAAGAATATAAGGAAAGTGAAAAGTTTTAGAGCTCTTAGTTCCTACTAATTGAGAATCAATTGAACCTTTCTGTGCATTAAATTTAAAACAGCTAGTCTTTAATTTGTCATAAACCCCTCCACTTCAAAGGAGCATTCACATCTTAATCCCCAGATCAGACAAGCTGATGTACCTGTCTTCCATTCCCAACTGTCTAAAACATACATGTAGTTTTGCTGAAACTTCTGGTCAAAAAGAAATATTTCCTTTAGTTAGAGAGTGTCTACAAAAAATGGGATACAACTCAGAGTGCAGTTCTCCGAGAAGAGGACACCTGTTTCTTGTGAACTTGCAGTGAAAAAGTAAAATAAAATAAAATAAAATAAAATAAAATAAAATAAAATAAAATAAAATAAAATAAAATAAAATAAAATAAAATAAAATAAAATAAAATAAAATAAAATAAAATAAAATAAAATAA
>JAHLSL010000061.1:7073200-7310379 GCA_025920805.1 Petroica traversi
AAAATAAAATAAAATAAAATAAAATAAAATAAAATAAAATAAAATAAGAAAAAACCATAGAAATTTTAGGTAATGGACCTAAAACCCATGAGGTAACAAGGCGTTCATAATCTCACCTCTCCAGAAGCTCCTTTGTTGGACTAACCCTGGTGGGTTAGAGCCTGGTTGTTAAAGCTGATGTAGCAGAAAATGACTGTCTCGGGTAGAGAATGATGGTTCAGTAATATTGTTTTATGTTTTGTCAGCAAAAATTGCACATCAGCAGTAACTATTATCCCTCTGCTCTTGGGTAAATGTCAAACAATGAAGAAATATTTCCCTATGTGAGGAAATCTCAGTCCCATTCCATACTTTTCAAACATACCATGTAATTTTCAAAGCTAAATAATGTAGCATTTTGAGTCAATAGTGGATACAAAAGAGTAAGGTGAACTCAGAAAGGAAAAGAAAAACTTTCTGAAATAATGAAAAAGTACTTGGGTGCCATAATGACATAAAATTTGATGTAAAGGAAATATTTCTAAAAACTGTCTGAAGTTATTCTCTAACTGGATATTCAAAATAAAGTTACTCATGAAAAATTTTCTCCTCTGGGATCTCAACAAAACTATTTGCCAGTGAATTGGTTCAATAAAGATTTAGAAGTAAGCGGAGAGACAAACCAAGAGTTAAAAATTGATAGATTATTCTGGTCTTCATACTTATTGTTTGGTTTTCCACAGGATAAAATAAAAATGGATGTTTCCATGCAGGGAAGAAATAAATTAAAACTGATTAGAGGAAAAAAACATACTCAGGTAAAGTGATCGTGTGTGGGAACAATATTGTTTTGAAAACACGCTTGAAGAAGTTGTATTATCTGTACTTCCTGGTTTAGAGCTTGTGGCCCACATTTTGTCCCACACAGGGAATAGAAACTGAAAGTTTTTCTGCTGTTTGGGGAGGCATCATAAAACACTTCATATTTTGGTCTTTCCCTGGTAAAACACCACTGGTACTCACAGCAGGGAGATGTGGCCAGTATGGGAAGTCTCTGGGTGATGTGGAAGAACTTTTCATCACTGTAGACAAATTGTACCAGCACAATGAAAGAGCTACTAGTATAGTTAATAATTTCCCTGAGAACCAGAATTAAATCTATGGTGAAGAAAAACCCATCTCTTTTAACATTCATAACATGAATGTGCTTATACAGCTAAGTATATGACTGTGGAATGAAAATGCTAAATAATATGCACAGTATCCATTCATTGCCTGGAACGTATGAATAAGGATTTTAGCTTAAATATATAATCCAGTGTTAACACTGGGGGTAGACAAAAAATTGGATTTCAGCGCAGTTTGGTGGAATATTTAAGAATAGCTCACTAGTTTTGATATAAAGCAGGATGTGTATCTCATAAATGCTTGCAGACACATGTAACTGTCTGAAGAGTTGCTGAAAATGTAAGCAATGACTCCTGCAAGAGAGATTTTCCACCTTCAGCTTTTAGAACAGCATGCCAAATATTCCATGGTTGCAATAAGTTATTCTTATCACTGGGGCAAGTGGAGTTCAGGTGTTAGATGTGTCAGCTTCCTTGGGATGCCAATTTAAATGAAATAAGCTTTACACATTAATAATCAGCTATGAAGGCTAATTCCATAATTCTAACCCTCCTTGCAGTTTGTGACATTGAAATCCCTTGAGAAATGTCAGAATAAAACTGACAGTTTCCTCACAGATTATAGAGCCCATCAATTCAACATCACCATTTATTTTATGGGCATTTTTCAGTGGTTAGGGTAAAAACTATGCAAAAGCACATGTGGAGGGCTGGGAGTGGAACTACGTGTTTCTACATGTAGCTTGGGAAAAGAAATGGACTTCTGGGTTTGATTAATGATACCAGTGACTCAGGAAACATAATACACTTTCAACCATTATTAAAATAATAAAGTTCTTTCAAAGAAATAGAAGATACTTTCAAAGCATCAAATATTTTGTCATTAACTTGATATGAATTGATAATTTTAGACAATGAAGAATAATGTAGGCTATAAACAACAGTGAAAGAAAAGGTCAATCAGAGGCATTAAAATTTAAAGACTGAATTTAACTTTAGTTGCAGAAAATTGCTTTCACTAATGCCAAGTGCTGCTTTGCTCTGGGTCAAGACAACACTTATGCATGTGATTAATTTAAAACATATGTTTACTTCCATTCCTGTTCAGCAAAGTACCTAAGCCTATTCTGAACATTAATACAATGACTGTATCTTTTCCCTAAACCAGGGACTTAAAAATACAGAGGTTTTAGTTGTGTTTTCCTAGGATATTATTTTTATGAGAGAAAAATAATTTGATTTTCTGTGAGGATTTGTGATGTTTTGGTTTTATCACTTTAAATTTTATTATTTTCCACATTAAAAAAAAAAGTAAAACATATCATAGTGCCATTTTTTAAAGGGGATTGAAACCATTTCATAACCTTTAATTACACCCTTAACTGTGTATGCATTTGTTGCAACAGTTCTGCTGTGGTCTGATCTCCAGGAGACCTGTGCATTTTTGTGGTTGGTAAACCCTGTGGATTTTTGTTTGGTTTTTTTCTTCTGTAGTGTATGTTTAGATTTGTGTCTTTTAATTTTTTTCCATATTGTTTGCCTTGTTGGATAGTAAATCATATTTAGAGTACAGATGGGAGAGGCTCTGCAGATTTTTGCAAGTATATTTTAAAATACTGGCTGTTCTATTCACTACTGCTCTTAAAACACTGGACAAAATTAATTCTCAACTTTAATGATCTCATTGCTCTTCAACTTAGAGTAAGAATGACAGTGCATGCAAGAGCTGTTTGTTACATTCCAATCCTAGGACCCATGTAATTCATACTTTTTCAAAGAGAACTAGGAAAAGGAGGGTTCTTATGCAAAGTGAATTGAATGGGAAATCATAAAATAGAGATGCACTGCTTGTGCAAAGCTATGAGAAATGTTCTTTTAAAATTCTTAATAAAGCTGCATGGAGCTAGTGTAATATATGTTATATTCTTTTTTATATTCAAGTAACTCTTAAACCATCAAAAATGGGAGTGTAGATTGCACTTCACTTTCTGTCATGGTCACAAAATTTCTATGCATTCACTCAGTATTCAAGGTCTCACATGAGAAAAAATCCAGTTACACCAGAGAAATGCTTGATAAACCTCATATTGATTTCCATTCTCTTTCACACTATAATGTTTTTAGTATAAATTCACATTAAAAAGTCATTATTTGCAGTATTATTTTCTTCTGTATATTCTCAAAATAGTATTTTCTACTTATTTCCTCTTTTTTTTTAGCCTTATCCTTACATTTTTATTTCAACAAAGAAAAACACACTCAGTACACTGTACAGAGGCTTCTTTTAGGAAGGATGAACCCTGACTTCCCCATTTAAAAAAAAAAAAAAAGGCTGAAAAATCACAGAACATGTCTGTAAATCAGAAAAAAAAATATAATTCTAATAAAAGTCGCCAAAATGAACCTTCAACTCCATGACCTGCTTCAATCTGTACAATTGCCTCATCAAGAAGGCACGTGGTAAAAGAGTTCTACAGGAAAATAGTTTGTCTTTGGGTAACAGCAAAAAATAACTTACTGGCTCAGGCCTGAAAAGGTGTCTCATTTAGCCCTTTGTATTTAAGCAGCCTAAATTCTGGTGCTAAGAAAAATGTGCATTAGCATTATCTGATAAATCTAGTCTCAAATATTAACTAGGTGTCTACTTGCTGCAAAGCCAACTAAAAATTAAAAATCTAAACCCAGTGGAACATAATTGAGTTTATATAAAGGAACCTGTGCTCCAAATACTTTCAATAATACTAGTAAATTCCTATTGCCCTATTAAGTCAGGATAAAACAGGCATGCAGGTATATAGGTGAGCAAGACAAGCATGCTCCAACAAGGAATGAACTTTTCATGTAATATCTTCTTAAAATAATCCAAACATTAATTTTCAAAAGGATCTAAGCACTGGAAAAAATCTCTTCTTGTAGTGAGAGGATTACTAACTTTTAAAGTTATACCTTCAGCATTCACTCAACTTTATTTTCCAAGCCAAATGAGGACACAATAGTAGGAATAGAGTCCTCAAAAACTGCCTGAAATACTCAGGTCTCTGCTATTTGCCATAATTAAGATTATTTGGGAGGTAGTATTTCTTTCGAGGATCTGTTTTCAATCCTCTTTACTATCCAGTGACATACTGAAAAGATCAATCGCCCTATGGGATGAGAGTGCATAAAAAATTATAGACGTTAAATCCTCCCTAAAAATTCAGATACATTTTTCAGGTCTGAGCATTTTATTCCACAGTTAAATGATTAAGACACATTGGGCTCCAATCTGAAAATGCGTTTAAAATCTGAAGCTATGTCAGACTGCTGTCTGAGTTTGCAAAAGGATTAGCAATTTCTGACTTGTGTCAAAATATCTGCCCTAAAGTGACAGAAATAATATATTTTCCTGACTTAATGAATGTGAAAAAATCTGGCAAAAGAAAAAAAAAAGACCCCAACACACTGCATCTAGAAATCACAGGCATTTATCCTTAGCAGCTCAGAGTATTTCAGTAGTCGATATTGCATTGGTCAGAATTTTAGAAGAGACACCTTTGTGCGACCTTGAACTGGTCACATAAACTCATTAGGGTCTAATGGCAAAGAACAGAACCACTAGAAATTCTGATTATATTGCACTAATGTGATAGTTAATGGGTATGAAAGATCCAGGGGCCACATAAAGGCTCCCTATAATTAAAATGTATTAAAATGTATAAGTGGCTGTAGATGGTGATATATTCTTACAACCAAGGGAAAGAGAAGGTAAAGATAGTCCACAAATGCTATACAAAAGTGAAGGGATTTCTGTGGGGAAGTGCACAGCCTTTACACAGAGCCTCACTAACCAAACCGTTTCCTCTTCTTAGACTGTGTCAGGATAAACTTGTGCTGAGCTTGTGAGGGTCACATCAGAGCAAATACCAAATAAAGTCCTCTGTAATGATCTAATCTAATGATTGCTATCATAACAACTGGGGACAAAGGTCATGAAAATGTAAAAAAAGGAAGGATGCAGCTCTAAGGTTTGAGCTTCTATTTAGGCTTTGGTGATGAAAGAAGAGGTGTTGGGCGTGGAAAGAACAGTTACATTCAACTGGAATGGGATGGGATTCAGAAGGACTCAGATATCCTGCTCTGTCTGTCACCGTGGTGTGGAGCCTTAGACAGCCAATAGCCCTTTTGCAGAGCTTCAGCAGGGGATGTCTAAACTCGCCATTCTGGGGAAAAAAGGCAGAGGAGTGGATCCTTTGCCTCCTGATGACACAGATGAACTGCTAGCAACATTTCTTTCTAGTTCACCTTTTAATCTAATTCTTTTTTCATAGATATCCAGCAAATAAGAAAACATATAAATTATAAATGATAAAATAATTATATCAATACTAAGAGTGCATCTTATAAACCTGCAAAAATATTAACTAAACTTTTTTTTTCTGGTTTTAATCATGATGACTAATACTTTACTGATCAGTAACTTCACTCTTCAAACAATGATTTAGACTTCATCAGGTGCTGTCACTTAAAGAAATGCTTTCTCTCATAAATAAATTTGATGGAATCTAAAAATCATTATAATAAGAGCTGGAATATTTCAGTTATCCCCGTCAAATTTCTACACAGGTGGAGGATTTCTTTCTCTATGGGATAACACTATTATTCCTCTGTATGGATTCATTCTCCCTGGACCATCTGTATTTAATCTTGCAAAGGGCAGGTCTAATATGATGGAAAATTCATTTCATGTGGCTGATCAATTCACATACTTCACCAATCTCTCAAATTGAATTTACACTTCACTTATGGCCATATTTAGACAATATTCAAAAGTAATGAATGTCATTCACCTCATTTTATGGATGGAGGGTACTGTCAAATAAAACTGTTGTCTGTTATAAAATGTAAGAATGCCTGATTATAGCAACTGTGATGTACAGAATACTTGACTTTCTACGGAGCGTTTCACTAAGTACATAACTTTAACATATTTGTTATAGTATTATTAAGAAATACAAACAGTGGACATGTATCGAAGTATAGTTCTCATGAGGTATCATTGATGCACCCTCTATTACTGAAGGTTTCCCTAAATTATATTTTTTTTTCTACAAAGGTTTTTTTTTTTTAAATTTAGCAGTGATTTAAACAATCATTTCATTTCTTTCCTGGTAAGGTTTACAAAAGGACTGAGAAGGCCAAAATAAGAAAGAGAAAAGGTTAATGAGAGCTCAGATTATGGAATTTTTGGAATATTGAGTTAAAGGTCAAAAGCTTCCTAATTAGATTTTAATACAACCATATCCAAAGTGTTATATCTTGGAACACATAACAGAGTTTACATCTGAAGTACATCAGAACACCCTAGAAATGGAAGTTCAGATCCTTTTTCAGACTACTTTCAAGTGCTAGCCTGAGGTGCCTCATTTAGGATCTTGGATGTCCCAGCAGCCTTATTAAAACTGACACTGGTAGGCAACACTAGGAATCTCTTAATTTACCTTGTTATATGAGACTGATAATTAGGTGTCTCAACAAAATCTGTAACCTGGAATAACTTTGCGCTCAAGTAAAGAAGTTTGGGTCAACTACAAACCGCTAAAAAGAGATTTCTCACTGAGATGCTGTGCCCAGAACTCAGCACTTGAGTCCCTGAAAGAGGAATCTCAAACAGAGGTGGGGCAGTGACCTTGTCTGTACACACACCATGGAATAGTATGTGTGATTCTAGTGTCTGCACTTCCAGAAGATGTGAAAATACTGCAGAGAGTTCACAGGAAGGACACAAATAATATTGAGGAATCCTGGTGATAGGAGGTTTAAGGAGCTATATTTATTCAGCTTATCAACAAAAGTGAAGAGGAGGCTTGATCTTTGTGCATAGGTACTTACATGTGGAAAAGATGTGGAAAAGATAGTGGGAGACTTTTCAACTTTGTTATCAAAGGCAAAGGGTAAAATGACAGGAAGCTGAAGTTAGGAAAATTTAACCTTGAATAAGTGGCTATTTCTTAACAGTAAAGGTAATTAAATATTAGAACAGCTAATATTTAGGACACAGAAAAAGTGGTGCTACCCCTTTTTCCCTTTTGCAGCACAGCACCTTTGTTGTTGGCTGTGAGCATACATGTTGTCTTCACCTAACTAATTTTCTGCCTGAGTTAGGTACCATTTTAACCTCTCTTGAATCGTAAGCATATTCAACTTCTAGAACATGAAATGCTTTAATCTAAATGAAATGTGGGGTGTACGGATGTTTTGGTGCAATTTGGCAGTCTGTGATGTGGGCATACAGACCAGAGGATGTAAATGAGTCCCTCTGGTAAAGGATTTTATGACACGTGTTGCCCACTTGTCAGAACTTCATATCTATCTAGTTGATGGTGCTCCAAATGGTGGCCTTTCACCCATGCAGAAGGACACTGTGTCTCTAAATAAATATTTTCAGTTCTTCTAATGAAGAACTGACCAACACCCAATTCCATTTGGTCAGTGAAACCAGATGTTCCTCCTCCTTAATACTCTGAAAACAGACTGTGGAGATGAGGTAATAGGTACAAGCATGGAGAGGGAGCAACCTGGCAGGCCATTGCTTGTTTTAATTATAAAAATACATCAGGAACAACTTTATTATTGTAAAATAATAGATAAATGTATCTACAGTTTTGCTCCTCAACAAAGTTGAAAGAATGATGACATTACCGCAGAATTATCACAGAACATATAGGAAAAGAAGTGGCCTTCTCCATACTCAACAAAATATTGAAGGAAATGTTGATTAGAAAGGAAAAGTTCCAACTTTTTTGAACTGTCTTCCAAGCGAAAAAATACACCTGTTCCTCACTAAAGGCAATTCCTCTTTAACAGAACTGAAGTCTGAGAATTTAGAGCTGGTCTTCCCTGATGAGCAGAATATCACTTGGCTAATTGTGGAACAAATAACACATTAAGGAATACATCAGATTAGGAACACCTAGGGGAGACTCCCAAAAACCACGAGTGCATTTTGTGGAAAGGGTGGCTTAGTCCATCAGTCTTCCAAAGTAAAGAAATACACCTGTAGGCAGTTTACTGAGTTAAATGAGGCACTGAAAATGGCACCCTGCCAGCTCCATGTACATATTAAAAATTTACAGTGTGTTCTGGAGGACAAATTCTCCATGCATTGCTCTTGCCCATAAATTTAATTCCCTCAACAGGTTTTGTCATGCAGAGATATCTTCTTCTCCAGGAATCAGCTCTGTCTTGTCCCCATGTAGCTTGCAAAAACTTGGGTTATTTTTTCTGCATATTGTTTTCTTTTGGAATTTCTACTAATTTTGCAGGTCCTGTGGAGGCCGAGTAATTTTTTCAGCTGTACTTGGTGAAACTCCCATGTGGCCTTGTTAAAGGTGCATTGTGAGTTAGAGAATAAGGCAATTTATATCACTGGAAGCCTCCAGAGCACCTCTACAACCTGTTGCTCTACTGAATTGATAACTCATAAAGATAAAATAATTACCTATCTGCAGATAGATCCTTTGATTTATCTAAGGTTCATTAAAATTCACCCCGGGTATTTTGAGCTATACAGACAGTGCTGAAGCACTCTTTGACTAGCAGTTAGATGTGGAGAAACATCAACTGAGACAGAAAGCACCTCTGCTGCCAAAATGGAGAAGTTTATATAAATGCACAAGGAAGATACCAAACACAGGGGCTTCCCCCTTCTCTGCCCCACCCTGCCTTGTTGGCATCAAATTGACCAGGAGAGACAAATGTCAATTTGGTGAGAATCAAAGCAAAATAAGATTTTTTTTTTTTTCTTCAATTCCTATATAAGGTTTGAAGACATCTCAGATTTTCTCTTGCAGAGCACATGGGAAGGATGCCTGTGCAATTCCTCATGAGAAATTTGAGGTACAAGGTCTCTGAGTCTTGTTTTCTTCAGGAAAAATAATGTTTGTTTTAATGAATTTTCCTTCATTTCTGGATGAAATTTAAAAAGAAAGAAACAAGCAATCAAACCTGGAAGAACCCAGTCTTTTCTGACCTGCACTGATTTTGACATTTGAAAGCATTTCATGAGGTCAGAGATAATGAACTCACTTACTGGCTGGCATTTAACTTGTTTATGTTTTCTTGGACAAGACTTTGTAATACATTCTGTTGCAAAGACCAGTAGTTTCTCTGTCTGCAAAGTCAACAATCCCATTTTTTCTTATTTGTAATTTATTTCTAAATGGCAGAAAAACATCGGGTATTTTGCTGAAATGTTTAAATTTGGAAAAGCAGCATTGATCAGAGTCAAAGTAATTAGAAACAGAGAAAAAGATAAAAATCTGCTGTCAGTGACTATACTTTTGGATTTTTTAGAAAGAAAATAACTGGCAACAGTTTTATGAAAGTGAACAGCCTGGAAATGCAAAGTGAAACCAATTAAACCAATATTGGAAAAATATGCAATGCACCATTGTATATTTAATCTTTCAAATGGATACACTGTGTGTAATATAATTTATAAGTAATTTGATTTAGAAATATTTTTGGTTATACTCTGGTGGTACAACACGTTTGATGTAGAATTAAATAAAACCAATATTTATTTCTTGTTGGTTTATGTGATCAAGATTTTAGGACAAAATGCATAGTATAATTAAATTTCTATAAACCCTGGAAAGCCCAAAAGAAGCTTTTAAACCTATGCAATGTGTCATAACACAATGTGCATGTGAAAGATCTTAAAACACATTTCAATCACTGCATAGTAAGATTAATAATTTCTACAGAGCCTGGTTGTGGAAAGGACATTATTACTGTTATTTTTGAGTACATTAGAGGTTCTGTTTTTAAGACAGTTCCAAGGTGTAATGATCTGCTAATCAAGCAGTCAAATTCTGCCTATTTTCAGAGACAAAAGTCTCTGAATTTTTGCTTCATGATTTGTTGGCAACAGCCCAGTGTTCTGAAAGACAATGCTCAAACCTGGTTTTGATATGAAAAGATGAATTTGTGGTTGTATAAATATCTAAGATTTCATATAGGAGGCAGAAGGTTCTTTTTCATAAACTCACAAGCCCATGCTAAATCAGGATGCCATCCAGTATGCTTGTGAGCTTGGCTTTAGGATATTTTCACTGTTCAAAGGAAAACCAGCAATGTTTCATGTTCTTACGAAATGGCTACTCAGAAATGGGTGATTTCATGTAAATTTTTGTTGCAACCCAACTACAAAATAAATGTCCCAGCAACTTGGGACTAGTGATTGACAAGATCCAGAGGCTTAGCTGAATGTTTAGTTCCAGCAGGCTCCTCTTTGGCCTGCTCAGTAAATGGGAAAAGGCAATGTTACAAATTACAATCCTGCTGTTCTGTCATGTGCTTAAAGGCCTCTTTAAAATCATTTCTGGGGCATAGTTAGTAACTTAAGAACCCTGCAGTTTTAATAAGAGGGTCACATCCCCCTATGCCATCAGCTCAGGGAGCACTATTGAAATTTCTAGTGAAGGTCCCTGACCACAGAGCAAGTGTTTCTCTATGTTGTTGCTGCTGATTCATAGCTCCACATGGAAGAGTGCATCTACCTTCATATGCTGCAGTAGCTCTGCCCCTGGATGCACAGAAATCCTCCCTCCTTTTCTACATCCCACACTTTATAATTCAGAATGTCTGAGAAGTGCCATTGTCCAAAGGTACATGAGCCTCAAACACACCTTGTGGTACATGGACATGTTGAGGTATAAAGAGGTATATAGTTATATTCTAAATACTGTTTCATTTGTTACTGTCCTTTCCATGACAGTCAGACGGGAGAAAATGGTATGAAAGATGAGGTGGAAGCAACAGAGGACAGTAACTGGATGTTTTTGGAAGACGATATACAGACCAGCTGGGTCAGAAGAGACTGAACTGCAGTTTTTTGAAGAAAGATCTTGTCCTTTTACTTCTGCAGCCACACCATGTCCTTATCACTCAAAGAAAGCAAGATTACAATTTGCCCACTCAACCACATACCATGTGTTATTTTTAACCTACTTCATAAAAGGCATAAATATTTTTTTTCATCCTGATGGTCAGTTTTTGAGATAACAGGAACAGTACAGCTACTTATTAGTGTAGGAAATATATTTCCTGTTGGTCTACACAACCAGAAAAAGAAGGAAACTTTCCCATGGTTTCACTGTGGGTAAAATTTTAGAACCTCAATGTGACAAGGGAAAATAATAAACACTAATAAGGGAAGAAAGAACAGTGATAGATAAGGGGATGATCAAGGGCCACACAGTCTTATATATATCTTGTTTCTCATTTTTTGTTTGGTTGGTTTCTATTTTTAATAGTCTGTTTTTTATGCTTTTAAAAATAATGTTCCTAAATATAGAGTCATTGCTTCCTTCAAACTGTACTGGGAAACATGACAGTAGGTTTGTGAGAGGACAAAGGAGACATGCAAATTATTTTAACATTGCTTATTATCTAGCTCCTTCCTTAATTTCAGAAGACAGTGTGTTTCTGCAATTCATACAACTCCGAATCTAAGTGCTGTGCTGGAGTCCTAATTCCTGAAATGCTTCTCATTTTGACAGCAGCTGGAGGTGCACAGCATGGACTGGATCCTTGGAGATTGCTTCTGCTTATGTTGTTCTAGTTTGTTTTGTCAAAAGGATGCATCATTACTCAGAAACATTTGGCTGAAGTGAACCCCCTAGCTGATTTACATGAGTACACTTTAAAAAATTAATATTTTATTCAAGACAAGAGCTTCTGGATGTAGGGGAAAGCAAGAATTCTCTTGGATGGTGCTTTCACATCAGCTCCTTGACAAGGGCCCAGCTCTACCAGGAGATTTCATGTGAACCAACTAAACGAGAGCATTGACCAGCAACCCTTCCTGACACCTGCCAGTCATAAGATATCTTCTCTTTGGGCTATAGATCATCTCCATCTATTGAGTTCCACCTCAAAAAGTGCATTTCCAAGAATCCCTGGCCCAATTCAGAAAGCTGTCATCACGTGTGCCTTCAGCAGCCTAGATTTGATGCCCAAGGAGTTTCCATGCTAAATTAAAATGAGAGGCTGGTACTTACTGCTGAGTGTTTAAATATGTTCTAACATAGCTGAGACAGAAAGGATCCCAGTTTCTGAGATGTCTAGAGAATTTCTGCATTTGCATAAGAAATATATTCAAAATATTTATAATATTTTCTACTTACTGATGTCAGCGGTAGTTTCACTCGCCTATAAGCATCATTAAGGAGCTTATATGCACTTGCTGACCAAGACTATAAAAAGCTGAATTTACCACAGATTTTTTAAGAAATTTCATCTCCTGTATGACTCCTGTCATACATATTTTTGTATGTATTATTTAATTAAAAAGATAAAAACAACAACAACAACAAAAAAGAGCCCCAACCCCTACAGATTTAGTTAAAGCCTCCCCAAAAATTTAATATTTTCTCTTAAGAGTTACTATATCAGTGTTTCTAGTAAAAAACACATGATAAAATCTAAGATTAAAGTCTTTGAATTCTTTGCATAATTCTCCAGCATATACTTTCAAATATTAGTGCTTTCCTCTGATCGCAAACTTAATTATAAACTGCATTATGTTTCATCAGGGAAAATGTCTATCATATGAGAACTGTGAGGAACTGAACTTAATTTTTTTTTTTTTTAACTGTAGAGGCTTTGCTGGAATCTAGACTAAAAGAATCACTACTGTAAAATTTCTTACCTCTGATGGATGTCCAACTCTTACAAAAGTACAAAGAGGATCAAAAGCTCCTGTTCCACAAGCCAGAAGATGAGTCCTGTTGTATCGGTGAAGGACACGGATGTAATTTGCACATTCATCCTAGTTGATGAAAAAAATAAATGCGAAATGTTAGCTTTATGTGCCCTTAAGGTGGTGTTCCTATACAGAACCTTTCTATTCTTTTTCACTTCATGTTACTAACTCTGTGCCATCAGTTTCATGGGTGGGAATTTTTACATCAAAAAACAAGTTTAGAGCACTGATTGATCATGTTTTATTTTAGATACTTAACCAGTTAGGAGTTGCTAAGTTATAAAAACACACTTTTGTGCTCTAATCTTGGATATATTCTGCAAATCTGAATAGATTTTTTACTATACATTATTGGATCCACTAGACATAGTATTCAGAGCAGAAGATGTGAATAGTCAGCAAACAGCTTTTCTCTTAAGTTAAATAAACTTTACCTCAAGAAAAATACTTTTATTGCACCATTAATTTATTGTATAATTAATTGCTAATCAATGTTTTTTATATTGTATAGACACAGACTTTGTTTCCACTGTTTAAACTCCTTGGAAGAAGAAATATTCATTTCCCCCAGGGTTATACTTTGGGACTCATTAATGAATTTGCAGCTTCATAAATATTACAATTAAAATATTTTCAAACATTCCTTTGAGATGTGGGGTCATTATTCCTGTGCTAAAATAGAAATGGAGACATTGAGATAAAAGTATCCATTGATTTTGGGACTCCTGGGATTTGATTTTAGAGAGTATTTTTTATTTTGAAGTGGTTTCTATGTGTGGAGCAAAATTACTGTTCATTTCAATACATTGCTCAACATTTCTACAACTTAGAATCCTGAGCTTTAAGAGTCACATCAAGTTTAAAACATTTAAAATGGAATTAATCTGAGCTAATTTTAGATTTTATAGAGTTTAGACATATAATTTATGCAATTCTCGCAGGCTTTTTCTATAGTCAGTGAAGGAGGCCAGATGTCTTCAAAAGGCAGTTTATACAATCTTAAAATGAATATGTGGAACAGAGTGGAGGAATTTTCTTTTTTGAAAATTTCCCATTCTTCACTGATGCCTATTCTCATTTTTGGGCTGCCATAATAGTGTAAGAACAATCCTGGGTTTTATTAATCAGCTGCAAGAACTTAATGTCAAAGCGGATGTGTCTGCAGGGGATTCTTGGGCAGAATTCAGTACTTGAAAATTCACATAAAGTTCAAAGCTAAGAACCCACTTTTCTTCTTTCTTCAAATCCTTAAATCATTCAGTGTAAGTCTTCCAAATGATCCAGTAAATAAAAAAGGAAAGAAATTTCTCTTGCTACCTGATTCTCTTTAACTGTTCATCCTCAAGATAAATTATGCTAATTCATAAAAGCAAGCAACCTACACAAGAGGTAACCTGTTGTGTAATTAAATATTATGCATATACAAAGGACAATTCAACCATTTTAATACCTTACGTTTGGAATTTCTTGATTTCTAACTAATTAGTTCCTTTTTTTTTTTTTTTAACTGAAATAAAAACTTAAAGTCAGATGAATTGAGAGAAGAATGGGTTGAAATCAATAGGATGTGGTCCTCTCTGGATGGATCAGCTCTCAGTGACAAAGGTGGCCCCTTTGTACATTCGTTTCCCAAATATTTGCTGAATGGTGGCAGCAAAATAATATTCCATAGGAATTTTATGATGCCATGGAATTTTTAAATCGATGCTTTACTGGGTGCTGATGCTGCTCCTGATCCTCCCTCTCCTCCAAGAATGACCTTTTTAACTTTTTCCCTCTGGTCACTCTCAGTGGTGGTCTGTTTTTTACTCCATGGTTTCCCTTTTACCCATAAATGCCTTCAGCTCTTAACCTTTGTGCCAAAATAATTTTAAGAACTTAAGTTTTTTTTTTAATTGGGAAAAATCTACACATTTTTTCTCCTATGTGCATTTGTAGGAATGCCTGCAAAATTCTGCAGAAAAACACCAGGATGAGGAAGATAGCAAATATAGAAAAAAAAAATTCCAAATGACTAGATTTGATCATTTATAAACAGATGACAAAAAGTGCTGTTCTGGGAAGTGTCAGGCTGCTAACCAGGCTAATAATGTGCTGTACACAGAGCAAGGAAGAGATGCATCATCCAAGGGGACACCGAAATAAGACTTCTTTTTTACTATATCAATTAATGAAACACTAGGTTTTTCTTTAGGATACTCCACAAATATATTAATAGATGTGTCGAATTTTATTCATCTGAAATTTCTCAGTGTGGAGGAGTCAGCCATGTCTACAGAATTTGATTTCTATACCTGAATGATTTCCAATTCTGATAAAGCAACGCAGAGTAATTGAAAAGTCTCACACCACAGACTACCAGGTGTGATTCCTGGCACACTGGATGACAGCTGAAGGATTTCTTTTTCCTTGGCTTCAGTAGAATCAGAAAAGCATGGCCTTATTGTAAGAGTATGCAGGTGTTGTTAAGACAAGCCTTTTTTAGCTGTCTTATTAAGTCTGTTACAAGCTCTGAAACTGTTTATGACTACAATACTTGCAGTTTTACTGCTACAACATGAACTGATAACTTTTTAAGGCTGTAAAAGCTCTTAAAAGGGGCCTGTTCTGTTATACAGAAAGAGGAAGCAGAGTACACATGAAGTATTTAAATGCTGAGAAGCTTATTACAATATAATCAATTCTACTTAATAATTATGCCTTGAATAATTATTTTGCAAAATAAAAAAAAAAAACCTCATGGTAAAAAGCAAACAAATATTGAAATAGAGCAATATTTTTCTGAGAGTTTGTAGTGTGAAAAATAACATTAAGAACTTGAAATTGACAAAGGGCTGACTTTAAAATACTATACTATTAAGTCAGTATTGTGTTATGGCTACAAAAAATGAAGGTGAAAAGAAAATTAGTAGGAACATTTTTTGATTCTAATTGAGATTGCTTTCAGGCTGAGCAATTTATCTCACTGAATACTGAGCATGCTAATGAAAATTACTAAGAAAGTTTCTCTGATATTAATTATTGTTACTCTTTCAAATAGTCCATATATAATTAAGAGGATCAGAACAGTGTTCGGTATTACAATATTTCCAGGTTTTAAAATTTGAATATATCATTTTTTAAATATTCTGCTTCTAGAATATTGCAATTATTTAAAAGTTCAGGGGTTTTTTTCTATAAAAGTAGTAGTTACACCAAATCTTAATGGAGCAGAGAAATGTGGAGAACACAAGCTCTTTAAATGATCACATTCATACAATGCAAGTTTTAAGACTTATAATAACAAACTGGATTGCAAAAAGGTTTTGAGTTTTAGGGAAACATGAGTCTGGGTGGCTCTCTTTGCTTTTAAACAGCAGTACCTATTTCTGCACTTATTTAACGAAAAAAATATTGAATATCAGAGTATCAGAAGATGTGTAGTGGTGAAGGAAAGATGGTAGAGCTTTAGCTAATAACAGCCTATACTGAGAGATAGTATTAAATAAAGGCCAAATAATTTAGGTTTGGGATTAATTTAATATGACTATAAAGCTAAGTCATTGTAGAAAACTGCCATTTTGAACAAAAGGTACCTAAAATTATCATGGATATAAAAGTTACCTGAAAAACTGCAATGAACTCTTAAATATATTCAAAAGGATCAGTTTTGGGCCAGGTGAATGGGAGGAGTTGTGTTTTATTTTTATTGTTTTTATTTTAATTTTTATTTTTGTAATTTATTTTTGCTATTTATTTATTTTATTTATTTTATTATTTTTTATTATTAATATTACTATTATTATTAATAATTTCCAATCTGGTTCTAGTGCCTTAATGTGGATAGTCCTCAAGAATTTACTTTAGAAGAAATCTTTATAGCTTTCTAATCTTACTGGGAATATATTGTGGTTATCGTGAAGACTGCTGTTTGCTGTGTTTGTGGGAAAAGCCTATATGTCCCCTTCCATGTCCAACATTCACTCTTGCTGTAAAACTATCACAATTTTCAGATCCTTTGCTTCAGTGTGAGCTCTCTCAGCTGTGGGATTTATTAGGTGTACTCACTATGTGTTTATGAGGTGCAGATAATGAGCTTGGTGCACTGCAAAATTAAAGAGAGTTCCCTTCCCAATGAACTTTCATCCTGTGCTGCCAATGATATCAGCTGCCATGTGTCAGTGAGCTTTCAGGTCTTTTTCCAGGAACTGATTACTGCCAAGGCACTAAATCACAAGAACAGAACAACTCTGAAGTTCATTAAAACAGTACATTTATAATAATATAGTATGAAACCTATAGGACAATATAATTTAAAGTCTATTTTATAATTATTAATAATGAAACTGCTTTTTTGAATGTATTCTAGAGAATGTGAATTTTAAAGAGAAACTGTAATGTTACAATGGAGAAGATAATCCATGTGTACGAAAAGAAAAGGACATAGAAGTGGAAAAGGAGAATTATTAAGGTAGCGTCTTTGGTAGCACCAGAATAAGAATTAGAAGAGAGTTCAGATGATCAAAAATTTTCATTGCCTCTTTATATGCTGGTTTGCAGAGCAATTAAACTAATAATATAATGTGTTCACAGAAGTTAGGTGTTTTTAACCTGCAATCTTTAACATTATATCTGTACTTTAATCTCTCTTGTGTTAGGGATGCCTGAATCCTTGTTTTGGACCAGCCATTGGTATAATTAACGTTCATTTGATCTGTAATTAGTGATACTTACAGCATCTCTTCCTTTAATTATGCATTCTTCTGCCTGCAGAGGTGTACTAGGCCAATGGATCTGAGAAAAAAAAAAAAAATTAATTGGCAGTCCGATCATGGAAATCCAGCTTTTCCACTATTTCTCATGTGAAAGATTCTCAGATCAGAAGTATAAAATCATAGAACAGCCCAGGTAGGAAGGTACCTCAAAAGATCATCTGGTGCAGCCTTGGATGGGAATGGAAGCCTAGATTATCTATCACTCTGTCCTAGACATTTTTAAACTCCCACACGATGGAAACTCCTGGCTCCTTGTGAAGGGAGAGCCTCTGTCCTATTTGAGATGACATTTAAATACTTAAGTTCTGGAATACTGTGATGAGTTCCCCCTGAGCCTTCCTTCCTCTGAGACCTTCAGTGTCTCCTTTGTTGGAGTATAACTGTCTTGGATAGGGTGGCACAGCAAATTTATTAGTAAACAGAATTTAAAGGAAGTTGATGAATGGAACATTTTATCTAAATTCAGTAGAAGGATCTATGCTAAACTGTCAGTCATTTTCAACATAGTTATTAATTTTGAACTATGGATTTCCTTCTTGATGTGACACTTAGGAAAGAAAATGGATTACAGTGAAGTTAATAAGGGTCAGAAATTAACCTCATGGGAGTAGCATCAGCTCTTCACAGTCAATTACTAGAAGTGAAGCCAAATTACAGAAGTGAGGGTTTTTTTCAGCTTCCTACAGTATAACATTTATATTTCATTCCAGTGTGATCAGTCATTGTTTAGTATTGTTTTTATCTGAACAAATCATACATCTGGAATGATTACCTAATTTCTTACAATATTTAAAAGTGAAAACAAAAACATGCTCACATCAGTGATATCAGGCTTGGCCGAAACCAAATAAACGTCAAAAAACTGATATAATTATTAAGATATTTTTGTCAATAATCCAATGAAAATTTTTTTTTTCTGCCTGGGAAACATTTTAAAATTTAATTTTTTGCTAGGCTTTTATTTTTTCTTTCTTTTTTTTTCTTTTGTTTTTTTTTTTTTTTTGTAATTAAACTGTCTTTATATTCTTGAAATAATTCTAATTTGAGAAAGTCCGAGTATAAATTATTAGAAAACTTAATTTCAAGACAAGTGGGGATAAATTATGAATCCTAGATGCCTAGGGCTTGGAAGACCCAGTTCTCTTCAATATCTTCATTAACAAGTTGGACATGGAAATCAAAGAGATACTAAGTAAATTTGCCAACACTAAACTGGAGGAGCTGTTGACTCTCCAGGGCAGAGAGGCCCTGCAGAGAGACCAGGACAAATCAGAGGGCTGGGCAATCACCAACTGTGTCAAATTTAACAAGGGTAAGTGCTGGACTTTGCATCTGGGACAGTGAAACCCCAGTTCTGTTTATGGATCAGGGAATGAGAGACTGGAAAGCAGCTGCAGAAAGGGACCTGGGGGTCCTGCTCAATGGCAAGCTGAGCATGACTCTCATCTAGTCTCTACATTGCTGCTGTGTCGTCTGGGAAGGTAGACCTGAACTCTGCTGAACTTCCATGAAGACATGCATCCAGTCATCTCAGGTCAGAATGTTCCTGTTTCATTCACTGCAAAACTCAGGGTCCACAGTCATTTATTTTAGTCACTGGTTAGGAATTGAATGAATCTTGGGTTAAGCTTGTCCTTAACTCAGAAAACCTAGAAGTTATGAGATCTCTAAGATCTCTTGAGGCTAAAACTGTGAAGCCAGAGTTTTCACTTCTCAAAGACATGTTCTGACTAGCAGGCTAAAATGAGAGCTTTTGCCCACACCAGGTGTAGGTGACTGTTAGGAACAGAGGAACCACAGAGGGAATAAAACACTTGACTCTGTAACCTGATATTAAATACACTGCGTTTAGGTGATTATTCTTGTGTTTAGAGACTTATTCCCTGTGCTGTTGAAAATACTTTGTATGCTCATTTTCCACTTAAGATATACTGAATTAAATACATACGGAATTAAGAGAAAAAAGCCAAAGAGGTAACCTAATGCTCCTGCTTTTTCTGGAACATCGAAAAGCAGCTGCAGTGGAGCTACATAAATTTTGTCTTTGGCACAGAAAAATAGAATAAGCCATAGAGTTGCAGAATGGTTTGGGATGGAAGGGGCCCTTAAAGACCAACTAGTTTAGCCACCTACTATAGTCAGGGACGGCTATCACTAGGTAATGCTGCTCAAAGTCCCATCCAGGCTGACCTTGAACAGTTTCAGGGATGGAGCATTCACAGCTTCTGTGAGCAAACTGGTCCAGGGTCTCACCACTCTCATAGGCAAGAAGTTCTCCCTAGTATCTAATCTAAATCTAAAGTCTTCTATTTGAAAACCTCTGTCTCTTGTCCTGTCACTACAAACCCTGATGAAACTCTGTCTTTCTTATAAGGCCCCTTTACAAATTTAAACTCCAGAACAAGACTTCCCTAGAGCTTTCTCTTCTGCAGGCTGAACTCAAATTATCTCAGCCTGTCTTCATAGGAGAGATGTTCCAGCCCTCTGACAATTTTTGTAGCCCTCCTCTGGACCTGCTCTATCAGGTTTGCGTCTTTCTTACACAGGGAAACCCAGAGCTGAACACAATTCTCCTGGGGTCTCAAAAGAGGGGAGTAGACAAGGAGACTCAGATGTTATACAGAGTGTAGGAGTCTGCCTTAGATGCTCATAACAAATTTCTTACTCCTAAGGCAAGTCCATGTTTCTTGCCTGAAGTACATGGATCTGAATTATAAGACATATATATATGTCGCCAGAAGAAGTTTTTCTATCCAGAAATTACTTTTAGAACTCATAACTCTTACTAGGCTCCTGAGTTTTAACTTAAATAAGTATTAAGATTTTAATCTCTTCAAGAATATTTTAGAATTGAGGCTAAAAAAAATCTCTGCATGTCAGATATTGCCATCAAATCATATTTCAAATTAGTGTAACATAGGATGTGTTTGCACTGCATTAAAATCCAGATATTAGTCAGCTGCAATGGTAGTCTTTAACCTGCCATACATTACTTTTCCTGATGTTTATGTTTTAGAGGTGTGCCAATTATTAGTCTTAATTTTTAATTGATTCTCTACTGAGATTACAATCTTTGGCAAGCTATCAGTTAGCATTTTTGGGAAATTTCCCATGGTATATACACTATAATAGCATCCATCTCTCTGGCATACATTTCACTGGCCTACAGTCTTGACATAACTATTGGCTTGAACATAATTTTTCAAAAATTTTCAGTGCTTCAGATTACTGTGAATTAAATTTTTAAATTGCTTGTTTAGTGATGTTTTCTCATCTGTACCACTCATCCCTGAGACCTGGATGATGTAATTTTAGCACTTTATTTAAAAGACAGGGAAAAAATATTTTTAAATATACTCATCATGGGTAAAAAATGGAATTGCAAGGCAGTACGATATGGGGAAAATTTTAATTGGAGTTGAAATGCTAATTAGTGTCTCCAAACACCCTCTGCACTCAGCCACTAGCCTTAAGAAACAGGGTGTTGTCTCTATGGAAAACTAATTTAAAGAAATTATATGAGGTTTATAGCACTTCAGGCCAAAATACACTACTGTGTGATCTAGTCTGAACTCTGGTATATGACAGAGCAATTAAGCAATTCAACCATCCTGTCCCCAGCTCACATCAATAAATTGTGCTTAATTAAGAGCTAACTTGTGTTTGGCTGAAGCACAAATTCTTTAAAAATATCTGCTGATGACTGGATATTGTATGTATTTATCAACAAATACATAGCCACCTTCCCCCTTGGAAGGTTAGTCCAATGGATAATCCAACTCACTAAATGGTATGGTTCTTATTTCAGTTTGCATTTGTGCACATTCCTACACAGTGTTCATAGAAGCCACAAGCAAGCCCTGAGCTTACAGACTTGAGTTCAGCCAGCCCTGGAGTGCAAATAGAGCTTCACTAGAGGCAAGATATATGATGATGTCTCTATAATTTATTACGGCAGAGATATAAAACAATCTTGAGCCATCTCACACTAGGTGAGAAACAGCACAATTGAAATCTGCCTGCACAAGCCTATTTACAGAAGTGGGAAGGTTTCTTTTCAGACTCAGAAACCCTTTCTGCCCTTGAAGCAGAAGCTATCTGTAAGGAATTTGTGGGCAAGCAGGAAGAGCAGTTTATTTTCACTCCAACATGAGATGAAGAGTAGGAACAAAGGTCCTCCTTCTCTATGAGTTGTTTGACCAGTGGTGATGACTACTGGCACTGGCTCAAGTTTGCTGTTAACAAAGATACTCTCTGACACCAATTACAATGAACTGCCATGTTTTTAAAAACAAATTTGGCACCAGATACAAAAGAAAGTTCTCTATCAGTCTGTTAGATCACTAAAAGCCTTAAAGGCTTTGGACCAAATCTCAAATATGTGTAAAGGTTTTATTCCAAAGATGGTGTCAAAGGGAATGAGCTCTTAGGGAAAGCAAAGGTTAAATGGAATGTGCCTACAAAGCTTTGGCTTTACACAAGGTTTCGAGTGCTTATATGGCTCTAATTCTCTGTAAACATTGATACTCACATTTCATATTCTCCCTCATTCTATCTGCTTTTAGGTGTTAGGGCACTGTTCTCATAGAAACAAGACTTCTAAATAACTGTTTCAAAACCTTATAGCAATATGTGTTATATACTCTAAGCAAGCAAATAATCCAATCTGCATGTATTAAATAAGAGATACAAAGGGCAAAGTAGGCAAAAGAAATATAATTTGACAAAAAGAGAGGTGAGAGTCTTTCCCTGTCCAAGATGACATGGAAGGTTTTTGCCACAGTTGAGAGCTCAACTCAAATGTCTGGATTTCCCCACCAATGCAAGAATGACAGTAGTAGTATATTTCTCTGAAGGTTTTTTCCCCCAATTTTTAGGTATTTATTTAGTGTTTATGAGAATTGGTGAGGATAAAATATGTTTAAAATAATTTGGTAGAGATTTATATAAACAGCTTTTAGCTTACATAAAAATGCTGTAATCTACCCTTCAGATTGTTGCAGTGTATTTGAAAGTTGAAGAGAACTGAACCTGAAGAAAACATGTAGTCTATTAAATACAGATTTATAGGCAGCATACCTCATATGCATCACAAATTCAGATTTTTGTAAATGTTGGATTACTTTGGCAGTCAACAGGTCTCAATGCAAAAGCATTTTATGTCCATTCAGCATTTAGTTGTTTTTCTTTGGGATAACTTCTAATATGCTGGCTAAAACTGAATTATTTGGTCATTTTACAGCAAAAGGCATAAATCTCCAGTTGGGAATGGTTTTCAGTTTGGGTTTTAGAAAGCATATTCATATTCCAAATCACTGAGAAAGGGATGACGATAAATTAAAAGACATAAACCATTTTCTGATCGGAAGATGAAGATCAATACCAATCTGCCCAAAACGTCATGAAATGTCCCCTTTGCAGATAGTGAGACATCCTGGTTACCAGAGATAGAATAAAACCCAGGAACTCACCTACACTCATATACTTTCAATAAACTACAACTTCTAGTCTAGATTAATTAAGATAAACTCTTCCATCTAAATGAAAAGATCAAAGACTAACCAACACACAGTTAAAGAAAGATTAATTAAGAACTTTGGTAATAATTAATCAACCAGTCTCTCAACTCTAGGAACTTTCTCTAATGAATCTCAGCAATTAAGCTTTCCTAGAGCAGAAATGTCTCATTCCACACTTTTGCTGATAGAGCTGTAAGATGGTCATACTTTCTCTACCTATCCCTGAGTGAGATCTGCGCTGAGTGAACACTGAGAAAAAGAGAAAAAGCTCATTTGTATTCAAGGGAGCTAGGTCCCAGTGAGGTCGCATTTCTAAACGTGCCAGGCCAAGCTTCATTTATTCCATTATTCCATTATTCATTATTGCATTAAAAAAAAAGCAAGAGGAGTTTTCATCAATTTGCCATTCTCTGTACAGTTCTCCAGACAGTGAACATGGTTTCAGAGTAAATGGCTGATATTTCACTTAAAAAAAAAGAAGGGGAGCAATTGAACTTTGAGTGTGTCCAGATGGGACGATGGTGGTTGGACAGAAGCATGAAGTGCTCTATCCTGTCATCTTTCCTTACAGATTTACTGCCAAATGGGGAAGACGAGAGTGGTGAAAAATGTGTATTTTATAGAAACAAATGCTATCTAAATGTATTCATATCCCTAGGCTCTAATATCTTGTCACAGGATATTAATAATTTGTATTAAAGTGAAAAGGGATTAACTCATATCTCACTGTTGAGGAACAAAGTTCAGTATGAATCTCTGCTCCCTGAGGAGTTAAATTATGTTTTGGTTTTGGGTTTTTTTTTTTTGAATATAGATAAATTCTTGAATAGCCTCCCTGAGTAGATTCATAGCCTCATATCTAGGATTGATATTCCCAAATGTTTATTAAAAAAATAAAGCATATTATATCTGCTCACAGTAGTGGAACAGGCTAATTATGCTTGGAGATAAGCAAGGATACTTATGGTAAAGTTTTCCGGAGTGTTGACATGAGAATAGTGATATTCACTTTTAGCAAGGGAGCAGAAGGAAAAGAATTTGAAACATCAGTGGTCAGTGCAGTATAGACATCAACAGAAATATTTCTCCCAAGGGACTTTATTTTATTTTACTCACCTTTTCTATTACTTATTAATTTGCAAATATATCAAAACAAGTAAGGAAAATTTAAAGGAGATAAGGAAAACACTGAAATATTTAAAGAGATCATTAATCCACAGTCAAAATGGTTGAACAATGGAACAATAGTGCTGCCAGCTTCCCTTGCTACTGTATGTTTCCAATTCTAGCTTCCAAGGGCAGAAGTGAGCAAGGAATCCAAGGCTCACATCAGCTCAAACTCCAGCCTCTCCACTTCTGTTGTCAGATTGCCAATCACTTGTGGTTTCTACCATGTACTGAGATCTCTGGTAGGATTATGACTTAACCCACCTTTCTCCCACAGACCACTGAGTAGCCTCTAAATGCTACTTTCAGTCATTACGTAATATCACCTCTGGCTCAAACAAATGCAAAATCCAGTTTCTAAATAAGACAAAAAAAAAAAAAATAGCTGCAAGGGTTATGCTGGTATTGAAAACTTCTTATAGTTTGCATGCTATTTTTTTTTTCCCTTAACATTTTCCCTTCTACAACTCTCCAAAAATACCAAGGAGATTTTATTTCTCAATAATATAGTGGAGATACAGAAATCAGATGCCTAAAAATGTGACATGCTCTAAACATCTGTTACCATACTGAAATTCAGTGAGAAATAATTATATGGCCCTCCTAAGTCTCTTCACTCAGAGAGAGCCTTGTGGGCAAAGAAGGGAAAATTGCCAATTAGTGTTATATTCCTAAATACAAGCATGAAACACCTACAAAAAGTCCGTTACCTCAGTCATGCAAGTTCTGATATTCTGTGCTGCATGTAATGACGTAGTGACTAATATATATAAATATATATTTATATGATATATATTTGTTTTACTCCACCTCTCTGTAGTTGTCGCTGATTCGATCCAAACTGAGGGAATACAAGAGGTCTCTTCCTCCCACAAACAGTCGCTCTTGGTACTCATCCAGCAGCATTCTATGAAGTCCAAGATATCCAAATGGGCTACGAAAGACTGACGTCCTGTTTAAATCCCAGAGCTCTGAAATACAACCAGAGTGTTCGTGATAAATAACAAACAGCTTAGCTTTCATGGCTTCATTTTCACATCCTCCTAGGGAACTGGACGAGAAGTTGTGGGACATTAAAATGCTAATCATATGATCTTTGAGTAAGAAAGAGACACGAAACACCTGGGAACAATTTTCAAACTAAGCCAATTCTCTGGGAGGTTTATCTCAGGGTCTTTACATCATAACCTTTATGCCTAAAATAGGAGATGGGGAAGGATGAAAATCAGTTGTCTCCTGTACATTTTCTGAAAAGGAAAAAGTACTTCTTAGAACAACTGCAAATGGGGAGAAAAAATGAATGAATTAATGGAAATTGGAAAAAAATACTGGAAATTGTGTCCTTGTCTTTCAGGCATGACAAACCCCAGGATTTCAGTGTACACACTAAATTTACCTGGGTTTGTATTTTTAGGAGGATAGCATTGTGGGTTTTAAGCCTAGCACTGTCTCTATCTAGTTTACTGAATTGCCTCTAAGTTCAGTGAAAACAGTATGAAATCTATGAAATGGATATGAATAATTTTCCAACACTGATTTTGTCAAGAAATGCACTGACCTGATATGGGAATCTGAGGTTTAGTTGTACACAATCAGGCTAAAGCCAGTTCCAGTGAGAAAAGGAAATTCATTCTGGTTAATGTTGCAGAAACTTGGTTTCAGGCCTCAGGAAGTAAGAAAGAGGCAAAACATAGAGATGTTTCTGCACTGTGGTGCAGAGCACGACCTGGCTTGTAGCAGGTCGGAGAGGCAGAAAACCAATTTGCTGTTGAGAAGCCTCAAAAAAGGATTCAACTGAGAGAATAATCTCAGACTCCCTCCAAAACAGCAGAGCTTGGACTGGGGGAAATCAGCTGTGTTCTTATGTCTGTATCGTGGCAAATTCTTTTATTTTGAAGAAATCACTCTTGGTAAAAGTAATTAAATATGCTAATCCTCTCAGCTTCCGATAAGCATAACTTTTTCAATTGTTTGGACGTAGCTCAGCAGCTGATGCTGGAAGAAGCGGGATTGTCCCAGAGTTGGAGAAGACAAATGAGGCCCCATCCAGTTTGGAGGCCCATGCTCATATGGCACACCTGCAGTTATGTTCATTTGCCCATGCTGCATCTTGACAGCAATATAGAAACCACAGCTGATGACCTTTAGGCAAGAAATTTAATGCTCAAAAAGGTTATTAATTTAATAAAAAAATTACATTAATTTATTAAAAAATTTAATAATTTTAAATTAAAAATTATATTGTGTGTGTGATGATAAGTGATAAATGTTTTGCTTCATTTGCTATTAGACCTAATTTAGGTCAACAGTGGCTAAAAGTGACTAGTTTCTGAAAGCTGTTTCCTTAGATGATAAAATTTACATCAAAGGAGCCTCACATATGATGTCTTTCTCAAGTGATTTCAAGGAGAATATATTAAATAGTTGTACCTGTGTGTGACTGGCCTCACTTCACAAATGGAAAACTAAGTCACAGAGAGGAACATCATGGTGAACAGAACAAGAGACTTTTTTATCTAAGCATTGCATACTAACCAGTGGCTAGATACACATTTTTTTACAGTGATACACTCAGCACACAGCTGCACAGCAATGTGGAAATGGCACTTTCCAAGCTTGCTCTCGCCAAACAAATGAACAGATTGCTGTTTTGGAAGAACATCACTTATTTCTGAACAGATTAGGAATTAAATGAAAGCAGAGCTAGATACACTTTTAGTCATAAATAAAACCACTTCTTATTTGCAAGAATATAAAACATTCAACATATTTTAATTTTTAATCAGTCTTGGAGTGAAAAGCATTGCATTTTAAATTCTAGTTATATTCAAGCAACAAAAGGTTACTGTGGTAGCTTCCCTTGATTTATTTTCATGTTATCCTGAAGGCAAATTGTTGATAAATGAGACAATATTTCTTTACATAGATCAGAGATATGACTCATGTGTTCTCTACCCATTCACATAAACTGGTAACTGCTCATATAAGACTCAGCCCTGCAAAGCACACCTGTGGATCTTATTGTCTTAAGTGTAAGCTGAGAGTACTAAACAGCTTTCAAGACTGAACTTGTAAAATGACATGTTTCTAAAACTACATCCAGCAAGCTACACAGACAAGGGGTTGCTTTGGGTGTAGAGACAATAACAGAAATGAACCTGACATCTGAAAGGACTGGAAAACAACAAGCAGTCGGGTTTGTAGAGTGATTTTGTACTGAAACACAAATATAGCAGCATTATGTAGATCCTTTCCAAGGTAGTAGGATTTCCATATGTTGTATGATAGAATGTAGCACCTCCTGAATGCCTGGAGAATGAGTGCTATACCTGGGAGTCTGAAATGGTACTAGAAGCCTGTCATTTCTAGGCAAGTGAATCTCACCATGGTGTGGTTTGATGTAAAGGACGCAGGTCCTGAAGCAGCAGAACATCATTCATGGAATGTTATGCCCCTTCTGCAAAGCTGGTTGGCTTCAGTGCAGCAGTGCAGGAGTGCAGCTGTCCTGCTTCAGAGGAGCTGCTGCCTCCTCACATGGCACAGCCTTCACACTCACACAAGTGCATTGGTAGTTCTTAGGATCATGGAATGGTTTGGGTTGGAAGGGACCTTAAAGATCATCTGGTTCCAGCCATCCTGCCATGGTTTGTCCAAGACCAGGTTTGTCTAAGGCCTGTCCAGCCTGGCCTTGAACACATCCAAGGATGGGGCACCCACATCTCTGGACAACCTGGGCCAGTGTCTCAACATTCTCACAGCAAAAAAATTCTAACATCTAATCTCAACCTATTCTGTTTCAGTTTAGAGCCATTACCCCTTGTTCTACCACCATAAGCCCTTGTAAAAAATTCCTCTCCAGCTCTCTTGTAGCCCCTTTAGATACTGAAAGCTGCTATTAGGTCTTCCTAAAGCTTTCTCTTCTCCAGCTGAACAGTCCCATATCTCTCAGCCTGCCTTCATAATAGAGGTGCTCCAAATCGCTGACCATCATTGTGGCCTCCCCTGGACTTACTCCAACAGTTCCAAGCCCTTGTGTGGGGGCCCCAGAGCTGGACACACAGATCCCTGCTCTTTGCAGTCTGAGTTGCACTTGGCCATTGAAATCACATCAGAATTGAGAGTGAGGCACTTGGATTAAAAGTTTTAAGCAAATTTTCCTCAAATCTACCTTCAGTTACCTTGAAGAATCTTATGCTCACAAGGATCACCTTGTAAATGCAGATTCTTTGAGGTGTCAAGAGTTGCACTCATAACCTTTAATATAAAAAATCAGTTTCTAGGCAATGTTTAAACTTGAACATAATCCAAAAGAGGTTTTTCCTCTATCTAATTCTAGGATTTAATGCCCACATTTATGCTGGGCACATCTAGCACACTTACAAGATCAGGTGCAAAGTACAATTTTCTTCAACAGCCTTACCAAAGAAAATATAGTGCTACCAAAGAAAATATAGTGCTACCAGAGAAAATATCGTGTTACATAACATTTTTTAAATACTCTAATGGCTAAATAGGTCACCTGAGGAGTAGCAGACATGAGGTCAATTTCCATTTCTAAATGAATTGAAATTCAGATTTTTCTCCTTCCGTAAAGAATTCCAGCCACAAGTTATTAGCTACTAGATTTGTAGGGAAGGAGGGTTGCTTTCTCCATTTCCTGTTGAAGCTGTGCAACAAAATATTTAAGACTTAGAAAGAGTGAACAAGAAATAATATTCTAATATAGTACTTAAATTTATGTTCTGGGAAAGAAGTTCTGGCTCTGCTGCTCAAGATAGTCTATATATTTTATATTAAACAATTTGCTATACGTAATGTTCTAGCACATGGGCTAGAAACCGTTGACTTCTCCCTCACGTGGGAGTGACTAAGGGTTTCAGTTGAGCAGAACCCATCATTTTACTGAGTTTCTATAGATTTCTGTGACAAAAAGAAAAAAAAAGTCCTTTGTTTGTAAAGAACTTGCGAAAAGAAGCAAAAAGCCAGAGACTCAGAGGATAAATTATTCAGGGTGAATATACTTCTAGTGCTCAGCACACAGGAAAAAAAAAAAAGAAAATACCTTTCCTACTCTTATCTTTACGTAAAAACAGATCTTCTGGAGTACTGATCCATAAATTTGAGAAAATGTTGTCTTTTGTGCTATAGTGCTTTGCCATTTCAATCTAAAGACTCAAGACCACAACTAAACCCACACCATTGCAGTACAAACAGCATTTTACTCAACAAAGGAGAGAGTGCTTCAATATTTACACACTCCTACACAGCACTTCACTTTACCTGTGATGGCTTTAAAGCAAGTCTGGACTGTTAATTGCATTCCATAAGAGAAAAATTATTATTTCTTGCTGTTTTAAAAGCTGAGAACAAACCTGACGGTTTGCTATCTGTCTGTCAGAGCTTGCTGGCAATATTCAGGCAGATCTTGCTTACAACACTTTCTCTTACAGCATATCTACTTTGGTATGCATATTCTTATTCTATCTTTTTTGACAAAATGGATTCTGTTAAAAATTGGTCTAACAATGTTAAGCATATTCCTAATAGGCAATTTCTTGGATATTTTAGTGAGCAGTATAGAATTCTAACTTCTAAGATTATATTAGAACAGGCATTCCTTCTATTAGAAAAAAAAAACCCCACTCTGTTTTTATTTCAATATTTTTAAAAGATAAATGATTGATAACTTAAATATGCTTAGAACTTTACATGCAAAAATCTTGATGCTACTCCACAGCAACCAGAGTATAGTGACATTTCATTTATAACACCCTCTCAGAATTAAGCATGTTTTGAGTAATATATAATTTTGAACCTTGAATATGGGCAAATATCACTGCAAATTTTTAGTCTTTTTTATTTTTCTCAGTGAATGAAAAAGCTTCTGTTGCTCTCCTCTATTCTTCATAGCGTTACATCAGCACAAGTCTATTGCCTTTGCCCTTTTTTGCCCTCATAAAAATCTTTGACTCCCCTTTTAAATTCTTCAGAAATATAGTCTCACCTTCCACAGTACTTCATGCTGCAGATCATTCTTCTGGCAAAGATGTTTTCCAGATGCAGGGCACTGACAAATGAGTCCACATAAGGTGGGTGTTTCAGTGCTGCTTTACAGGAAGAGTTAATGACTGGGGTTGCCTTCTGTCCTCATCAATAATATAAAAGGCCACTGATGTAAAGCCTAGGTAATGTGAGTACCTGAATGACATCTTATGCTTCAAATTATCAGCATAGTCATAGAATATAGCTACTACAGTGGAACAAATTTTACAAGAACTTTGTGAACCTTATGTAATTTTGATTAATTTAGCTTTTTGCTATATTGCTGACAAGTGATAACAAATTCTGCTTACATGTGACAAGAAAGGGACAGAAACAAAAATGAGGAAAAATCAAAAATAGACATAGAGGAGAATCTGTGACACAGTTTATTAACTACAGGTCAATTGTAAGACTAGGCAAAATAAGTACCTTGTTTTAAAACACTGGTACTTAAAGGCAAATTTCTATTTGAGGGTACTCTAAAGACTCGTCCATCACAAGGACAAAAATACAAACTTACGAGTGGTTGAATCTTTCTGACAAGGTCAAGGTGCCTAACAGGCAACATTCTGTATAAATTAGTGGCAGGAGGCAGAAGATTTCTTCCCAGGGAAAAAAAGAAATAGAGAGTAAAATTCACCTAAAACCCCCAATTCTGCTGAATATGAGATTAACAATTTTTGCTTTTCTGCGCTTTCAGTCCTCAGTCAAATATAACCCTAAGTAAAAATAATCGTAGATTCATGATAGTGATTGTCAGATAATGGAAACTTAACGTTAGGTCAAACAGAAAGGAACTGAACTGATTGGGAAGTAGAAAAGAAGACAGTGTTAACTGGCCAGAGATGGCCAAAGTAAATCCTCCTGCATGAGATTTGGTAGCAAAATCTGAGCCAAAAACTGTAATAGCAAAATTAATTGCAAATAGTAAACTAACTAGAATTCTATAGTAGCAGTAATGGTGAAAGTCACCACTATAATTTTAAAACACTTTTCTTAAGATACTTTACTGTTTTTTGGGGGGAGATTAATCAGTAAGAGATGGATTTAAAAGTCTGTGAGGGAGACTGAAGTATGAGCTTTCACTGCTTGAGGTTTTATCTGTGTGGCTGCAGGCAGATGCCTCAGAAACTCGGCAGGGTAGGAGACAGAAAGCAAACTCCAGTAACAACAAGCAAAAACCCATTAGTCCATAAGTACTTTCATATGTTTCAACCTCTGCTCTTAACAGCAGGTGAGTTTGGCTGTCGAGCTTTATTTGGGGAATATAATTGGCTTCATGAAGGGAGCTGGTGCAGCAAAGTCCATGAATAATTTTGCTTATTTGGTTCTCTTCCTCTAAATGTTCTGGATCTAGTGATGAAGTTTAAATTATAGTCAAAACTTCAAACAAAATCTTTCCCCGTCAGTCTGTACAAATTACAGAGGCAAAAGTTTCTGAAATTAAAAGGTAGAGTTTGGGGAAGACAAGAATAGTTTCCAACTGTATGCAAGACAAAACACTCTTCTGGCTTTTTTCCACTTAAGAATATTGGAAAAACCTAAAACTGGAACACGTAATAAATCTTAGGAAATATTTTTGTTTACTCCAATTCTACTCAGATAATGGCAGAAAATTTTTAGTGTAGTTTGAAAGTCTTTAACACAGCTAATCATGATAATTCAATTCCTAAACCTTGATATTTCCATTTCCAACAACTATATGTCATATATATACCGTGATGTATGTATATTCTGCCATATCTAGCAAATACTTAGTGTTTCTCCCCTGACAGCAAAATAACATATTCATTTACTAGCACTGTAGCTGGTTAGGTTTTAGTTACTAAACAACAGAAATAAAATCATTACAGAAGACCAGGATTTATAGTGTTAGTATAATACATAATAGTAAAAACATGTATGCTTACATAGTATTTAATAATATTTCTAGTTCTAGCTGGCAACTTCTACTGTGTACATCTATTTAAGACTAATCACACACCATCTTCATATAAGCTGGGTTTACAGCAATTTTAAGATATGTTCTTAGATTTACTTACTTGTCCAATAAAAAATATCTGGTATTCAATTTAATGTTACAAATACTTGAAAAGAAATGAAATTCACTGTAATAAAAACTTGATATTTTTAGGTTTTAGTTATACCTACTGAGTAATGATGGATGATTTGAAGACTGTTTTAGAGGAAATCCTCTTTGTAAGTAAAATGAAAGCAGTTACCAAACCTGCTAAACAGTCATATATGTTGAAGTGATATTTGTTTTCTGAGACTAACACGTTTGACCCTTCCAATTTCTGGATCTTACTGTTTTTTATTACAGCAGTAAGCTCCTAATGTTTCTAATGGAAGGCCTAATCCAGAGCTCATATGCCATTTTTCCCAATTAATTTCATTAATTTTGACCTAGATAATCACACCAATATAGATTAAATAGATGTGGAACAGTATAGGAAAAGTAGTTTTCCTTCTGTATTTTATCTGAACCTGAGAAACAACAGATAGAGAACCAACTCAGAATGAGAAGAAATTTTCATCATTTCAATGTTAAACTACTATATTAAAGGTGTCTACCATTTATTATGCTTTTAATGATAGCATTTAGTTTTCAACAATAATAAAACTTTCAAATATTTCAAATTAGGCTTGCTATATTTTTCCATATCTATTTCCATTTAGAGGAATATGGCTGGCAGAATGGTAAAGAATTTATTTTTTAAATTAATTTCAGTATTAAGTATGAAATTTTGGCACTCCTTCAAACACATTCACTATGGCAAATTCACATACGCATTATACCAGGAACTCTATTATCAAAACATTTGTTTAGCTTACCAGTGGGATTTTTCTTGGAAAAGTTACATGCATCCCCAAAAAGCTCCCTGACATCACAGTTCAGAAATGTGGCTGTGACAGAAAATATCAAACAATTGCTCATGCAAATGCTGGAGCTGTTTTGAACTCCCACATCTCAGTGGCCTGCACAGTGTGGCTGCCTAAAATTCTCTAGTGACTTCAAATCCTAATGATCCTTTATTTTCAGTAAAGCATTTTAGGAGGCGATAATACATAATAATATTGTGGATAATAAATATCTTAACCAATATTATAAGTTTCTTTCCTAATGGTAGATTGTGTGATAGAAAGTTTCAGAAATGTGTTTTTCTACTAAAAATTTAATTTAAAATTTAAATTGGAATTTTTTACTGTGCAATTATTCAAGTCAATGGATGACACAAACATCCATGAAACAGTCTTTGCGAACTTTATGCACTTCATCCTATGTACCTCTAAGGAAGTAAACATAGAAAGAAATGTCCTTTTAAAATTATACTCACAGAAGATGTTTTGCATTATGTTTAATATCTTAATAGTGTTAACAAGTGAAGTAATCGATTTATAAAACTTGAGTTTTAGAAGATACATATGGTTCAAATAATCACAGCCCTCTGCTGATGAAACACAGACAGTCCAGTCTCTTGAGGACCTGATTTATGAAGGTTTACCAGTTCCTACATGCTTCTTACCACACCAGTAAGGGAAGAGTAGAATTCTTCCCATGGAGAGACACTGTGTTTTGACAGAAAGAGAATCTGGTACTTTCATTTAAAATGAAGATGCCAAGAGTCAGGGGTTTTTGCTATTCGAAATGACTGTTAAATTGAATTTCCCCCGTAAAAGATGGATAAAAAGAAGCTATCTCATGTGATTTTCAGCAGCATATGCTCTTGGGCAGGATGGCATGTGATTGACAGTGTATGTAAGGCTATCTGGAGTCATCAACAGGAAAAAAAACAGAATGGAGGAGAAAGGAGGCATTGCAAGAAAATCAAAAGGCAGAGGAAAGATTGAAATGGAAATAGCTAAAAAGATTAAAGGAAATTTTCAAAGTAATTTTTTTCCTGTGAAATAAATTACTCACAGCATATGCAGTTCGAGATAATAGTCCACAGGTGAGTTTAGAAAGACTTAATACACCTCATGCACTGAAATAAACTCAATTTTCACTGAGCATAGAAACTCTATAAGCAGCAGTGAGTAGACTTATATAGAAACAAAATCTTTGTAGGCCCAACATTTGTTCTCTTAATTGATCAAATATCCTCTCTGGGAAGACTTAATTCCCAGAAAGGAGATGAATGCTCCCACATGATGATGATGCTACATCAGTGTCTTTGAAAAACCTACCTCATGTGAGTTAACTGGCACTAGCACATCCATTATTTGACCCTGCTTTTCCTGATGAGTCTCAAATACTTTTAAATATTAATGAATATATCCGAGGTCTTTTTGTTGCCTTTATTTCAATTATGTTTTTTTTATTATTATTATGACACAGAGCTTTAGGAAAGAATTCAAGATCTTATATTATAGGGTGGGATATGCCATATTCAGCTTTTGTTTTGTTCAAAGACAGGTGTGTAGTTTAAGGTATTCATCCAGACGTCTTTTTAATCAGAACAAGAGAAAGAGGTATTTCCAAATGGCATTTTGAAATTCCTTTATAAAACCATCCAAACAAATATAATCTGAAAGTAGCCATTTCTATGATACAAATTTTAAGAATATAATCTAAGTTTTAGACACATAATGAATTGTAGATGAATTCCCCTCCAAAATGCATTCTATAAATAAACCAAGGTTGTATTTTATCAGTGTGTGCAATTTTAATCACTTCTGTGATGGGCAACACATAGAAATAGCTATCTTTTTTCTGTCTTTTGTTTCTACCCCAGTATACCTAATTATCTGTAAAATGCTAGTTAAGTAAATGTCTTATTTGAAAAAGCTTTATTTGAATAACTTAGAACATATTTGAAACGTTTCAGAATCAGTAATGCTTTGCAAATATTAACAGTCAAAACACTCTTCTGACATTTGACTTCAAGCTGGTAGAACTCAACACAGTTCATCTTAAATAATGCAATCAAAGAATAAAAGTCATTAATAAGCAGCTACTAATAGTCACATAACTATTATGAATTGTATTATGGACTGTTGAATATTATCCTCAAATCTTTATGGATATGTCCACCCATTCTCCCCTTCTTTTTTTTTTCCCCACGCTATTCTTTTGTTTCTGACAGATTTTGCAAGACAGAAAAGTGATAGTGCCTGTTTAGAAATTTATTGTACTTGGATATAAACATTATCTTTTCCCATGTCACATCTGCGTATCCAACAGAGTCATACAAAAGACTGTACTGAATTTCAGCTGTTGTTTATGCTTCTAAGTCTTTCAGATGTTTTTAGAAAAATACCCAAGATAACAAAAAACCCTGTTACACTGAAGAGGATTCTACATTAGAACAGAGGAACAATCCCCTGAAATTACAAGTAACATCTCTCTACCTTCATTGACTTGATGATAACAATAAAAAAGTCCCCCATAAGCCTCTCCCACTTCAAAATGGAAAATTTTCTCAGTATGATTCTGTCCTGAAACAATTTGCACAGGATGCAAAAACACCATACACTTATGGTTGTTCCTCCATTAGTTCTTTCTTCACTGTAATTTAGAAATTCACCTGATACTTGGTTTAACACTGGGGCTTAATTTCAGATGTTTTGGGGTCAATCTGTCTTTTCTACTTATAGCTGGCTTTACAGAAGTTAGAACATGAGATGACCCCATTAATGTCCCTTATATCTCACAAGGGCTACTGGTGTTTAGGATTATAGAGATACTATGAAAATGAAGGATTGATACATCTGATTCATTTTTTAATATTGAAGAGTTGTGCAGAAGTCCATAGAGATCTAGGGATTAAATCATAGGCAAATAGGGAGTTTTGGGTTGGAAAGAAACTTCAAAGATCATCTACCATAACGCCCTGCCAGAGCCAGGGACTGTCACTGCTTCACCAGCTTAGTGACATCCACAAACTTTCTGAGGGTGGTCTCAACCCCACAGTCTAAGCTGCTGTTAAAGATATTAAATAGTACCAGTCCCAGTGCATATCCTTGAGGAACACAACTTGTTACTAGATTATCTCCTGTTCGGTGCAGAAAAAATACACAGCCCTGGACAACTGTTTTCTCCAGGAATTTCCAATCCTGGAAGGCTCAGCAAAACAAAATTAAAAAAAAAAAAGAAACCAAAATTAAAGAATTTCCATCATGAAGATGGGGTAAATGAGAAAAATAATAATTTCAGTATTCACAAAAGTCTCCAGGGTTTGAATTAAGCTCCACATGATTTGCAATGATCACTCAGCAAGTCTGCACAAAACTGATAGACAATTCATATTTTGAATGTAAGTACGATGTGTGATCCACAGGCTACTGTCCTGAGAATTTGCACTCAGAAAAAAAGGGAGCAAAAGACATTGGAACTGGGAGAGAACCTTTTTCATACATTTAGAAAAAAATTTCTGCATACCTTTAAAGGACCTATTATTACGCCTTCTCTGAAAAGATGTATCTTTAATAGAATTTAGATATCTCTAAAAGCAAAAGAACTTCTGAAAAAACTCCTATGAATTTTTCAGAGTAGTGTGTAGAGATGAAAAGAGGTAGAGAAAAATTCATATAGAAGACATAATTCAGAATCCTTTTACAAAATTACAAGACAATTTCTAAATACCAACTTTTGAGATATGCTGGCTACATCCAAAATGTCAATATAAACATGAAAGAATTGAAGATCTTACATTAGAACTATAGATCTCAAGTACCATATACTTAATCTGACAGCAATATTTTTTCTTAGAACAGAAACAGAGATTTCTATTCTGCACATTATTTACAGGCATGGGATTATCTGAGGACAAATTAATTTTGTAATACATGCTTCATATTGCACTAGTATTTATATATCAGGATACCATTCTCTATGCCTGACACTAGGAAAAATATATAAAAAGAACATAATGAACTGTATTAAGTAGCTTGTCACAGAATAATATATTTATCAAACTGTCAGAAGTAAGTACATTTAAGAATTAATAGGTCCAAAACATATATTATTTAACTGGTAGCTATTTAATTGTTTATATTATATTTCATAAATACTTTAGAGAAAAATGTTACACTTAAGTAGTTCTGCCACTTATTATATAAGCTTAATTAAAGTTCACGGGAATTTTCTCTCTTTCAGAATTAAAGAATTGGGTCCTATTCAGACCCTCGTAGGATATTATAAAATAGTGTCTGATCTGAAAGCAGTGGGACACATTTCTTTACAAAGACAAAAAACAGGAGGCAAAGCATTTGAAAATACTCATACACGTAAATGTAAATGCAACATATCTGGTTTGTTTCTGTCAGGATTATTCACATAAATGTCCCTATACACTGTTTCTAATTCCAACAGGCTCTCTTGCAGAAGGATGTATTCCTCAATATAAACATCTCTTATGTACCAGTGGATGGAAGCCACTGAGAGAACACACAGGCCATAATGTGTGTAATCTGTGTATCACAAGGAACCCCCAAAAATGGTTTTCTTTGCATCTTTTGCAATCTCGTTTACTAATTCTAATTGCATGTATGATAACTATCAAACATTTTCTACCCGTTTTCCACTGTTGGAAGCAATGGAAGATAGAGTTGTTAAACCACAGCACCATTATATATATATATATATAATTTTTTTTTTTTTTAAAGGGAAAAGTAAACAGCAAATATCACAAGGACAAGACAAAGCATTGTGGTGGGTAATTTAGCAATAAGGACACAAATAATGTAAAAGTCAGATCTATTAGTTTCAGAATAATCTACAAAGGCAAGCAGTGGAACTGCTAGTAGATGAGTCAATTAAAAAAAACAATAGGCAGAAGCATCTGACAATCTGTTCTACTTAATAGCCACACACTAGTAGGGAAAGGATTAGATGTCGTCAGGTTATTTCCCCATCTTAATTTTCCATAATATAATTTACACCAAAGAACAAAGTTTTCTACAAGAACAGGATAATGATACCAGATCATTAATTGGATGTGTCACATTTCCAAATAAAATATTTTTATGCAACAGTAAGATAAAAAAAGAATATTTACATCCATCTCCTCAGAAAATATTCATCCAAGGAAAATATTTTGTGACCCACAGAACGTGAGCTTTTGCGCATGTGCTCAGGTATGTTTATAAGCATATACAAAATTTTATTTCCCACAAAGGTCTAATTTTTTGAGTAAGGTTGCTCAGCATCTCAAACTATTCTAAAAAATGTTCCAAAAGTGATAGCTGAAATGGGAATATATTTTTTCAAAAGCAACCTTGGCTTTCTTTTTTTCCTGTTTCAACTTGCTTTTTTTTTTTTTCCCCTTTTAAAGTTAGTCTCAGTGATACCAGTAAAAAAAATAAAGCTCTATTCTAAAATTTGTTAAAGAGCTTACATTGGACCTATGCATGTCCAATATGGTGCTGCTATTGATGCCATTTGACAGTACCTACCTTTTCTGTGGTTATCAGTTCTTTTGCCTATGTCCATCATCATTACCTGAATAGCTTTAAAAATGCTAAGCAGCGATTGGAAACAATTATTTTTTCTTCCTTGTAGAATTTAGCATTTTGGTAATTCATAGGTCAGATGGTCAGTGGAATTTGCACTGCTTTTTACTTTCTCTATTTAGAAGGGTTATAAAGATCAGAAGGCAGGTCCTGTAGAAGGATTTATTTTCATCATGTAACTGTTGCTGGTTTACTGATAAGGATTTACATATGCTGCTCCAGTAAAGCAGCAATATAGATGCTATCTGTGCTGAAAAGTGGAAATTATGGTGTTAGCATAGATGGTTTGATGCTGTCAAGGCAGATGTGGCTTCCACTGATTCAGCTGCCCCTGTTCTTGCATTTATACCAAAAATATACGCATCAGCACTAATTACATGTTTTGAAATGCCATTCTTGGCTTCATGTAAGTTGTACTAAAGACATCCAAGGAATCCCTTCATGTTAAATATTTACCTCCCTCTTACATTCTTTTGTCAGAGATCTTAAAATGAAAAAACAAGTGGGGCAAGTCTACAGAATACTACCGTAAACAGTCAGAAGTTCTGTTACGCAAAGGTTCTAGGGTTGCTTAATCACCCTCATTTTTCTTTCTATACAACCCAGTTTAGGCTTTTAGTCACAGAACTCAACTCACACTTAATTTCACATCAAGCTACAAACTCTCTGCAGATGCAATTTCCCTTGACCAATGAGTCTTTTCTGGGAAAAAAAATAGAAAGTTATGAAAAATCAGAGTTTAGAGAACAATGTAGCAAATCATACAATGAATGGACTCAACATAGGTAATGATTCAATTTCAAATTGCTCTAGTGTCTCTAGGCATAAGACATAGCAGCCAAAGAAGATGGAATGACCACCATGCAAAAGATAGCATTGTAAATTGTTCACTGATATTTCACTTTATATTCACTATATTTCCCTATATTTATACCTGTGTAGAATCTTGTCCTTGATACACCCAGTTGCTGTTTCTGAATTATTTATATGGTCTGCTGATGTAAATTACAGAAGGAATTCCCAAGTGCTAGGAACACTATGATGCCTACTATTTTAATTCAAACCCTTTGGATTTATAAAACAATTTTAAGCTAAATTTAAAATTGTGCATCAAAACCTTCTAGTAATGTTTGCAGCCTTTTCTTTTATGACTGCAGTGAGCTGTAATGGTATTTCATTGATAGTGTGATTTTCAGATCAGATGGTCCAGATTCTTGTATTTAAAGATTGCACATTCAGTCTCCACAGAATTTCGCCTCTCCTTACACATTAACTGACAGAAGCCTTCAAAATGTATTAACACAGGTGGACCTTTGGTTCTTATTTGCAGCCCTGTGGAATAAGGGTGCTTCAGGCTGTTTGCACAGGTCCAGTAGCAGGGTTAGAGCTCGGGAGTGATAAGGTTACCTAAACCGTAGCACAACTAAAGAAAGTCCAGCCATCCAAGAAAATCAAGATTGAGTTCTACGTGTCACATTTAAAAACTAAATATGTGTATTGCCTGAGGAATGCATTTGAGACAGCCAAGCCTGGTAGGAAAGAATGTTTTCAGAACACTGTTTCAACAGGAGTATTTCTACTGGGAATAAATAAACTGCTGAACGTGCCTCATTTTTTAATGCCCCACAGATGTAAACTGTATTTGATTCTATTGTCTATAATTTAATTTAATGCTTGGAATGCTGCAGCAATATACAGTAACTGATATGCTCTTTGACTGAGAAACAGCTAGACCAAAAAAGTTTATATTATTTTCCTGCTCTATAGAGCCTTCTTATTATAAAGAAAAGGTTCATTTCAGCATGCATTTCTATTATCCAATCTTTACTAGAAATGACATACAGAACTGAGAACATGACAATGTCTGCTTTATGTCTTATTAATTGGAAAACTCTTCTGTTCTAGTTGAATGGGATTTTTCTTTGTGCTGTTAATTTTGAACAATATCTCAAAATAGTGGTTCAATAGAAGGATTGGCTGACCAGCACCATCATCTGTACTGTGAAATTCTTTTTGTGAAATGTTTTCCTTCTATTGTTTTTTACATATCTTTATCCCCATTCCTGTTAAATACCTGTAATTTAGTATATAACTTAGTATTCCATACAAGAAAGATTTAAAGGAATGAAGAAATATTCAAAAGCATTTTTCACTTTGAGGTACTTCTACTTAGAGAATTAAAAAATATTTCTATAAATGCATGACACTACATTGTGACTCAGGGTACAACATAATTTTATTTCAACACTTTTCTGATACATATTGATTAGAAAAATAGTTGATATTAACATGACAACACTTTTGGTTTCTTTTCAAATCAGAATATTTCTGTTGTTTCACAGCTGTTCTTCAGACACCAGACAGATACACGATATCTACGTTTTGACCTTTAGAAGAGGCTAGTTGAATAGTTGTAATGCAAAAGTTCTTAAAATAAACAAAAAATGCATTTAAATATAATTTTACCTGCTTATATACTTTTTTTTTTTAATAACCACAGCCTATTCACAATCTGTTAAGGCACCTGAAGGATATCTTAATTTTTTCCATAAAACTAAACCTTGATTATCTAGGTTAACTAGTGCTTAGTTACACTATATATTAGATTTTATTCTCCTCATGAATTAGTTTTGACATAAGCAACAGACCTTCTAAAATTATGATTAGTTATTTGCAAAGTTTTCTTCTGACAGAAACAACCCACATATGAGGCTGCATACATCTGGAAGATGGTTGAAAAAAACCACATTTATTGGTTGTTTCCACCAATGACAGAAAGTGTGAAAAGTGGGACTTATATTTTTGTGCTGTTTATCACTTTTTAAAATGGTAAATAGGTGCACAAACTCATCTGTACACACCACATGATTTTTCGCCCAAATCAGCTAGTACGAAATCCATGTCAAAGTTTAGGATTTGTATGAGTTAAATTTTGTAATAATATGTTATAAAGAGGGAAGATGGTTGTGCTAGAGTGCCTATTTATTCGCTCATGCATAAAAATCAATAGAAATAGAATACTGATCATTTATTAGCTTTATAAAAAAATCTACTTCCTTTTGAAGAATTGAAGATTGTTGAAGGCTGAATCACTTGCTGATAAGGGTACCTTCCAAATATAAATATTTGCATTCCTTGGGGTATATTCTTCTCCAGAGGTATGAGGAGTACTTTGCTTTGGCTTTATGCCTAACCACACAGCTTTAATGTGTGACAGTCTCAAAACTCTTGTGCAGCACATTGTGCCTAGAGATTAAGTGTGGCATGTTAAGAGGAGACCAATTTCAATTAAAACTGCAGTAATGGCATTAAAATATGCACTGCCATAATCTCAGTAAGGTCTTTTTGCTGTTACTGTCAATAGCAGCTTGTTGGGGTTTGCTTGGTTCTGTGTGCTCAGGGAATGATTTAGTTGCTAAAGGTGTGGACAGTGGCTACTCAGCTGCATTTCAGATTAGGCAAAAACCCTCAGCAATTTAAAATTATTCTTCACATTGTGGTACTTCAGCCTGCATTTGGGAGAATGCCAGGTTTTACATTCAGAACTACTGAGAGTCTTCAGTTTTGTGAAGACTTACTTGAGGAAAAAGCATTTAAAAAGCCAACAGATATATTTGGTAATCTTTATTTATGACAAATTATATATCAAAAATATGTTTAAATTTACAGAAGCAGCATTGCCTTGAAAGTCATTTAATTATAAAGCAACAATAGGTTGATGTGCTTGATAATTATGCAGGCCTACACTGTGCTGAGCACAGAAGAATCTGACATTTAGACTTCGTGAGCTAACAAATTCTGAAAAGCATTCCAGCTTTTTTAAGTCTGTCTTGGAAATGGAAACTGATCTTTTGGTTGGCAGGTTACTTGCCAGGTATTTTATTCACTACAGGTTCAAAAGATATGAGTCTCTGAGCTTCAAGGCATGGAGAGGGAAGTTGCCTTTGAAAACGAAAGCGAATAAGGCAAGAAGAAGACTGAGACTAAAACTTTTGATGTCTCTAAAAGAAAGTGCACTGACTACTGAGAAAGCATCAATTATTAGTGCTTTGTGCAATAATTGCTATTACTAACGAGCACCCTCACTTATAGATACAATGACATATTTTAAGAGACAGATTTGGGGGCAGATTTTTAATGAGCTCTCCTTATAGTTACAAATACTTTGTTGCTCCCCACAACACAGAAGTGTTTAATGTCTTTTCCCAGGAAACTTAAAACTAAGTTAATTTTTTTACCCTTCCTGTAAAGATCTCTTCATTTCCTCTGAACTACCTGGTGAGCTGTATTAATTTTGTCATTAAAAAGCTCTAACAGATTTTGAAATACTCTTAGGCTTTCCTCTTTCAGTGTACACCACACAGTGTACACCACACAGTGTCTCTGTCCAGGTGGAGACCAGGGATGGGTGGTGCTCCCCAGGGGCTGGCACTGGGACTGCCAGGGTTTAACACATTTCCCAGCACTGTGGCCAGTGGGATTGAACACTCTCAGCAAGTTTGCTGACAACACCAATCTGAGTCGTGTGGTGGACACACTGGAGGGAACAGATGTCACCCAGAGGGACTTTGACAGGCCTGGGAGGTGAGACTCTGCAAACCTCATCAAGTTCAACAAGGACAAGTGCAAGGTGTTGTGCATGGGTCAGGGCAATACCAAGCACAGGGTGGAGAAAGGATTGAGAGCAGCCCTGGGGAGAAGGACTTGGGGAATTTGGTGCATGCAAATGTTGCTGTGACCTGACAATGTGTGCTCACATACCAGAAAACCACTTCTGTCCTGGGCTGCATCCCAAGCAGCACAGGCAGCAGGTTGAGGTTGTGATTCTGCCACTCCACTGCACTCTCATGAGACCCCACCTGCAGTACTGCATCCAGCTCTGGGGCCCCCAACTAGAGAAGGACACAGACCTATTGGAGCAAGTCCAGAGGAATCCATGAAGATGGTCAGAGGACTGGAACATCTCTCCTTTCCATTGGAATGAACTTAAATAGTGATTTAAGACCATTTGCCTTCTGCATAAGTGCATACTGACTGTACTTTAACATATTTATTTTCACTCTCTTTGTTTTCTGGCATATACTCAAGCCACATGCTCTACCACTGGACACTGAGCTTGTTTGTCAAATTCAAGTGTAGGATTCCACCATTGTTGATGCTTGTCATTATTTACTGTTTCCCTTGCATGGACACTATTAGTGCTTGTACGTCAACACACATTCAAATTGTTTTCCTTACATGTGAAATGGAAAATAGACCAGCAATGGTTTTTTTCTGTTCAAATACCTTGCTAACATCACACTCCATATAAGCTGTAGAATGAAAAATAGTTTTGCCAAGAGAGATGAAAATTGACTGGGGGTGGAGAAACCAAATATTACGGCAAGAGTGTTTAGTAGAAACACTCTCTGGAAAGCGACAAAAAAGGTGACTAACTGGCAGGATGATTAACCCCCTTTTGTATATAAATGTAAGAAAAATTCTTGTAAAAGAAGCAACTGTTTACAAATGTCAAGTGGGAGACACTATGAATGCACAGATTAATCAAACTAGGCTTTACCCCATTAATCATATATCTTGAAATAGAATAAAAAGAGCTTTACTTTAAAACTTTTTTATGCACTGTTGATGAACTTTATGTATTTTTGTGAAGTAGCCAAACTGTCAGCTTGACAAATGTTTTCACGTGATGAAAAACCTCAAGGCGGTGTTATTTCTCTCGCGTGCTGAGGACTGCAGGAAACTATAGCATAAAAAATTCAGTGTCTGGTCTCAAGGATGACTCTGATTGTCTTGGCAACAAATTTTATGATATTTTACAAAAATTTATGGAGGAAAGTCACTCTGAATAGTGTCTTCTCCGTTCTGCATTCCATTCAATTATGAAACGTAAATGAATAAACCAAGAGACAGATTTCAGAGACTGAATTAAAAATTATTTGCACTAAAAAGGGAAAAACAGTGTATCCGCAGATTTATGAATAAAACTAATGAATTATAGTTCATACCTGTCAGCATTACCTAATCCACATTCAGCACCTTTTATCCTCAAATAAGATAGCAAAAAATACCAACACCAAAGAGCTGCAGCTGATGCTGGACAACACAACCTGGAGAGGTATGAAATTGCAACAACCTCTTCTTTTGAAAAGTCGCAATTCTTTAATAGGCCCTGCTAGTGTGAGAGAATATGGTTTGCTTGGCTGCAGAAGTATTACTAAATAAAACCATTTTGTCTCAGAGTCCACATGGCATGCATCCATAAAGATAAAATGTTCCACTGTCTTCATCTCCAAGCAACATAATGTCATCCAATCCTCCTAGGTAGAATAGTCCTTGTATTGTTTCCTGAACCATGCCCAGATATTATTTGGAAGAGTACTGTTTTTCAAAGTTGCCAAGAAGAACATAAAAAATTTAAATACTAGGAATAATCACAAGTCAATTCTTCAGCGATGCTTGTACTCTGGATTTACCTTTTAAAATATACATAGTCTTTTCTAAATCTACCCCACTGGCTTTGTTTCCATTTGGGTAATCTTTTGTTTTATGGCATTCTAATTCTGTTCCAGAATGTATTAAATATTATTTAACTGATATACTAGACCAGAGTTGGGAGAACTGAGAAAAATTTCTGTTGTACCAGACATCTCACATGTGTACAATAAAGGCCCAGTTCTTTGCCTTTGAGTTAGGTAAAGCAGTAGGGAAATATTCAGGTGCTGCCTTATAGCCAAGGGGCAATAACGAGCACAAGTCATGTCACCACAGTAATGTTAATGAGCAGTAGTAACTTCAGGTACCGTCAACGACAGCTTAAGAAAAGCATATCTGTAATTTGCTAAATAAAATCTAGCTAAGAAGCTGATTTGACATACTTAGGTTTACAGCATAGCTCAGTATTAAAAATCTTATTTAATCTAAGAAGCATTTCAGTATGGAATTCAAACTTAAGACATTTCCTTCATTTGAAATAATCCAAATTTCATTATAGGGATATATCCATGCCCCAAGAAATCTGTACCATGGGAAAGGTTCTAGGATCTAACACACCAGTCTATTTCACAATGATGATACATGAAAGAATTGCTTCAAATGACAGAAAATGTTATCACATTGAAGATAGTGACAGATAATTTTTCCCAAACATGATTTCCTCATCAGATAAACACATTCTACAGTAGGTAGATATCGATAAATCATATGATATTGTGCTTAGGCACAAATCTACTCCCTAGGGAAAACAGGAAAGTTGCATGAACATTTTTTATAAGTAACTTAGCAACTGCAACTTGTTCTAGTGCCAAGAACAGAATCTAAGGGTTTTAGTCAGAATTTTGCTTCAATGTTTTTTTTCTTTCTATCATCAGAGTCCCCATATTCAGAACCGTAGGGGTTGTCTCCTGACGTGGGGATTCCACCTTAGAGCAAAGCTTCAGCTGCTCTACTCAGCAGAGGCAGGGAGCTGTCTACTATGTCTCCTTAAGGAGTAAGGAGTAATCTCCAAATGATTGCTATGATTATAAATACATTATTTAGAATTTCACTCTTTCCTCTTTTTAATGTATATATTAATATAATCTATATTATAAACCATAATAGTATAACTCTGCAGCTCCTTTAGCTCAACTAAAGCATGAAGGAGTTTCATTTTCATATGCCTCTACTAACCTTTGGCTTCTCACTTCAACTACGTGATAAATCACCATCTTGTTTGCAAAAGCCAGCTTTTCTCATTTAAGAGATGAATAATAAGCTTGAGTGCACTACAGGATCAACCTTCCCATGCCAATGTTTCCTCACTACATTTTGCTGTAGGCATAGTGCTACATTTTCCACTCTATAATGTACACATGCTGAATTGCCTAATGCAAAACTAAACAATCTAAACTATGAAACCACATCAAAGTACCACAAAGGAAGGAGTTAATTAGCCCCACAATAAGATTACAGACATGTTTTCCACTGCCTCAAGTCCATTTAGATAATTATTTAGAAATATTTTTCTGATACTGAAAAGAGAATGAAAGATTAGTTCTAATTTCTATATTTGCTAATATTGATTGGCAATTTTCTGCTGACTCAGGCAAAAATCTGATGCCTCTGGAATGATGAATAATTATAATACTGACCAGTTGACATGTATACAGTGCTTTCTGATATATAATACATATCTAGAAAATGAAAATGGATTGCTATTGTCATTCATGAATAAGTATGCCAATAGCATTAAAAGCTCATAGCTAATTCAAAAGGTACATTCAGTTTTGTAAGTAAAACGATCAGTTCTCTAGATTGCTGAAAGCACATAATCCTTTTAATGTGCTTCCACCTTATGATGTGAATATTAATTTAAATAATATTGTATATCTATCTTCATATTCAATTGCTCATTGTATTAGACTATAAAATCTTCCTCAGTTCTGTTGTGTTACATTTAATTTTTTCTTATTTTTTCTTTATCAAACATTTTTTCTATTTAGAATTTAAATACATATATTTATATGCATATTAATAAATGCATATATTAAATTTATATGCATTTAATATATTTATAAATGATGAATTTAATTTTTTTCATCATTCAACAATGTTCAACATTTTTTGATTAGAAATTTATAAAAGCAGTAAGTATAATTAAATAAAATTATCTCCAAATGTTTCAATAGTTCCATTGCCCATGAGTTTGAGAGAAGATTGAAAAATTGTTATTCCTCTCAAGGAGAGGTATAAATAATCTACAAACCTTAAATTGTGTTTCTCTCATTTACTTTAATGTGTTTGAACATCATTCTTCCAGGAAAAAATATATGAATGAAATTGATTACAAAAACACAATATTAAGAACATAAATGACGAAGTATTCTGTAAAGATCTGATGTTTACCTTTTCTTATCTTCACTTACCTTTCATTGTTTTAAAATTGTTGCCTTGTTTGAAGAATAAAAGAAACAAAATTACAAAACTAGGGTTGCTAGATATTTTCCTTTACTTTACACTAATATTTTCCGTTGAGAATGCCTTCAAGCATTCCATGAAGAGAAATGGCAGATATTTAGGACAGAAAATGTTAAGATACTTAAAACTTATTACACTTAAAACCAGGTAAAATACACAGGAGAATTCTCTCTAGAAGCCAAAGACATAAACCCACAGAGAATAGCAACAAAAAGAACAAAACATTTAAAAAAAAAAAAAAAAAGAGGAAAAAAGGAAAAAGAAAATCGGGGAGGGGGGAAAGGAAAACAATGCTTACAAAGAATCTCATCTGCTGCTCATTAGTGCACAGTAACTCACAAACTACATAAGCGTATAATAGACTCCCTGCTGTTTATGCCTCACCACTGTTGGATGGAAATATGTTCTATCAGCATAAATGTGGCTGAATTTCAGTCTGGTCACACTTTAGTGGCACAATCATTCTGTATCTTTTATAAGACCTGCTGATGTCACATGGAAAAGTCTGAAACAGTCAATTTAGGGAAAACACAGTTGTAATAGAATAGATTTGCTGCATCACTTCATTCTTTTCCTTGAGTTTGCGTACATTTAGACAAAAAAAAAAACTTATTTGTCCATGAAAATTAACATTCTGTTACTGTTTCTGATGAGGTAATTTTTCTAAATTTAAAGTTTTGCAGCTACTTACTACTGCCTTTCTACTACACAACTGAAAATAGGATTTTCCTATGGCATGAGCTGGGATGAGTGGGAGATCATCTGTGTGGAAGGAAAAGGAAAGGACACCTCACCACACACTTGTACTGAGCTCCATGAGCCACCTGCACCACTCACCTGAGCCTTCCTTCAGATCATGCTGCTTCAGCTTTTTCCAGCGTAAAAGTCAGTAACTCTGTCTCCTGGGCTGCGGCAGGGTCACCATGTGGTCACAGAGTTTTGCTCTGGGTTCTAACATCAGAATTAGGAAGCTGGAGGAGTTTTACAGAGCTGTAAAAAATTTCTACCTTCTCACTTGGGAGGCCCAGTCCCTGGTAGGTGAAAATGAAACTTGTTTTGAGGGGAAGTGGTGCTTAGGATCCTCACTGGGGCTGGGCTGGGTGATGTTTGCATCTTCTCCATGCCTTTCCAGTAGAGTTTTCCAGTACACAGAACTGTTGAATCTATGGTTTTATTACTGTTGTACCAACACCTCAAACAGTATTTTGCAACTTGATTGGAAATACTTTGCTTAATAGATATTCATAGCCCCTCTTTCTTTCCATGGCCAATTCCATTGCTTAGCTAATAATCTCTCTGGGATCAGCTCTTAGACTTCTGTTTTCTCCCTCCTTCTGGGTTCCAAAAATCTTGGTTTCAGCTTTTAACAGAGTCATTTGTTATTACGGACCTCTGTGTTCACATCCAAACATTCAGTACTATTAAAATTTCATTTAGTTTATTTCAGTCTAACACTTCTTTCTTAGGTCATCTATTTTGTTCATTATCTGCTAATTTCTTTAGCAAATTGCTTGGTTTTCTGCCAAGCCCATAAATGAGTCTATTAAAGAAGATGTATTCCATGAATAACCCTTGTGGAATTCCAAAAAAAGCCCTCTTCACATCCAGCTACTGTCCATTTTTTTGCTTTATTTTATAAGGTGTGTGCTAATACCTGTCTAACCCTAACCCTTTGGCTGACTAATAGCATCTTATAGCACTATATTAAGTGTTTTACTGATGTCTAAACATATTTCCTGTACTACATAACAATATATTAGTACAAGTAATTCCATTTATCTCTGATGAAACTGTCTTCAGTATCATCTTGCTTTCAGTTTAATTCTGTTTTAAGGATTCTTTTTTTTTTCCTTAAGTTGAAGGAATACTCCACCTATATTTAGCAAAACATAATGTAGGCATCTGGTGTAAAGTAGCCTTTTATGTTCCATATGAAAGATGCAAGCATATGTGAAGAGTAAATCACTTCATGCATTTACACCCGTCTATGTACATAGATATATTTGGAATTAAATGAGATATCTATTTTCTCTCTTGAATGAACAGGATCCATACTTTTAGAGAGCTGGATCAGCTTATAGTTGGGGCTGAAGAAGACTGTGTTTTCTCACTTGAGGTTGTGAAAACCCTTATAGCTTTTTTTTTTTTCCTGAACCTAAATGACAGCTCACTTTTATAAATATATTGTTAGTAATAATCTTTTATTCTTAAATTTGATATCATTGCCCTTATTGAAAGCAAATCTTTATTTAACTTTGGCTCATACTTAGATCATCTCTAAGTTCTGTCGTTACTGAAGAGTGATTTAATTGCCTTCTCCTTTCTGTTATCTCTTTCAGATACCTAAAGTTCTTACAACTGCAGTCATTGTAATTTCTAGAGGTTTTAAAAAATATATTACATAAGCATATGGAAGGTGATGCCAGGAAATAAAAAAGAAAAAAATCAGATTTTATTCTGCTTTTTAAAGAAAAAAAATCCCCTATTGATTTCAATTGGTATGACTTAATGGACCCTGATGCAGCCAGCAGACTTGTATTGTACCTATTTCCTCAAAGCATGTCTGGAAAAGCCTGGCTCGTGTTCCAGCCCTGCAGCCTCCCCCAATGGGTACAACGGAAGTGCTTGACTAAGAACAGTAGCTGGACTGACAGCTCTTCATTCTTCTTGGGCTTTTGCTGCTGCATTTTAATATGACCACCACAGATAGTTTTTTCTGAAATCCAGTTGAGGGTGCCAATTCTAAGGCTACTACTCTGAAAATAAGAGGGGAATAAAATCTACGTCTATGCTATAAACATAATTAAATCCTTATGTCAATGTTATTTTTTCTGCTTTTCAGTGTCAAATTGGACAGCAGTGACACAAAGCCTGTAATATGAAGGAAAATCAATTCCAGACGGATTGCCCCAGTTTGTTATTTTAGTAGTATTCAGAACAATTTTAATTTATTTTTACTAAAAGTTGTAGCTTACAAAGATGCCTTTGATGGTTTAGCTCAAGGGTGTAAATACATAAATACATACTTGGGCTTTAAATTGAAGACCACAAAGGCCTTAAATATCAGTAACTGTAACAGCCAGTCAGATGCTGTAGTGTACAAAATTTGGAACCTCTGGCAGTGGGCTTCATCAAAACTACCGTATAATTTTAGAATTTTATTAGTTTTTAGTATATGTATAAAATGAGACACACACCCCTAAAATTCAGCTCTGAACTTACTTTATTTGGATCCAGACATTCTTATTTATAACTAACCATTTATCAGAAGATTTCAGTAAAGTTAATTTTAAGGCAGGTGCAACTCAATTGGTTAAAAAGGGTACATCCAGGAAGAGGGACAGGAGTTGTTCAGACAAATGAGCAAACAAACATTTCACTCTTGTTTAGAAGTTGGCTCATTGTCCTGGAGGAAAGACTCTAAGGCTGGGATTCCTGTTTTCCAGGAAGATTATAGATTCTTTTCAGGGTGTGAGATATCAGACTCAATGACATTTATTGATCAATTGAATACACTAATCTCTAATTTTCTGTTTTGAATTCAGATGATTTATAGGTCTCCAAAGGCCAACATATGAATAGTTGTGGGAGACTGAACCACATTCTAAAGCTGAAACACCACAATGAATAAACATTATTGTTTGACTTGTTACGTGCAGTAAGATTTCTTTGCATCAAAAGAGAAGACAATGAAGATAAGTTGAATATTGATTGAACTTGGTTGTTTCTAAAAATTAGAAGCTATGCATTATTTCACATGTGGCTTCCCATTTGTGAAACTGGTTGTTTAATGATAAAACTCAAGAATTCAGTTTTTGGAGAAATCAAGTGCTCCAGATTACACATGGGATGTATAACTGGGTGAAGTTTGCCATACCCAGCACTAATATTGGACTGAATATCTGAGTAACCCCAAAAACATCAACAACAAAAAGAAATTCAATCCTCCAGATACTGTGTGTATCATTTCCTTTGCACTCTCCTCAATAACATTTTTATTCATGTGGATTCAGTCATTCCATCCCAACTAAGAGCTTAAGAGAACACATGGTACAAATCCAAATGGAGACAAGTATGACCCTCCAAGGAGCAATTTAGCTTATTGCAGATCAGCCTTGCCTTCTGGAAAGGCCCATCTTTTTCCACTGACTGCATGAGTTTCTTAGTAAGATCAAAATATTAATTAAAGCATTATAGGTGCCTGAATTTAGATAAGATGAACATATGCTTCGACACCTACAACGAATATAGTGACACAGATGTGGTTAGGATGTTATAAATGCTGACATTTCCATGCTGTTTCATTTACAAACATCTTGTATTACTGGTGGAGTATGTGATAGTTTGATAGTCCTTGAGCCAGGAAAGTTATTTTCAGTCACAATGCTGGTACATGATGTATGGTGGCAGTATGTGTAGTGGGTAGTGGCAGTAAATATTTTCCTGCCTTTGCTAGTTATTTGTCTTAGCTCTGAACTGCAGAGAACCACCTACTCAACTTACAAGAATAGTTCAGTCCCTATGCCATTGAGTCTTCACTGCAAACTCTGGGACCACCAGGAAGGTCCAAATATCTGAGCTCCAGATTGTCTACACAGTTTGCCAGTTACTATTTACTTGCTAGCCAAGTAATTGCATGCTTCATGTCTTTTAGTAATAAAGACATTTATTCCTATTTACTTCACTTAAAAAGGAAAAAAAACCGTTGCAGCTAGCATCATTACAATCTTATTTGAATATATGTCAATCAGAGTTTGGTTTCAGGCCAAAAGAAATTACAGATACACCATTAGTTGCAGTTAATAGAAATATTAACTGCAACTAAATTACTTTTCAAAACCTCACTAAATGCCAAAGAAATTGCCATCAGAAATTGCAGTGGAAATTCAAGCTTTTGCAGCAATTGCAATTCATTTGCAATTTCAATTGTTTTCAGCCAAATCCATTAGAAATTGTTGCTTGTTGGTTGCTGTTAAGGCTTCCAGGGAAACAGGCAATACTTCCCCAGTCAAAGAAGTAGAAGACTGGTTTTCACTTTTGTTTTTACATCTAAAAAATCATCTCTAACACTCTCAAATAAGACCTCAGGACCACATTTAGAGGACAGGTTAATGGCATTGTCCTTGCATAACAGCCTGGAAATACCTAAGCTTGGTAACATAACTTATTTTTTGTAAAGATGCAGATATATGGCTAACACCTTACAAAATATTAAAGATAGCGCATCCAACTCCAGAAATCAGATATTTAGATATGTTCTAGTCTGAAATAGGGAAGTTATTCTTTCTAGGAAGATAGCTGTTCAACTCCCCGTTGCACAAGTCCAACACTGCTGAGGTGAATTGTGCTCTACAGGAGGCTATTTATCTTCATTGGTTTTAAAGGATGCTCACAAAACAAACTCAAGTAAAGCTGTTGGTACAAGAATTTTCAAATCCTATTTATAGGCATATTAATGATAAAACAGATTTCATTTCTCCCAATCCACCTAGTTCACTTGCAGTTACAAAGTTTAAAACTGACTTTTAATGACTCTTTATCTAATAATCTTGGTCTATCTGTCTTTAAGATCTTTGGATTTCAGAATCTCTCACAGCCATTGATAGGATCATTGTAATTTTGGTACACAGACTATGTTTTTGATGTTATTTTTTTCTCCTTGGCACTCTTGGTTAAGCAATTTTCTTTTTTCTCTCCAGTTCTCTCAGATTGCTTGCATTATCAAGCCTACACACAAAGAAGTTATAAAGCAACTGAATCATTTCCAGTATGATTGTGTGATAAGTATGTTGTCTTGACACATATAAACTTCAGGTTTTACCCAAATGCCCACTGTGACCTATTCATGCAGAGCTGAGCATTCATGCATCTCCTGTGCAAAACTTAAAGCAAAATTTCCAGATCCCTTTTAGTTACTCTGTTTAAATATTTGGCACAGTATGTCTAAGAATAATGCTTTACTTTCATGTTTTCCTAGAAGTTAGCTTAATTGGTTATCTCTAGATCAAATGATCTGAAAACATGGAGATTGAAATTAAATAATAAATATCAATCTGCCTGAACTAGAACCAGAGCTTTAGGAGGCAACTTTAACATTCATGCTTCAGTTTGCAGCATTGTTTGAAGCTTTTAATCCAAGAAAACTATATGAAAGGCAGCTTCCAGTTTTTTGTTTGGTATTTCTTAATTCTTACTCTGGTTTTAGGATAATCTTCTGAGGAAGTATTTGAAAGGCTCTTACAGACCATTTTCCAGAAAGTGTATTTCAGAATTCCCTTGACAGAATATTCATATTAAGAATACGTTAGTGAACATAACTTACATGCATGGTGACTTTATATTGCGGTCTTGGAAGTGCAATTGATGGTGACTCTTCAGATCACCTTTAACATCTCAAATCTCAACAGAGTAAACAAAATAACATTTTCTTGGTTCAGCAGTCGCTTGGGGTAAAAGAAATCACTGATGGCAAAGCTAAGCATGTCACACTGAATAGTGAAATTCCTCTGACAGCCCCAGCTGGCATAAAACCATGTGGTGTCCCAAGGTCTGCCCATGGCTGGCCCACAGACAGAAAAGGAGGTGTTATTAAAACACTTCGAAGTTTGGATGATTATGGAAAATAATTGGTTAAAACCCAGTCTCCCTCAATGCCTGTGAGTAATCTCATACCAATGAGGAACAGATCACACAGATTCATGCAGCCCTTTTGATCTTGGATTACAATTTGCCAAGGCTTCAAAAATTAGGCAACCTATGAAAGTGTTCTTAGGAAAGTCAAAATGAGAACCATGGCTTCTGAAGCAGCTGGAGGATCTCACAAGGCTTCCCTTTCACTTGGCTTCATTAAACCCTCTAAACTGACCTGTGAGAAATTTCCAGATCAAAGTGTATTTTCTATACTGATGCAGTCTATAAATCCATGTGAGTTTTTGAAACAATGAAACCCAAGTAGGAAGAAAAAAATAATTAATGAATCTTAAGAAATAAGGAAGCATCAAGCCCAACAACACACATGCTTATCTAAAATGTTGTATCCTCTTAAGTAGAATATTTAAAATTCTTACATATAAGAAGTTAAAGTATTCAATACATTCCTTTTTTTTTTTTTTGAGCCAGTTCCCTCTGAAAAAAATTGATTTATTTCTTTTTCAAATCGGAGTAAATCTCAATTTATAGTATAATGATAATTCTTGTTGGATTTATGGCCAAGGCCATTTTACTCTACAAGAACTCACTTCAATGTAGTAGTCATTTTAAATCAAACACCTTATTATTTTAAAGACACCAAAGAGATTCTTCTGATCATAAAATATATGCAGTCATCAAGTTACATTTGAGAAGGATTTTTTTCAAAGGAATTAATTCCTTTTTAATTTTGTCGGTCTGACCAATAGATTAATAATTATAAATTGTCTAAATAACTTTATCATTAAGATTAAAATTGATATTTCTTGTCCTTCTCGTCAGAATGTGTTTGCTTTAGAGAGAAGGATTTTTGAGACTCCTTCACAATTTTTCTTTTATATCACAATAATCTCAAAACTAAAATCACTGAGGCAGTGTGTTCCACTAATTACTGGTATATATTATAAACATATATAATTTTAATAGTGCAAAGCTTGTGCAGAAATCTCAAGTTTCACTCCATTTTATTTAGTCAAGACCAATAATCTCATAATCCTTAGGAGACTCTGCAAGCACAAACAGAAGCAGCCAGCTGTGAAGGAGCTGTGCTGAAGTAGCAGTGAGGAAACCTGTCACTGAAGTACCATAATGCTTTCTCCAAAGCCTGCAGGCAATTTCTCCCCTTTCAGGCAACCACTTAGTTTTGAAATGCCTGCTTTGTGCTAAAACTACCATATCATTAAATCAATCTCTTTCTTGGTCTCAACTATTCCAGTTATTAAGAGATATAATCAACATCTTTGATGGATTAAGTAATGATCCAATAAAACTGCACTAAGCCAAAAGATAGATTTTAACTTAGTAACTTCTATGTTGAAGAGTTCCTTTGTGAGAAAAAAGGAATGGAAAAAATACCAATTGGTTCTAATTAGTCTGTACCTGTTGCAAAATGCAGTGAGATAATCTCTTCTATTAACAGATGGTTAATATTTAAGATTTAAATCCTTCAAAATACAGGCTAATGCAGGTATCACTAATCAGAAGCACATGATGATGGGGAAAATCACATCCCTAAACTTAATTAAGTATAGCCATAACAAAGAAACATTTATATTTTTTTTTACTTGAGGCACTAAAATTACAATTGCAATTACAATATATACCTAGCAACTGTCTGCTAGTTAAAGTGGATATTGCAAAATAAACCTGAAAGATCTGTACCAAATTCTTGCCTTCATGTCTAAAGAAGAAGCTGCCTATTGGACTGCAAATGGGTCTTTAATAACTGAGAGTTTCCTCAAAGGAATAAAACATTTTGACTCCTTCCTAAAGGGATAAACTACTGTGTATGTTTAATTATCATTCTAGAAGCCGAGACACTGAAAAAAAATTAATTAAAATGAAGCAGAGTGTAAAGCAAATGTGATTAAAACTACAAAAATATCTTTTCAGTTTTCATGATACCAAGGGAGGTTTAAATTATGTACTAGCATAGTTTTTTCCCTTAATTTTCCTTAATAACTTTTAATCTTTATATCTCGTTAGCTTTAATTTGAGGATAACTGAAGTTCTATTATAGAAAAAAAATGTAAAGCGTGTGCATTGACTAATTTTAACTATATAATGTGACATAATCATTCTTTTCAAATCCATAGGCTCTCTTGGATGTTCACTGCAGCATATCTAAGGTATTCAAACCAGCATTCCATCCTATGTCAAGGCAAGGAGCATAGCAACTCAACTTCCTCCCTGCCTTTCAAGTTCTGGAACATGCACGAGCCTCATTCTCCCCACAGAGAGTTGAAGGATGAACAGAACAAGAAATCTGCTTCTGAAAGCCATGAAATTCTATTGCTCAGGAGTCAGGCCTTCTGATCCTGCAGCTGGCTGCACCAACTGGCCCAGGCATATCTTCAGTTAAGAAAGTCCTCACCATTGGTTAACATGCAGTACACTAAATATATTGCTATTCTAGCTTATCAGGATAAATACACCAAATTAAAAACTGAAATAAAGAGAAAATAATGTTCTTGTTCATAGTACCAACGCATATCTTTTGTTAATTTAGTCCATTCCTTGTCTTCATGTTTTTCAAAGTGTTCTCCTATCCTTGACTTTATTCTATCCTTATAACTTCATGTTAAACCTTTTTAAGAATTTTAAATATGACTTCAACATATGGCTATTATCTTTTCGACTAATTTTAAATATAGGGTTCAAGCACTTGATTCCAAATTCCATTATGGGATTAAATCATTGATTTACCATAGTGGAATTTGCACCCTTCCTACTTTTATCTTTGTTCTTATGCATTTTTAAGTGGTAAAATCCTGCTAAATCATCAGATGGTAAGTCTCTTAATGTTAGTTGTGTAAAAATTAGATGTTCAGTCTGAACAGGTAGAGAGGGATCCTACATTACTGTACATTTAAGAACAACAGGGAACCACTTGGAGATAAAAATTCAGCAGATTTCTCACATGAATTAACTTTGGGAGCATTTCTTTTTTCCACAGACCACAGAGAAAATCTGAGCTAAATGGACTTTTAAAGTAAAGTTAGATGTGATGATTATGAGCCTTAATTAAACGCATTTTAAAGTAAGCCTTTCTTCCCCTGTGTTTTTTATAATTGCTTTCGACAAGCTTTATTTTCTAAATTATTTTCTTATTATGCTATTGGAAAACTTTTGTTATTATCATTAAATCACATTTTTTAAACAAATGTGTTTATTACGGGAAGTTATCTCCTCTAACCTGCAGTCAATGGCACTTTTTGAATAAGCTTTCTTTTTTTATATTTTCTAGTTTATATGAAATGCACAGAGCACAGTTTTCTGATAACATTATTACTGCAGATGGTGTAAATCTGGAAAAAATTAATCTACAGTATTTAAAGAACAACAGTTATGATTTATGATCACAAGTGCACTAAAGTCTTGTCTATTACTGAAACAGATCCTGACATGTCTGTGATTTGACTGAGAAAATTATCTCACCAATTGGTCATTAATTGCTGTTGAAAATCAATTCGCTGAAATGATCGCTTGAAAGTATTGCTGAATGGTTTGTCACGAAGGATATATTTGAGTGAAGATAAAATGCTTTCATTTCAGCTGCAATTTATAAGTTATGTCTGGGCTGCCAATCACACCTAACAGCTAGGGCACCTCTTCCAGTGGTCGGAAATCCTGTCAGCATTTTCACAAGTGGGAAGTAATTGAATTAACTGCAAAATGTTAATTATCCCTTTTCATGTGCACTGGAAAGAAAAAAGAAATTACTTGTCTTAGAAAGACTGAAATGTTTTAAGACAGAAGCAATTAGAGAGCACAACAGCAGACTGACCCCCTTTCACTTCTAGATTGTGTGGGTCTCTCTGCTACATTACATGAAGGAGCTAAAAATACATTAGGTACTAACTTGCAAAATAAAAAAAAAAACCAGCGTGGACTTAACAGGGAAGTTAAAGGTTCTCTAATTGACTAGAAGAGGATGAAGACCTGCTACTCAGCACACAAAATATGTACAATGTTTAGATATTTATAGATATATCTATATACACACACTATCATAATATTCAGTGTAGAAAATACTATAGCTCAGAACTAAGTAAAGCCTTAGCAGGTTCTGTGGCACTAGTGTTAGTCATAATGAGCTAAGAAAAGTCAGATGAACAGATGCTAAATTTCCATAGGGACATTCAGCTGTATTCTCAGCATGATAAACACTATCATGCTGTCCTTTAGAATCTTTTCTGTCCTTTAGAAAAGGCACACAAGAATAAAAAATTTTACTTTCAATTACCATAGCAAAAACATAAATAGGCATGTCCCATTGTATCCATATTTCACTCTCCTTCATAGTACTTGATTACATAACACAATCTAGTAAAAATAAATTACCTAAATTACTTTGATTCTGTCTCCATCTAACATAAGCAAAAGAGTTTTTGTAAGCTTCTTGAATGAAAGCATTTTCTTATTGAAATCAATAGCACTTAGGTCCTATTAGGACTTACTTGACCACAATTTTACCTGCAATTGAGGACCAAAAATGTTTATTATGACTATTTATTTTGATCGCTTTCATTACACAGGGTGTAAAATTTAATTAAGTAATTTCTGCATCAAGCCTAATAACTTCTTGATGAGCTTAAGTACATGATTTAGAGAAACACTCAGCTATAGCTGCTCCATCACTTTGGTTAGAAAATTATTCCAACAATTAATTATTCTTATTATTTTAAAAATATGTCTACAGAATTCCCCATCCAAATCTGTCTTATTATGCCTTTGTCTGTAACATTTTAAAACATTTTAAAACATTTTTAAACATTTTAAAACACATTGTGTTTTAAAAAAGATAAATTACTCTGGGCTGGCAGTTTTGGAAGGATTTCATATGAACTCAAGAGAAACAGCACTGCCTTTTTTTTTTCCTTAACTTTACATGGCCATTCAGGCATGGTGATGGGCAAGATGCCATTATATATTTTCCTAATTAACACAATTTAGTCTCAGTCAAAGATATAAATGTTCTCTGAAGCAAAGATGACAAAAGCAGGCTAAAAGAGCAAATTACAGAAGTGAGCCAAATTGATTCTTAAGGCAGAAGACAAGTTGTGTATGTTAAATAAAGTGAGAGGCAAATGAGCCAGAATGGCTTTTTTCAAGAAAAGAAAGAAAGAACTATGCCTTTTCAAGTAAAGAAGCACCATGAAATGCTACTGCTGCATGGACTGAACAAACTCAACATAGGTATGTCTTAAAATATAAAGGACACACTAAATAGCAGAATCATCACTATGATTCAGGCAAATTAATACTTTCCAAAGTGGGAATCTGGATTAAAGATTTATATATTTTGTCTAAGTCGCTCAAGAGATGGTAGCAGTCATAAACCTTTTGCTCACTCATGTTGCCAAATACATTAAGGAGTTTAGAAATTGATGAGCAAGGAATTTGATTCAGTGCCTTCACCTCAAGGCTAACCTATTAAAAGCATGTGTCCATAGAAAAAGAGGGGAAAGAGGAGAAAACCGATGCTGAGAAGAATGAAAAGGGAAGTCATCCTGTGTTTTGCTGAAGCCAAGGACTAGTGTTCCTTGACAATAAAACTGTGACATGACCTAAGTATGCTCCACTTAGTCTAAAGAGAACTGGTATTTCTAATTATAATCTCTTTTTCATCTGAAACTGGGGGTTTAACTTTCGTGCACAGTCTTCAGGACAATTTGTCCTTGTCACTTGTTCTTATTTTTCTAAAAAGCAAACTCCTTATAAAGCTATTTCAGACTCAAGAGATGTGAAGGATTTGTTTACAAGCTTATAATCAGCAGCATATGAACTCTATGGTGAGGATAAAGTTACACATGCTAACCTCTTGCCTTATTCATGAAGACCTGAAGTTTGGCCCATGATATAAAGTCTCAACATGAATGACCTTGTGAGCCATGATTAAAATTCCTTGAAACAAAGGTTTCTCAAAAGTTTTAATAGTTTGCAGCTCTGGCATGTGTAGCCCACGCTACCAAGACACTGAGTTAGGTGAACTGAGCTGATATCTCATTACAGCAAAGTGTGGGGGTGAGATACAAAATTTTTTATGGAATAACTGATGATTTTCACCCATTAGTGTCAGGGGGGCAGCTTTTTACTTACATCATAAGGAAGAAAGGAAAGAATTAAGTGCGATTACAGTTTCCTTTTCTTTTATTCCTTGAAGGCTAATGAAAATTAATCTTTGCATAAATGTAAATGAAAAATATATAAGTGCTGATTTTGTCCTAGTAAATCATAATACAGAAGACTTTAGAAACTGTATCTAAATAAAGGGGACTACATCTGATCTCATTTCAGGAAGGGTGGAAAACCTTCTCTTTTGGAAACATTTTTCATGTGTATTAATACCACAAACAGAAGCGTCTTTCTACTTGTTTAAGGAAGCTGAATGTTACACTTGAAGCTGCTTCACAGAATTTAGCCTATGAATGCATGTATTATCCATCCAATTTCTATAAGAGAGGAATTTTTCTCCTGGAAGAGTATGGGCCCTCAAACAGCAAAGCTGGCTGAAACCTCAGTGCTGGGGCACAGAACCATGTTTTAATGGAAAGCTTCCTTATAGAAATGTAAATTTCTTGCTATGAACTTCTGATACATGAGAAATGTACATAAAGAAATAAATGACATTGAATTTATGTTCTTTGTGTGAATAGTAATATTTGACACATTATTTCTTCTTTTTTAGTTAAGTACACACATGTGAATGATAAAAGTATTCATTTCTTAAAAATTTCTAACTAAAGACAGAACACATATTGTGCACTAACTAGTGAGTAAAAATCTCTGTACAACCTTTGCACAGGATTATAACTGAGCAAATGGTACAGTGCCAACCCACAACACAGGAAGAGTTACTGAAAGGGTTTTATGAAAAGTGGGTATTTAAAGAAGAATGAGACTTCATAAACCAAAAGTGTGGTGATATGTGTTTATGAATACATGCATGTGTATCTAGGTATACATCTATAAAGACACACATCAAAAAAAAAGTTTGTCTATATACAGACTACATCATTATACATTTAAACACATAAACACATTCATGCACTGTTCTTCTCATCTTAATATTTATTTTCATCTTACTGTATCAGAAGAATATATGATCACTGGAAAATGAGGCTACCAATTATTTCACCTTTTTCTAATGCCAAACTGTTGTTTTTAAAAAGCGCACCTGGAGCCCAGTGCCTCACTGGTGCTGGCAAAGCTCTCATTGAATTTCAAGAACATAAACCTATTACCTAAGGCTGGATTATATCAGTTCAAGGACACACTTTACTACTCTTTTACTAAAAACCCTCCTGAATCTTTAGGGATCTTCTCACAAATCACTCCATTTTTATAAGCGTTTATAGTGAGAGAGAGCAAAGTTAAAACATTTTTTCCCTTGATGTAAAAGCAGCAGACCAGGTGCACAAAAAGGATAAGCTTTTTCAGATATCAAGAAAAAACGTGCTTGAATGGGAAGGCACAAACTCTTCCATATTTTGCTTCCTTCACCAAGGCAATTATTCAGTAAGTCAAATAAAAAGATTGCCACCAGTCTTTTGTAGGTGTATGCTCTGATTGGTATGAACATTGTTATTCAGAATACTAATTAAGCATAATTGCCATCCTAAAGAAGAATGGATTAATATTGAACTGAAGGGACTTATCATGGATAACTGTGGGAGCTAAAAATATTTTCTCTGTAGATATATTAGCAGGAATGTTAACATTTTTGCTTTATTAGAATATAAGAACATTGACTCATTTCAACAGAGCCTGACATACAGGGACACAGTAAATTCTTCACTGGAGAAGAGCAAAGATGTAGAAAGATGTAACCCTTGAAAACACCCAGCTGCACTGCCCACTAAATGGGTGTTTGAAACAGTCTCACCTGACAGATATCCAAGAGTGAAGATGTAAAAGCTGCAAGTCTCCTAGAGTAAGGAACCACATCTTTATATTTCTATTATAATGTGTAGTTTCCTGTTGTACTTCTCACTGTGAGATTAACGATGGACACAATGGAAGGAATGAAGCAGAATCATAACCTCGGATTTGCTAATGGCCTCATCAGAGTTACTTTACATGCCCTCTATTCAAGCTGAAAGCATATGAAAATACAAATATCATTAAGAAGTTGTTATTTGCAAACCCATACATGTAAAGTCTAATTCTGAGTACTCACTTTGCTGTTGAAACTGATTATACCTTTATTTTAACTCCAAGTAGGAGGCTGCATGTAACTGCTGGGTAGCCCAGGGAAACACTGGAAGTCACAGACATCCATCCCTCTGAGTCATAATTCCTCCCTTGCTTCCTCCTGTCACTCTCAGCCTTTCCATTTGTTTGTGGTCTTTTCCAGAAATAAATTCCTGTGCCAGCTCCATGCCAGCTCAGCTCTACTGGCCAGCAAGTGGAAGAGCTGAGCCAAAGGCAGTGCTAATTCCCAGTTCCCGGGGTGGACACGCAGCCCCCAGAGCCCCAAAAAACCCTGCCAGTCTGGGAGGCTCATGAAGGATTACAAAGCTTTTGTGGGTTGTCCTGTGTTTACCTTTTTATGTGGGCATTTCACTCTTATTCTTAACCTAACCATTCTCATTAAGACCAGAGATCCAGAGTCCAGATGTTTCCCTAAACTGTAAATGGGTTTCTGTGATTCCAGAAGTAAAAACATTACTGATATATAAATAAACAAGTGTAACTGGCTACTGGCAGCAAGTCTCCAAGGGATTGATATTGGCTAATAGGCTTCCAGATGGAAGAAAAATTTAGTGTCCATGCATTCTCTGATTTAATACATTTATCTGTTATGTTTTCTCATTTGACAGAAAAGCAAACTTTCTTTTACAGAACAGGACTGTGAGGGCTGAAAATCTTCAAAGCACTTAAAATTGAACTTCTAAATCACCAAATCCCTGGTCTGCATCAGTTACAGACAAGTAGGATCTGTCTCTCCTAGACTCATATTTTCACTGCAAATGCTGATTTTCAAGGCTCTAAGAATAACTTATTAGAACCACTTATAATACATTAACTTCCTCACATACTCTTAAATTACTTGGCTCCTGTTCAGAGTTTAAAATAGAAATTGATGTTAGAAGTGAGGCAGGGTTGCAGCAGTCTCAAAGAAAGCTAAATTCAGTGCTACAGTGCAGATGATACATGAAGTTTTTATTAGTTGTGTGATAAAATTCCGCAATGAAGATAACATTTAAAGCAATAATTAAGAATTCAGTTTGAAATACTCAAAGCTAATACAACTGCCTAATTATATGGAGGGTTTTGGGAAGTCCAGAATTTCCTTAGCCAGGACACTGCTGTAATTTTCAGGTTACCTTACATTAGCCTTACTTTCACCTGTATCCTCTCCTTAATGACCTAAATATTTTTATAAAAGTGATAGCTGCAGTGGGAGGACAGTCAAGAGATCTCAACACAATATCGAAATTCTCCACCGGAGGTGAAGGATAAAAAGTTGGATTTCCACCAGCCAAAGAAGGAAGTTCCGTTCAGACCTCTTACATCTCAAAGAAAAAATGTTTTACATATTAAGTTAGGTGGGAATGAAGTTGTGTCAAGAGAGAAAAATTGATTCCTCATCTCCTGTTTCAAAATTAGAAGTTTACCTTTAAAAATTGAAAAGGTTTATAGTTCTGCCCTGTAGATATCTGAAACCCTCAATTACATGGGGACTGCCACTACGGCATTGTCCCTTTTCCCTATTGATTGGCACAGTGCAGCTCCTCAGTTTGCTTCTGACTTTAAACATTATACTTTGCAGTGTGTTGTCAGTTCTCTCTCTGCTGAGATCTGTCACTTTCCCGTGGAGGGGACACTGAAGGGGCATACAAGCCTTAATGCTCATTACAGAACACAAGAGTATCAATTAAGTAGTGGAGTACCTGAATTTTTATTGAATCAGCCAATATCTTGAGATGCCTTCTTCCTTTTTCTGGTCCATTCTCTCATATCTCACTTGGGGGAGACAGTAGCAGACATGGTTTATTCCAGTTTTATTCAATTTAATTATGTCCAAGAAGCAGGATTTGACTTCCTTGTTTTTCTGATATTATCTCTTATTTGCCAAAAAATCTTCTAAAAGGTCCTAGTTGTTGCTGATCCTAATGAGACATCTGCTCATCAAAGAAAGGAGAAGTTGGACATGAGAAAATTTACCCTAACAGTTATTTAATAATACTGCTCCTGGCTGTATGATATTTTCAATTTATTTCTTTAAAGCAAATTATTTTCCAAGATTATACCCACTATGATAAAAATTTTTCACCTTTCATCTCTCCTCAAATATAAATTGATCCTGATTATGATGCAAAGTTAATGGGGAGATAAGGTAAATAAACAAAAAATTCAACAAATAGAATATAACCCTACCAAATATTTTCTATGTCCAAGTTGATGAAATAATTTTCAAAGAAAATATTGGACTTTTTTTTTAATAACACGTTGTGACTTAAAATAAAATTAAATATGAAGGCCATCAAATTAGAGTTTTTAAGTTATAGCTCTTAAAACTGGTCTGAGACACCATGAAATGTCTCTCTTCAATATTTTTAATGCATTTCTTAAAGATGTCTTCCTTGGAAAAGCATCCAAGTTCCACTTTTCAGATTGGAAATGGCCGTGTCTCAATGAATGTAGATGTTAGAAAATATTTCTGTAATAAGAAACACACAAGCTTAACTTATTTTGTCTGAAAGTTACTGGAGCTTTGGGAGATGCATGGAGTTGAGGCAATATGGGGGAAGAATTTCATGGACTGTAAAAGTTGTTTAGCTAGGAAGGGAGCTTAGAAGACTCTAAAGCTCTTGTCACTTGTCTGTATAAGTTAGACAAGTGGCTAATAATAATATTTGAGATGTGGCACCAGCATGGGTAACTTAAACTGACTGACTTTTCACACTTGCCATGCACAACCATGCTGTTGCTTGACCTCTGCCTTGAAGAGGGCACTAAAAATTATATAAATGCAGCAGACACATGTTGGCTTTCCAAATGAGTAAACCAGGCAGATGGCTCATTTAATGAGAGCCATATCTTTAATGAGTGTTGTATATCTTCTAAAGTGCTCTGAGAGATCCCTAAAGGAAAAACAAAATCTTCATACAAATAATTGATACAGAAATTAACAGTTATAATGGCAAAGTATAATTTAAATCAATTTAATCTCCACCGTCACTCAAATAATGTCCACAGTATAGTGCTATGCAATATTGGATTTTACTTCTGACCATAAGCACCCCTGTCATTCTGACAACATCAAATTTTCAAATCTTTCTCTTGCTGCAATAAGGCCACTTATGTATAATTTTACTCTTTCACTTAATAGAGCCACTTTTCATATGAACTGTATTTCCATTCCGGCTAGATTTTAACCACTCCAAATAATCTTTTTAAAAATCTTTTTTTCTCTCATGTTGCTTTTTTTAGTAGGCTGTTTCTTTCAGGTATGAGTAATAAAACTTGAGATATTTTCCAGTTAGTTGACAAGCCTTATTCCATTCTCTATTTTCCATGTTCTTAACTTTTATTTCTGTCAAACAGAAAGAGTAACCTTTGAATCTGATTATGAAGGTAAAGAAAGAACAGGATATTATCATAATCAAAATGAATGACTCAAAACTCATGTGAGTGATGTGAAATGGCTGTCTCCAAGAAATTTCAGACAAGCATATATGTGATTGTGTTTGGCCTTCTGGGCTGTATAATTACAAGTTCAGAAACTAGACTTTAAACCCTATTTTGCCTGTATAAATCATACAGTAGCGCTTGTGTCTCTGCAGTAGTATGTGCTGCAGAAAGCTCAGCTGTTTTTCAGAATAATTAAACCAATATGAGTAAGGCAGTGTAAGGATATGAAAAAAATTGAGTTTAATACTACAGATATTTGCAGACAAAAGGCAAGCTGTGCTCCCTGGAAACAGAAGCCTCTTCCTACAGATTTATATAAATGCCACCCTAATCTCACTCACATCCATACTAGATAAAGGCAATAAAACCTCCAAAAATATTAATAACTAAAGACATATAGATATGTCAGACGGTTGTAATTCAATTAATATTAGAAAAGCATTGTGTTGTGCTTAAAATTAGTACGTTTATGAATATTTGATACAAAGTTTATATACCATTTAATATATAAAGCCCTTTAGGGAGAATGATAAATAGAAGCTGTGATAGAATATATTGCCAGATATAAGTGTAGTCATTTTTATAGCTGCCTTTTAGTAATTCATACTTTTTTTACAATAATATTTTTATACTTTTCTCAAAAGAAGGTAATATGTTGTTAAACTGCTCATATGTAGCACAAAATTAAATTATACTTAATTAAAAAATAAACTACTTTATTTGAAGAGTTAGGAAATATTACCTGAAAATCACTTGTTATTCTCTATCTCAAGACAAGTGTATGCCAAAGGGCTACATAAGGGATAATTTCAGAGGTACATGGATACTTTGAGAAATAACTCATTAGAAGAATTCAATAGTTAATAATAGGATTTTCAAAGAGTTTAAAGTGGGTTAGATAAGGACTTGGTCACTGAAATCCCACACCCTTGAAAATACCATCTAACATGAACCTTTCATTGATAAAGTTACACATGGACAGTCACTCATTTATGGTTATATTGTATTTAGTTATAGTTTACTTGAGCCAAACACTCATTTAAACATATTTTTTTTTAAAAAATGCAATTCACCAACAGGAGGAGTAGGTTAGTGATTAACTAAAACTAAAATGACAGAGTTAAAGAAAAGTTTGTTTTATTTTCAGGTTACATTTGCCTGAAAAGAAACAAACTCCTTTAGTTCCTTTGTGAAAATAGATTTACTTATTTTTCATTCAGTAAAAAATTTCCATGAAGAATTCTACTTTTCAGGTACTTCCATAAAAAATCCTTCCATAAATAATTGTAAAATCAATTCACATTAGTATTTACTTTTTATGAAGCTTTAGGTTGGTAGGGATGACTCCACCAGCAAAGTTATCAGTAATGTAAATAGGTTTAGTGGAATTGCTAGTTAAAAATATGTGATATTCCAGATATCCTCTTAAACACTGCATTTGCAATTATGCCTCTGTTTATGTAAGACTTTAGAACATAATTGGGAATGATGTTAAAAGTTGTAAAGCATAATGGGATGTATTCTAGAAAGTTTTTCAGTTGTTATATCAAATATCAAGTCACACTAATGCTTCATGAGAACTGGATGTCTGTAGGGTTCCTAGATATAACCAAACTGTTAAAATGTTAGCTGCTTTTCTGAGTTTAAAACTAATTGCTCATTATTAAATATCTCTACGTATCTTAATTAGGCATACTTACATATGTTTCTAAGGAAACGATATTCTGAAAATCTCTTTCTTTTAAAGAAAGGAATGCTGCTTAATCCATGCTTCTCTCTGGTCTCTTTTCTAAAGGCTTTTTGTTTTTAATAAAACCAATGTGATGTGATTTTTGTTGTTAGTGTATTTTTTTTCCATTTCCAATACTTTCTAAAACAGTGAAATCCATTAAAGTCAGAGAAAACATTATGCTATACAATACAGAGTGTCCTTTCTAACCAGAATTACTTTCTTTTTCCCTGAGGACAGAAAAAATATGCAGTGGTTAAACAGTATAAAACTTCCTAAATTTTTTTCTTTCTTTTTAAATTCAGACATGCAATAGCAGCTAAAATGATATATTTCATACATTTGCCTAAAGTCCAATGGAAAAAAAAGTGCATCAGATCAAAACTGAACATTAATGATGAAAGAGTATCGGATCCGCATTTGTAAATTAGGAGTCTGTTGAGAGTGAAATTCTGTTAAGCCTGTACATGCCTTTACATTCAAGAGAGCTGGACTGAATTACGCTGAATAAGAAACATTGCAGAAATGTGAAGGATAGAAGAGGACATTATAAAGATCTACCCTGACCCTGTGTGCACAGCACAGGCTGCACTATTTCAAAAGTCAGATATATGAAAAGACCCTTTCTTGTACCAGAGATGTTCTCATAGGAAATGCCATATTATAGGCATTGCTAAATAAGTATTGGTATTTATAAATGTATGTCTGTTGAGAAACCGCTATGTTTATTTTAAAATAAATATACATAATATGCATGTTATAATTTTATTTAACCAAATATACATAATGAGAGAGCAAAGACAGAATTATGTCCTCACATCAGCTAACAGAATCTAACTATAATGTCTTTAGGCTATTTATGTGGAGAACAACTAGAATGGGTTGAGTTCTGCCTTGGGGGAGATGAAGAACCAGTTGAGCTTATAGATAAGAATTTAAGGTCAGGATAACATGAGTGACACTTCTGTGGGTGTTTGCTAAAGGACACTTGAACCAACCACCCTGATATCTGCTCAAAAGTCATCACAGCCAGGATCACACAGGCCAGGAAGTTCAATGCAGAGTGCTGATTTTCAATAAATGCAGAAAATGAGTCATACCCAGTTGGATTCATGAGAATTGTTTCCTATTGGATTAATGAGAGGCTAAAGATTGAGTGGAAATGACAAGCACGACACTGAGCTAGGCAGCCAGGTGGGCCACCTGCTTTGTTACAAGAGAGTTAGGATACCTCAAGCAGATCTCAACCATTGGGAGAGGTTGTTACTGGTGACACATCATGTTCCAGACAGAGCAAAGGCTCCACGGGCTCCTGCAAAACCTCATTCAAGCTTATTTAGCTAATCCAAAACAGCAGTTCTGTATGCCTACCACTTCCACTCAATTCTCGTCTAGTACTATACATCTGGCTAACCCAGAACATCTTCACAAGGTGTACTGAACCAGCACTGATGTAGAGCAGTGAAATCAGAGTAGAACACTGAAGTTTTGGGTGATACATCAATTTACACTGACGTACAATGTAAACTGTAATGGATCTGGAATTTAAATGTAATCTGATTTTCACTGAGTGGCAAAGAAAATGAGTCTGAGTATATTAAAACTGCTTACTGGGGAACTCTAGTATTTGGCATAAGCAGAGAAAGTGTAGGTAGAAACTTATCCACCTGTAGCATACATAACAAGGAAAACTTTAATTCCTGGATTATTCAGTATCCCAAAATGAAAAGCTACTCTTTCAAAAAAACTCTGCTACTGTTGAAATATTTGCTTCATGAATATGTGTGTAGTCACTCCAGAAAAAAATGTCTGAAGCAGTGATGATTGAGATGCCAGGTGTAGACTAGACTCATTTTACTTAATAGCATTCATTAAGGAATAAAACTATCATTGTCATCATCAGCCCTAGTTCCTACTCTGCTGCTATGAACATTACATTGATTTATCATACGGAAGTTGTGAAACTCTGTTTGTACCAACATTTAATACTTAAGCCAGATCACACAATTTGCCTCAGACTCTTCAGGTTTCTGTTCAGAAACAGCATAGAAATGGCCAGGTGTGGACAAAATTTGCTCAGGGATTATTATTGTTCATGTCCCCAAACATCTTTTTACTGTCACTTCAAGTTGTACAGGTTAAGGCAAAACACACTCTTATTGAAACAATTGCTGCTGCAAACCAGGTTTTGCAATCATCAACAAAAATCCAAATATTGATCTTTTCTGCTCTGACAATCAAACTTTTGCATGGCTGTGCTGGAGAGTGCAGGAATTGGAATTACTTCTGTAAGAATTCATCTAGTCAACTGAATAGGCTGAGTAAAAGAAAAGTAAACTGAATAGCCTTTTTTAGCTGTATACAATATGTTCTCTCTGAATATGTTCAGCTACTGGTCACTGCAGGTGAATAACAAGAATTCCTGCTGGTGGAAGGCATATGATATTGAAATATATAGAGTGAAAAAAAATTGTTTCCCAAGAGGTGGACAGATGTGTTTTTTTTGCATCTGTAAGAATGATGAACTGTCTAAATGATCCTTAGTAAAGTAGAAAACTCTAGCCTTTACTTAATTAATAGTCCAGGAAACTGGCTGTACTCCATGGATCTACTCTCTAGTGAGCTGAACCACCAGACATCTCTGCTTCTTAATTACATGTAGTGAGCAGCAATTTTACACTGTGCAAGATTTTAGTGTCCTGCGGGCTACTCAAAACCAAAGTCCTGAAGACAAAACTGTTACTTAAGCCACAGAGTGGCCTCCAGCATCTTTTGAAAGTCTGGATTTACTGGTGGGAAGAGAAAATAGTTAATCGTCAGGGTGAACTACAAAGGTTACTCAGTTAAGATATGCTTTCATATTGTAACAATTCATCTATTTTTCAGACAGTCCCACAGGGTAAGGTAATCTAGCTTTAGAACTTCAAGAAGTTTTAAAACAGCAAGGAAGCCTTTTTGAACAGAGCATGTTACTGATAGCAGAGTTTTACATCTCTTAATATAGTCCTAAAATCAATAAGCAATTTATGAAGTTACTTACTGGGAAGAAAAGGAAAACAGCTATCATGCTTTATAAGAAGAATAACAAATTTCAAAACACAATATTTAACAGAAAACATAAATCAGTATAGTTAATTAATTAAATCCAAAATATCACAAGAGCCAAATAATAAATAACAAGGTACTATACCTGTGCAGTATATAGACTTTATCTCTAAAGAACATTCATATAATGCAAAAAGTGAGAATGGTTTCTATGGCATTATCTTATGTCTATATTTATTATTTCTTTGAAAGAGAAGCAGTATTAAACTATAAAAAAATGTACATTTTCATTTGAGAAGGGTGTCTCATTTTTAAGACTGTATGTAAAGCATTTATGCAATCTACCTTGTTATTATTCATTGTTATTTTCCATGGGCCGATCTGTGTATTCACAAGGAGAAAAAAAAACGCAGAGATACATAAACACATGCAATCATTTTCATCTACCTTTCATCAGACTGAAAAGTTTCTGCAGCTATTGTTATTGTTTGAAGTACTGCTAATAATCATTATAATGGCAAGTTTAACAGGGGGCAGCAGTGCCCTGGCAACAGGAGCACCCAGCCGTGTCCTGGGTGCTCCAGGCACAGCCGGCTGAGGGAGGGGATTGTCCCTTTGCTGCTCCAGCCTCACCGCGAGAGCTGGGGGCAGCTCTGGCACCACAATGTGAGGATACAAAGCTGTTAGAGGGTGCCCAAAGGAGGGCTATGAAGATGGTGAAAGGCCTAGAGGGAAAGCCATACAAGGAGTGGTTGGAATCCCTTGTTCAGCCTGGAGGAGACTGAGGGGAGACTTCACCGTGGTCTGCAGCATCCTCATGAAGGAAGTGCAGAGACAGACACTGATCCCATCTCTGGTGCCCAGTGACAGGACTCAAGGAAATGGCCTGAAGCTGAGTCTGGTGAGGTTTAGTTTGGATATTAAAAAAAAAAAAGGTTCTTTCACCCAGAGGGTTGTTGGGCACTGAAACAACCTCCCCAGGGAAGTTGTCACAGCACCAAGCCTGACAGAGAACAAGAAGAGTTTGGACAATACTCTCAGGAACAGGGTGTGACTCTGGAGTTGCCTTGTGCAGGAGTTGGACTTAATAATCCTTATAAGCCCCTTCCAACCCAGGAAGCTTAAAAAAAGAAAAAAGCCATTTTGAAAACTTGTATTTATCATGCCAAGTGAGAACTTGGCATTTAAAGTTGTGTCAAATTCTATCAAATTATAATACAAATTAAGGCAAAATAATTCCTTAGTTCAAATCTGTTTGCTATGTGCTTATGTAAGTCAGCCTGAGATCACCAGCTATAGATGTGGAAAGGCAGCATTGGATTCCATTCCATTCCAGCAGTTCCAAATGGTCAGTTTGTCCTAAAATTGCTTACCTCAAACTGTATTGCCAATTACAGAACTAGCAATGTTAGAAAATCAGTTATTGGTCTTATTTCAGAAGGAATGAATATACAAAGAAAATCATATCTGAGGGATTTTTTTGTAATTCCGTATTATCCTTAAGGATATTATTACACTTCCATTTCTGATCCTAGTTATAAATACAGGGGTAAAAACAAGGCACAAGGGAAATAGCAAAGATATTTAGATAAACTATCTAAATATATAATATCCTAAAACATTGCTGTTATTTGCTTCGGTTTTGATTTCAACAAAGTAATCACTCTGGAGTATGGCTCATGTGAGTCTTTGCTAACAACTAGTTTTAAAATAAGTCAGTCACTTCCTACATTTAATTCATGGAATCTGGTGGTGATTTTCCCAAAATGTAGGTAAGGAAAACTAAGAGGCTATGACTTCTAATGCCAAAACATTTGGAAAAAGCAACAGGTTTTCAAACCCAAGATCTTTTCTGCAGGGATCTCAGATGTTGCATTTCCACTTCAGATGCAGGACAGTGATCCCATAGCAAGACAATTAGCATTTCAGTTTTACTAAGAGTGTCTTAATGAGGAAAATAACCCAGCTGTTCCACTGATTGAAGATCTGAAAGAATAGGAAGACCACTCATTTCTTCAATGGATATGTGTCTGTAACTCTGCATTTAAAAGGACAGCATTTAAAAATACAGCTAGCACAGGTGGAAATAAGGCAGATATTGGTTTACCAATTTAGATGAAACTTTTAGTTTCTGCTCTCTGACTTTCTACTGTGTTGACTTGAACCCAGAAATAAAGAGAACACTGCAGATTCTCACAAAATGTGAATAACATGCCCATCATCATTCTGGCTGTAGCATGTGGGTGATGGCAGTAAGGGCAGGCCTGATGAGGCAATATTATAAAACTGTGCCGGAGGAAATGTGTCAGTGGCACAGCCCTACCCAATTTCAGCACAATAAACTGTACCATCCTGAAGCCAGCTCCAGTGGTGTTTTAGAGGTGATTGCTCTCATTTAATTTTTTTTAGGGGGATGGAGAAGAGACATGATGGAATTATTTTCTCCTTTTCCTTTCATCCTGCTCCGCTGCAATTTTTTCAGAGGGTGCTCACAGAATATTCCTTATCTTTTATAAGTCCAGCCACAGAGTCCTAAGAGCAAATCAGTACAGGAACAGTTCAAATGGACTGCAGAATCATAAACAACTAGAAACTGGGTGTGGATGCATAAAAATACAGAAAAAATTACTTATTCATACTATTTTAGGAATCAAAAAGGAATATTCTACCCAAATATGCTTAGGAACCACCAGAACCTAAAATCAGCTTAACTTCCCAAACAGTGCAAATTCACCAGCATGTTTCTAATACCTCCAAGATAATTAATGAAAGGAAGAAGTAACATTTGAAAGGACCGCACTTCATGCTTCTTCACTAGAATGTTAATGTGGGCTATTCCTAGGTTCTCATTCACACAAGAAACCTTGGGCTAAGTTTTGGAGTACTACAAATGAAGTGAAAGCTCAGTTTGGGCTGTGGATTGTGAACTAGTTATGTCCTGATTTTGCGGTGAGGATGCAGTGAAAACAAAACTAATTCAGCTTCCAAACTCACAAGTTGCCTCAAAATTTGGAAAAGATCACAAGAAACTCAGCCAGCAGAAGCACTAAAACGTCAGAGGATATGTTCACAGAAGTCTCAAACACATGTTCTGAGGATATGCTGAACTTGAGCTTCCTCATGTGATATACAGCTCAAACCTTCAAGATTGGCCTTAATGCATACAGTAACTAATATAAATGGGATTAATATTTAAGTAGGAAGGTCTTATCCTTTCTCTTCCCCTTTTTCTATAGAATATTTTTCTAGAAATATTTGATCAACATCTGAGAGACAAGTTAACCTTAAAGTTACATAGAATACAATGCATTATTCATTAGATACTTCTGAATTCATTACACACTGATTTTAACAACTCAGAATGTATCCCTCATATGCTTATATCATCAGTAATCATTAAAAAATCCTTAACTAAAGGAACCTGTGCTTTTAACACAGACACGAAACACAAAAGAATATTCAATTTAGAAATTCTCAGCTTGGGAAAACAAAACCACACCACTTATTCAGTAGTCATGAATTATCTATTGTTCTGTTCAATTATGTCTCTCTCTTTCCAGATTATCCAAGCACAGAAGAAAGTTTCATCTATTATTAAACTCTGATAGCCTGAACAGTACATCAGAAATACAGTCTTGTAACTTAGTCATAGACATTTTACCAAATAATTCATTGCAGATTGAGAAATCTTTCTTAGATCAAAAGTTGAATCATTTTAATTATAAATTCAGTCATTGGTTGTCCATGTCTCAGAGGTAACACAAAGCTTACTGCTACTAAAATTCTTTAGAATTTTTCCAGGTTGAGGTGGAAGTCTAAAGGAGCAAATAAAAAAGTAAAGTGCATTTCTGAAAAGGGATGAGAGCTTTGGAAGCCAAAAGTTAGACAATTCTACTGCCAACAAACATGTTTTATTCTCAGATTAAATGTTTTAAATAATAGGCAATTTTCCAGAAAGTTTGTAGAGGTTTCTCCTTATCTAATTAGGTTAATAATATTACAGCTGCTGCTACTCTGAAATGCACACCAGTCAGAGTTTTTGATGTCTTCTGCAGTTGACTGAAAATTTGATGTCTCTGTTCTCATTGTTGTTGTCAATTCTTATTGAAATCCAGCTCCACAAAACTAAAAGTAACCCTAAAACAAGTGTGTGGTTTAGGATGACTCCCAGGAGTTCTTGATCTTCCAGATATCAGTACAGGCTATAGAATTCAACACAGTTTCCAACTTCTTATAATAACCTGAGCACCACAGAAAAAGTTGTAAATAAAAAGTGTCAAAGGCAGGCAGTTAAAAACCCATTGCCAATCACTGCCTTAGCAGGACTTTGTTAAATTAAAATTGTAGTGTCAGCACCACAAAGAAGAAAAATAGGGAATAGAGGAATGTTAAATTTGATACAAAACCTAGTAGTCAGTTTAATTTTGATTTTTTGGATATAATAAAAGGATAGAAGAAGAATAAAATAATTATGATTATAAAATTTAAAAAAAGGAGAAAAATTAACCTTAAGATATGAAATTTCAGAAGACAGTTAAAACCAAAAGTGAAACTTATACCAAAAATAAAAGGACCGACATAATTTAAAGCTAATCTAAATCCTTGCATTACTATCTGGGAGCTACACAAACATATGATACTAATCATATTTATTTCTGGACCTTGAAGAAACAGGAATATGAATTTCTAAAACCCCATTAGCAAAGCTGAAAGAGTTTTGGACTCTGGAAGAAACCTTTTCAAAAGAAACAATGGGGCAGTCTGAAAAACATGAAGATTTTTCCATTTTTCCTGAAAGTCAGCAGCTAAGAAATAGAAGTACCCCATTAGTCCCTTAAAAAAGGAAAGACAAAATCAATTATACAACTAATACAATTAGCAGGCTGTCATTATACATTATACAACTGCCAATTAGCACATGTAAGCTAACTGGCCAACACGCACATCCAGAAACAATCATACCTCTGCGACTTTGGGCCCACCTAGCCAAGTAAGTGTTTAATGAATAAAAAGTGTTGAAGAAATACTGTTGAAGGTTACATGAGAGGGATATAGTTGCTATAAGGGAGGTCTCAGTGCCTGGGATTCCCTTCTATCTGCAGTAGGAAAACATTAAGGATGAGGAAAGGTGAGTGTGACTTTAGAAGAATTTAATAAAAAGTAAAGATATTAAAAAGCTAGTAATAAAGAAAAGAACATCTTAGATTACTTCAGTAGAGGAAAGGACAGGATAAAAACAAGGGACTTGGGATGTAAGGACATAGGAGTCTAGAATACATTATTCATTTTCCAAGTTTATCTCCTTTAATGATAGCCTGCTATTGAGGCATGTCTTTGTTCACTTATTGCCAGTGTCACACTGCTCAAAGGTATTTCAGCCTCATGAGGTAAAACAATAGGTAGTTGGAAGGAATTTTTATTCTCACATGTAGGTTGACTAATTCTACTGGGAATGAAATTATAAGATTAAGAAAGATTTAAATACTAGAGCATCCCAGGAACTCGCTGAAAATTTTTCATAAAATTTCAAATAAATTCTCAAATCTAATAGATTATAAGCACATTATAAACCAATAAACCAAACAGTGATATAAAAGGCCTTGAATTTCAAAAAATAAATAGTTTAATTATAAAAATATTTGATTTAAAGACAAGTTTCATAGGTCATAGGTACTATGACACCTATAAGCATCATATCATATCTCTGTATTTTACCATCCAAGATAGATATCAGCCAATAGTTGTGAGGTTTTTATTTGGGTTAATCTTCTGCATTTTCAGCAGGTGTGAGGTCTTTCTAAGGTTTAAAAATCAGTATATGTTTAGGTTAGGAACTGATGGGTTAAAATCAAGTTTGTCCAATCAGCAGCTTTAAGATCAGGAAAGCTTTAAAATCCAATTATGGAACCTGCTCTCAGGACTTACTTCCACCCTCTAGTGCTCTCAAATGTATTTTTAAAAGTTTGTAAAGAATCCTGTAGTGAATAAGCAGTATCAGCATTGTTACAATTCCTGTGAAACCAACTGCAGGATGAGACATCAACAGAAACAGGTTCTCACCCTGTGCATCATCCTGTAATGCAGCCCAACCATAACTTTGGGGCTCAGGTGGATGCTGTAATAGCAAACCTCTGCCATCAAAATTAAAATGCCTGGCAAAAGCTGACCTTACAGACTGAAGGACCAAATACTTATAAAGCAAAACCACTGAGACAAAATTTGCACAGAAATCAACACCTGTCAAAACTTACCTCCATGCTGTGAGCAGCTGAATGAAGAGGCCAAACCTCTCCAACAGGGCTGAAGCAGGGCTACAGACCTCATACAATGCATGACTAAATCAGAAAAGCTCTGAAGCACCTTTTCATCATAGGTTGCAAACCTACTTTCTGAAGTTAATTTATAGTATACACTATTTAAAATCTAAAACATGCCAAGACATGACAAGTTTAACTCTCAGATATTCCCCATGGGTCCTGCAACACTCCCAGGCACTGGTATCAGGTATCAGGAGATGTCAATATCTCTGTTACCTTTCAACAATGCCAAGGTAAAGTATTTCTATGTCGCTATCAAATTCACAACACACTTCAGGAACTGTTTCAAAAGAATGTATAAACACTAGTTGTTATTATTTTCAAAGCTCCATGCTGTAAGTTTTTGTTTTGGTTTACTTTTAGATTAAAAGTACAAGGAGTTTTAAACAGCCCTGATATCTAATTTTACAGCTCAAGGATTTTAGTGCTATTACACATTAAAGCAGTAAATGTAAAACCACAAAAAAAAACCCTAAAATCCATTAACCTGATATTATGAAGTAATTTGTTTCATTTCCTAAGAAAGTAAGGGGTTGTGCCATGTCAAGAAAATTACAGAGACTGCATATAGCACTTGTAAAATTTATTTCAAAATTCTAAATGACATGTACCCACACATATTACAGTGCTCTATAAAAGCCTCAAAGAGGATTCTTCTGGAAATGCCATTTTCCTTATTACAAAGGAGGACAGTAAGTTCTAATTCCCAAGATTTTCCATGGGTGTTTAACCATAAAATAAAATGGAAGGTGAAATTATACATGTAAATCAAAATTTTCAAAATTTCAAGTTGCTTTGTAATGCCTGGGGTATGGGCAAAACAGAACGACTTTTGTCATGATTGATTTTAATCAATCACACTACAGGGTTGGTCTCAAAGGATCATGCCTTAGATTTTGATCTTGCAAACAAACCACAATTAAACTTTTAATCAAAGAAGCAATTGTATAATTGAAAGTACACACATAAGATCAAATACTTATGGAACCAAAGTTTTAGCATACAGTCTTTAAGGCCACCTTTTGTGCAGTGGAAATAACTTACACAGCTTGTACCTAATCTTTCTTTTACTGTTTATTTGTCAAGGAGTAGCTGAGCTCTGGCAGACAGCTGCAAGTGGCTCACCTATTTCAATACAAAAGTACATCAATTTAGTTTAAACTGTTCTGAAAGCTGCTTAACCTAAGGATGTCATGCTTAATCTAAATCAGCATATTGTGCATGGAAGCAGGTGCAGAGCACATCAGTCATTACTGTGGTCCAGAGATACTCGTGTTCAGGAGCTCTGGGAGCAACTTACACTGCTCAGGTCACTGCTCAAATGACTACACCTCCATCCTCTTCTTCCAGACCATTATTAGATCAAAGACAATACTCAGTAATAGCATCTTCACCTATACTTTGTCGAGGTAATAGTGCTGCAGCTTGTAAATGCTGCAGTAGGTCATTCTGAGCCAAAGGGTTTTATCCTTGCATGTGTAATATGCTAGATTAATCATCAGACATTCTTCCCAAACCCATCTTACTTTTATTGAATCTGAGGACTTTGGTTTAAGCTGACCATTCCTTTCCCTCTAAACTCAAGAGATACAGAAATACACCTCCAGGTGAAAATCCATGATCAAATGGATCACCAGTTTCAGAGAGTAAGGCTAGGAGCAAGAAATATCCTGTGAACTTCGTAATCACAAACGTTTATAGGAGGTTTGTTACTTAATGAAATAGGGTTGCTGTTCTACTTTTTTTTATTTATTTATTGTTCTGGTTTTGTAATAAAGGTTTCAGATATTTAGCAGCAGAATTTAAGAACAGTATACTGCATTCAGAGCTGTTGTCGGAGAAACACTCTTTACTATAACTTTTTCTTCTAAAAATGAAGCATTTTATTTACAAGGATTCAAGTATCCTAGAAATGAAATAACTTATTGCAGTGCTTGAGTGTTAAAACACAGAAGTGGCAGTTACTCAACAAGGAATACTATGGAATCAGTAAAGTGCTTGGGACTGTTTACAGCCTGGTTATGAGCTATAATAAGTGCTGAACCTGCTGAACACTTTAACACCTTCTCAGCAGTGTGTTTAGAAATGACTGCTATCCCAGATGCTTGTGTAACCTGAAAAAATGCAGGAGGATGTGGCCAGGCCTAAGATAAGCAGAGAAGAGAGAATAATAACTTACTGCCTGTAAACACAGGCACGTAAAGACAAGACATTTTCTCAGCAGCAACATTAATGAGAACAAGATTTCTAAGACAGCTTACGTCTTTCTGGGCTCCCAGACAGCACATATTTTCAAGCTTTGCATCATACCATTCTCAATCAACTGAGATGAGATATTTAATATATAAAGGAATGGGTTTATTTTCCTTTACTCTTGGTTTTTATCACATACCCACAGGAGAGCACTTAGCTTAATCATAAATAAAGTGTTTCAGGAACTCATGGAATTGAGCAACACTTGCTAACCTTTAGCTTTCTGGATGAAAAATGACCTTCAATGATGACCCCAGTCAATAGTGCTATCTGGAATAATTCCCTCACATCAAGAAACCTATTATTTAGCTATTATTAAGTTTTAGTAACACTGCTGGGAGAAACCATCTGTTAAAAGAGAAACAAGGTACTAACCCTTAGGTATGTGGGGACTGTTGTTTTCTGCAATCAGTTTAAGGCACTTTTCATTCATTTTGTGCAATTTCCTTTCACCAGTGTCAGGAAGATCAGAATAAGAAAAGACCAACATCCTTGAGATGTTTATTGCACATCAGCAAATAAAAGATATATTTACAGCTGCATTCACCATTTTACTAGGCCTATTAAACAAATGTGTTGTAAGAAAAAGCTTATAAAGCAAACTTAGCAACAGTAAAAACCCCATTGTTTGACTCCTCACAGAAGCTTCAATTGCTTCACAGTATGAAGTCAGGAATCCTTTAGATGAAAATAAACACAGAAGAAGTAGAGAACAGATACATTAAGGATGTTAAGAGGAGTTAAATCTTCTTTCACTGAATGCCTATCTTCCAAGCACTGGTCCCTTGGTTTAGAGAATTATTTTGGGTGGAAAAAAAAACAACAAAAAAACCCTAAAAACCCCGAACAAACAAACAAACAAAGATCCACCATCATACTAGAGGAGTCCAGCATGGGTTGAGAATCCTTTATATTTATATGTAAATATATATTGGAGATTTTTGGGGATAAAAAAAATAGAGAGAAAAGGTTAACTGCAAATGCTGAACAAGCAAGTCTCCTAAAACCTGAAATTCTTCATTACTGATGAAGTAAAAATGCTAGCAACATGATTTCACAAGGATCATAAACAACTCTTTTCGTATCTGTCCATGCCAAATCAGTGTGAAGAGTACTGTACATTGCCTGTCATCAAATTCTTATAAATAATGAACATCTTTTGCTCAGGCCAAAGAGATATGAGAAGCTGTCAGTGATATTTTTGTCTTTCTCCCAATTTTGGCTAGTAGACTTTTTTGTTGAGTTTGGGACTTTTTAATTTTCGTTAGTGAAATTTTTGGCTTTTAATTTTTTTCTGTATTTTGAAATTAAGTATTCATAAAGATCCTTTGAAGTATACTGCAATAGATTTCACAAAGTAGACCAATCTCATGTTTCTCATACAATCTTCCTTGACTGGAAAGTTTCCTTCACAATTAGCTTTCTGGTATGAAAATTCAACCAAAAATGGTAATATAATTTTTGAATGTTACAATTCTACGGCAAGCTAGTCTTTGCCATTGGACCATAGCAGAATTTCTTTCGTGTTGACTTTTTAATTTGCCAAAGTTTACAAAACCAGTTTTTAATCCATTCCATGATGTTGGAGGTCTAAGTACCAAGAGCCAACAAGTAACAGGCAGGTGAATTACAGAAAGTTCTGTGGCACTGTGTTTTTCCATGGAAAGCAAAAACAACATGATGGAATATTGCTGCTTCCTGGTACACAGAATTGATTCTGTTCTTGTGGAGTTTACCAGGGAAAAGGTTGGCACTTCCACAGGGCAAATAAAGTTTCAGTCTGAAACACAGCACTCCATCCAGAAACAAATCTTAGATCATTGCAAGTAACTGGAAGACTCTTGTTGACATTTAATAAGAGTTGAGCAGATTCTGACTGACAGAAGAGGCAATAAAGCACACCAAGTATTCTAACAAGACAGGGTAGCAACACATGACATAAACAACTGCCAATTCTCTGCTTTCACCTGAGACTAATAAAAAGTACTTTAAAGATGAGGTTCAACTTTTATTTCATCAAAAATTATTTTTCAGCTACATGAGCAATTCAAGTATTGCAGCTTTTGGCTGCACACACAGGCTGGGTGTCATGCCAGGGCCAAGATGTTTGGCAGGCGGCCCTTTGACAACTTTGTGGTTGCAGACCTCCTGTACAAACTTGCACAGAAACTGTAAAAGGAACTTTTGACATGCCATTACATTCTGGAGGTCCTCCAAATTGCAGGTAAAATAAGAATGAGTAGACTAGAAGAGGAACAAAGATTTGTCACTAAGATTATTCTCTAAGAGCAGCTAAACAGTGCATTTGGATGCTTGATTGCAGTGTGCTGCAATTTACAAATCCTTTGAAGAGGTCTAGCATCAAAATGCCACAAAGAAACCCTGAGACAAACCAGAGAAACCACTCCCTGTGTGTACTCTTGCCTGGGTGATTTTTATAGGCATGAAAATCATCACAGGGTAAGAAAAAACTGAATACATAATGATACATTCCTGCTTTACATTGCTTTGAAAGGCAAAAAAATAGTCTTTAGATTGTTATAAAATGGTTTGCCAAAGGGATGCAGCATGACTGAAAGCATATCAATTTATAGCTTAAACTAAGAAGAAAATGCTTAGAGGAGAAGCACATTGAAGTCAGCTTTCAATTAAAATTCTTAACAAAGAGAAATCTCTCTTCCAAAATAAGAATTTTTAGCCTTGAGGGTCATCAGAAGAACAAAGATCAAGGGAAAAATGAAATTTGTCAATGTGAGATAAACACATTGGTTTTAAAACTGTGCACTGAGGGAATCATGATGGTTTTCTTTGTTTTAATGTACACTGTAGAGTCAGTAGATTCAGTTCTTTAAACTAAATCTTGGTGATGACAATCTAAATTTTTCACCTATTTAAGGATGGGGCTTATTTTTAAAAATTCTCAAAAATTGTTTCTTCAAAATTATTTAAGTCCTTTCTTAACAAGGGTTTTAAATTATGACTGAAGTATATTATATATTTTTATAATGTAATATTTTCATTTTTTCAGCATGTTCTTTCATGTTTAATTCTGAATCCTTAACTGATTTAAATAAATGCCAAACATTAACTAACCAACACGAAACATTTTAAATAATATACTCAAGAAGGCCTTTTTTCCCTGTAAAACAAAGATTGTTATCTTTATCCCTACAGGCTATGCATTTCTTCAAGAAATGATGATTTTTGTAATTAACACTGTCTGCATGCTATAGCTTCATCTTATTTGTCTGGCTACTTGAAGAAAACCAGTTATAATAATATGTAACATTTCCACTGCATAATTTTAAGATATTTATTGACCAAAACTTTCTCAAAAGGCCTGACACACATGCTCACCCTTGCATGCTACCCTGTAAATCATGTAAATAGCATTAATCCTCTTACCATTTAAGTAAAATGCAATGCCTGCTTTCAGTGAAATAATGATAAGTACGTTATCTGATGAAGAGTTTAAAATAGCAGATGGTGTTATCACTTTGAAAGCAGGGAATTAGCTGCAGAGAAGCAGCAACATGCAGGATTTTCTGGTCTTGCACCTTCAGATGGTACTTAGTTCTCTGAAGCAGGAGCAGGAAAGAGATTGATGTTAGGCTGCAAACTGTCTGCTCCCTGCATCCGCGGCCATGGCGCTTATCGCTCCAGAGCTCTGCTACAGCAACACTTACTGCAGCCTTTGTCAACAAAATGCAGTTATGAAAGCAACTAGCATGAATTCCCTGCCAAAAAATTCCTGTCTCACTGAACCAGTCACTCCAGGAATACTTGTAAGCACTCCTGAACTTCCTAGCAGGCACCCCTTGTGATATGGATGGATAATAAACATAATCTTGTCCTAACTGTTGCTAGACAATCAGTTGCTTGTCCAGTGGGAGATGTAAAAGCTCTCCTCTCTGCCTCATAAGTGCTTAGATATGTTTGTGCATCTTTCCTAAGATATTTCTAAGTTGACACTGAGTTCTATGTGGCCTCGAGAATTATAAAACTTCACTGTCATGTGTTTTTTCCAAACACCTGTAATTCTGGTTATCAGCCCTTATAGCCAAGCACATTTAGATGTGGAGCCATAATAACGGCCATTAGTTCCTAAACCCTTGGAATTTTACTGCTCTTTAACTCTGAGTAAGAAATACAAAAACTTTAATCTCTTAAATATATACACACAGATTTTACATATACATGTATCTATTTATATATGTATAGATATATGTGTGTGTATATATATATATACACAATACCCTCTTTTTTCTTTGTACACAGACTTCTCTGGACTATATGCAAGCAAAGACCACAAGTCAATTCCTTATCCTGGTACAAAATCCAGGTGATTTATATCCAGCATGAATTAACATATTTATTGAATTTAATTTGCTTTGATAGGAAAACTGCTCTTTCCCAGTCATCCAAAACTAGTGAAAGCTGTTAAAAATAAATATTTTCATGTATGGAATCGAATCAGCCGTGATTCGGTTATGAGTTTTGTGGCTAGTCATTAATTAGCTGTGATTTATGTGGCCAGGTGATTACTAATTGAAAATATGACATTTGTATTAAATATATTTACCTACTTTAGAATTCAGAAATGACAGCCTAAATATTCCCCACATTTCTGTTACTCAATGTAGTTTTTAAGCCCTGAGTAAATTTTACTGCCCTCTAGCTAGAGAACAGAGTAAGATAGGGAAAAGCATGGTGAAACTCTTAGTTACAATAAATTCTAAATTGCAAATAGCAGGAAAGTTAAAGTATGTATGCTGAAACTCTGGTTCCTGCAAATGGCAATGAAATATTTTTCTGCTGTAACAGACCTCAGCAGCCCTCCAAGATGAATAGTCAGCCCTAAAAAACCTAAATTCTTCTTCATAAATGTTTTATATTGCACATTTTACATATTAAAATCTATGGACATGAAGACTATCATTTTTGTCTGCAACATTTCATCTCTCTCTTCCTTAGCAGAATGTTACTATTTGAAATATTTGTGCTTGGAGAATACATTTTTTAACCCAGATGATTTCCTTCTAAGTTCTGTCTGCTCCTTTTGCCTACTGCAGCTTGATTTTACTATAGAATGTTGAAAGAAGTTCCAACAAGAGGTAAGACATATTTCAAGGGGTAAGGCAGGTACAACTGCTTCTTATCCACACTTTTTTCCAGATGAGAACAGTGTCTAGTATGTAGCTACACAACCTGAGGTCTGGTAATGCCAAAATCCCTCAAGTCACTCAAGAGAATGTAGTGGGTAAAACAAAAAACAGAAGATGTGCAAATTGCTGCATGTGACTGCAGCAGATCCCATTGCAGGAACAGAATTGTATAGATCACTCTAAAGGCTCAACATCTCATTTTTATACTGTATTACCTTTGTTCTTTACTGTATTTATGAACTTGAAAAACAAAAAAATACCAAACCAATTAGAAATATAAAGAAAACCATGCATAATACTTGAATTATACAATTACATCCTTCATGGGCCTTCCAGGCCCCAATGCTTCCAGTGTAGCTCTGTTAGGCTTATATAAATATATCCCTCCTGTCCTCTGGAAACCCAATCCATTTCAATCTGTAATGTAAATAGTTTCTTTTTAACACACAGTGTGTGCTGATTTCACCTTAATTATATATTTCCCATTGTGAGAACTCCAACTATGGGATACTGGGAAAGAATTTAACCAGCAGCCTATAAAGAATAGGGGCTGAAGTTTAACTTCTATTAACACCTCATTAGCCAGAGTCTGTACTGTACATAAAATGAGCTAATGATTATTAAATGAAGATGTCAACTTAATAATGCAGAAATTCATTTCTCTGTAATGTTAAGCAAGTGATAACATCTTTTTATCTCTATGAATCAACATGAAGCTATTGGAGTACAGAGATCTTGGTTGGTCATCTTCAAACCCTGACCTTTTTTGCAATCATAACACTAATACTACAAGTGGTACTAACTGCAGTATAAATGCCCTAATGGGGACAAGATGATGGTTTGAGGAAAACACCTTTGGGTTCTGGATATAAGCCTTTCTCAACTTACTAAAAATGAAGTTACAACCATAAAATGGCTACTGTTTGGTTATAGGATCAATTCTAATCTCATAAAAGATTGGCAAAATTCACATTTGAGTTTACTGTGAATAAAGACCATAAAGATTTTTGCTACCTTAGCAAAAATCACCATTAGAGTTTGCATTGACTTGACAGGTTTGACAGTAGTTCATGAATGCAAGACTTTCATTAACTCCCACCGAAGCAGAGTAAATGGCCATGGAGTCAAACAGGGGTTGCACAATATATCCCTTAATTGGCAGGGGGATTGTGGTATTCCTATCTATCAGGTGACCCCTCTGCAAGGGTTAGGACCTGATCTTGTTGCTGTGGGTTTGGAGACATGTGTGCACTGCAGGTGAAGGTCTGGTTTTCTGTGAGAGCAAAAGGTTTCCATTCACTGTCAGATCACTAACTCACTTTCACTGAGCAACACTTTAAAAGTGATTTAAAGAGATAATTCGTGAATTTAGAAAAATCGAAGGAGACTCTCTTTCTAATTTGTGGAAGCTTTCCCTTGACCCAAAGCAACAAACTTAGAAAGGACTGGTTTTAAATATCCTTCCATTACACAAAAACATCTGATATCCATAACCTAATTATACTCATCACAGAAGAGTTTAACTTTCCAGTCAGCACTAGCCTGTCTTGCAAGGGCCTCAATCCCAATTAGCCACCAACATCTGCAGTTCCAAAGGGAGGCAGGCCTGCTGACTTCCATGTTTCAGGGCCTTTGCACTGAAATTTTTAACTGCAAATTTTTGGCTGCAGCTGAGGCTGCAGCTACTCCACACTGAAAATTTGCACATATGGGCATCATTCTCTGTGCCATAACAGCATCTCACAGGTCAGGCTGAAGCAACTTCACACAGAGGGTGCATGACCAGCTCTTTGTAACTACCCCACATCTCTCTGGTACCCACAGCAGCCTTTCTCTGGAGCAAATGCAATTAAGATGAGGGTCCCTCCTGCTGTTCTTGTTTGATTAGTGAGGACAGCAGCGACATTTGCTCATTGTCTTTATGCTTGGTTGCTACATTCCTTTTGGCTGGGAGGCCTGCAGTAACTGTTCCCAGGGTGGTAGGCAGATATGCCATTTCCAACCCTTGGCTGGGGTTTTGTGGTCAGGCACTCTCTGACTGCAACACTGCTTGTAAAATCAGTGACATTTCCTGAGTGTGAAAAATGTGATAGGCTATTGTATAAGGTGAAATATAAGATGGTGATGTGTGTGACCTTGGTAGGGAATTTATGAGGACAGATCTTTCTGTGTCATTGGATCTGAGGGAACTGCCATCAGGCAGGGAAGGTTTGGCCCTCTGTGAGAAATAGATGTTTTAAAACCTCTTTGAAGGTATCAGAGTTATGATGTATTATGGCCAATTACTGGCTCACTGCTGAAAAGAGAAGTAGTAGGCAGGGAAATGTACCCTAGTTCCAACCATTAGAAAGCAATTACTACTACAAGTGAGCAGAGAAGCAGTTAATAGTCACACACCATAGTGGGGATCTTGCCAAAACTGCCTGCTAAGCCAAAGTCCTGAGCCAACATAACACTAGATCTATTTCTCATTTACAGTGCTTTTCGCATCTCCCTTACCCCATCAAAAGCAAGAAAATATCAATAATAATTATAGCCCTAGCAGTTACATCCAGAAATAAATCAATATTCAAATGCACATTTTCAACAGTAAGAGATGTGAAAGGATTATACAATGAGGATTTGGCACTCATTCCTACTGTACTCTGAAACCATAGGTTAAAAGTGGTTTATAGGTAAAAAGGGGTCATATAATTTATTTCATTCAGAGCAATTAATTGTTTACTTACAAGACAGTTTTCCATGACAAATACTTCTTTCTCTAAAACATTCCACTGCCCTATAAAAGCAAAACCCCTTTCTTACAGCTTCCTAGCAAGACATTCAGACCAATTATCCTATTCAGCTTCTCACTTCTCCTGCCTTTAGCTTGCTATATAAAACACAATTAAACCTTGTTTAGAGTAAAGCTGTATACACATGGAGCTCTAAATGCTGCTAATTCTTAAATTTCAGCCATTCTTAAAATAGATATTCTAATGTACTTCACACTGGTGAAGCTTAGTTATCACTTGCATAACCATCGGAATGTTCTTGAGTAAATTGGAATTTGTTCATTCCCAACTGTGTCAGCAAAAAAGCATTTTCTTTTCACCTGTGCACAGTAGGTAATACCCAAACATTATTGACTGGCCAATCATCAGTTTATCTTGCACAATTACATTTTTTCTCCTATTGCAATGATCATCTCTCATACCTGTTCAAGTATATTATCTACAAATGTAGGTCCTGCTGCAGAGAACTGAAATGTTGTGGCTATGCACAGGTATTTATATATATATACGCAGGATTAAACCCAAATCTTAGGGAAGAGTTTAAATCACATGTAATCCAGAACAGAACAGGGACACTGAAGGAGCTAAGGAGGAATGGTTCAACCTTCAGGTAACCGAGACAAATAATTTAAAAAAAAAAAAAAAGTTATAAGTATTCTAAATAAATATATACCAAAAAATAACATTTTTTCTTTGGGTAACTCTGTTAAACTGCAAGCAGACTTACACTGGCAGTTACTCATTTTAATGATAGTGTGATGACACTTGCTAGTTTAGAAAATGAATCATATGGTTGCACAGGAATTCAGTCCTTTTGCCTTAGCTATATTTGTAGACAGATAGAATTCTAAAAGTGAAACAGACATTTAATTGTTCAAGGGCTACATGATGCACATTTATTCAGTAATCATTTCAGGTTATCTTCTCCATTTCTTTCCCTCTTATTAAGAGACCTGACAGCTTTGTTACAGCATGGAGAGGAAGAGAGAATGACACCCATATCTAACACACTTTCAGGTAGAAGAATATTTCAGTTGTCTAAAATCATCACTGTAAGCACCTTAAGTGTTCCAGAATTCAGTAAACTTAATCTAGGATGCATTTTAATAGAAGGAAAAAAAATACAAGATTCCTGAACAGGAACATTTTACTCTATCATAATTTAATCCCGATGCAACACATTCAGTGGAGTTAATAAACTTGCACAGCAAAAAGTCTTTAAAAACCTGACACACTGACCTACCTTTATGTGACAGACGTAACCTTGGCTGCCTGGTATCTTCTGCGTGACATCCAGCCGGTAACTCTAGTAATGAGCCATACAGTGCCAGGATTAGAAGGTCCTGAGCAGATGCCATCCTGCCCAAGATAAAATTCTTGCTCTCTTCACTGAACTGCTGCTGTTTGTTGTTTTGGTGGAGTGTTTTTAAGGCTCCAACTTCCACTTCTACTTTATCAATGCAGTTAGATGTCTCTCTTTGGTCAGTTTGTGGGGTTTCTCTGTGGGAAATTCAACGTTCATCAGAGCAGCACACAGACTCCGCTAGCCATTTGTCAAGCTGTGCAAATGTCATGTAAAAATATTCCCTCCCTAGGAAAATAGTTTATAAAGTGCGAGGACATTCCAAGGCGTTACTCTGCAGTGTTGTGTCTTGAGCTGTCTTTAGTAACTCTGCCAGTGGATTCAGGAAGAAGCTGTATTTCAGTCCCTCCTGCAAGGCAATTCATTCAGAGAAGGAGGGAGGGGAAAAAAAAAATACAGAAACTGAAAAAAAGGAGAAAGCACCCTCCTCCTTGGTGCTCTTCAGAACTCAGCCCCTTGCTCTGACTTGCCAAACAGCTAGTTTTAATTCACCTTTCACCTTTGCTAATTAAAAACAAGAAGTGCCATTCCCTCCTGGAGTTGCAGGATCCACCCAGCGGGAAGCCTGGCTGTCAGGCTGCTGAATTCACTGAGAAAGTTCAGGGAGGGTTTAGGCAATGTACAGCACTGGCTGCTTCTAGGAAGCGTTTTAATCCACGTGCCGTGCACTGATTCCTCAATTGCTTTGTGGTTTCACTTTGTAAAGCACTAGAAGAAGGGTCAGAATTCCTCCTGTCCCTCCCTTTCAAAAAGTCATTTCAGCTTTTGTTCCCAGCTCAGTTTTAGAGGAGGATCAACCCTTGCATTAACCATTTAAGTACATTATCACTTAGTGTCATTAAACAGCATGCTCCTAAGTGGATCAGGGTAAAAAGATTCTAATTGTATATACTTTCTCACTTTAAAGAAAAAGGATCTGCTTTTTACATTCTTTTTATCCCTTATGTGCTTTTACACAGGAGCCTCTCCCCTTTGCATTTTAAATGTATGTGAGTCTGGAACCTTAGGTCATCTATATAAGTCAGTAAAATTATTTATCTGACTAGATACCTGTAATATTGGGGAGTATTTAAAAAAATATATATAAAAGCCTGATCAAAGCACTATGAGGATTAACAGCATCAGATATAAAAGTGCCAAGCAGCTACCTCTTACACTGCTAACAAGTACCAGAAAACTTAATCTCTTTTTTGCATGTGTAACTTAAAAATATACCCATGGCAAGAACTAGGTTTTTATACATCAAAACTACAGATGTCTGGAATACATTAATTAAGGAATAAAGTTCTCTGTAATTAAGATCTCATGCATATAATCACTTAGGATTATGCAAGGTGCATTTTAGACATTAACAACTGCACTTCTTTAATAGGATGAAGCATTGAAGTCATGTTGAGTCTTTATAGTTTGGTTTTTTTTACAGAAAAAGAATCACAAAGAAAAGAAAATTAAAACTAATATATTCATTTGACAATAATGCACTCAGAAAAAATTGGTAGTCAACCAGAGATAATAATATCTGGAGAGAAAGATTTAATAAGACATGTCTTTATGCCAGCAAACTGAAAAGAACCCAGAACAATAATATAATGAAATGCTAATAAATGTAATAGCAGGATACATGGATGGGAGAAGACAGATCTCAGACCTGTTCAAGAGGAATAAAACATATAAACTACTAGGACAGAGAAAAAAAAAATGCAACTTTGGTGAAAGGACAGAAGTAAATCATCAGAGTGCCCAAGGACTCCTGGAAGCTGCAGTATAATCAGGAGCAGGGAGCAGGTCATGTGTACGTGTTAGCTCTCCAAGAGCAGGTCACACACACATACCTGGGCTTGCTTTGAATCAGCTGGAAGCTGTGCCAGCAGCAGCTGAACCACAGGAGCATGAGCTAAATCACACAGCTATTTGCTCCAATTCTTGCACACAATTGCAGGTTGCAGTGGATTTTATGCTGATGTGCCAGCTGTCTGACAGTAGCTCAGCATGAGTGCTTGAGATATTGTCAGTGGAGAAGGCAAAACAGGCTCTGCCTCCAAGCACAGACCTCAGCAGGGATGAGTTTATATCCACCTGATGGTATTGTTATTACTGGCACCTTTCTGTAGTACTGAGGCATACAAGTGTTCTGCCTTTGCCCATTAAGATCTGCTGTAAAGCAGCATGATCTGGTGCCTGTTAAGGTTAGTGAAGATTCTCCTTTAGTTAAGGTTAGTGAGTTCTTATTGAAATATTTACATTTTTCCTAAAAAAAAAAAAACAAACCAAAATCACCCCACAAACATACAATTAAGACATTTCTCAAAGACTCATTCTCTGTCATCATGAGCCTACAAAATGTAAACATTTTTGATTCTGAGACAGTCCAAATGGAATTTTTCTTTGAAAGATCTTGTTGTGGAAAATTTAATACTTTTTCTTATTTATGACATGTATTTTCAAAGAGGACACAAAAATCCAAATATGAGCTCACTCTATGAAAGTTAATACCATATTCAGTGAGTAAAGTAAAATCTCAAATCTTGCCTCTCTCTACAACTCCTCTCCAAGCTGCTATATTATTTATTAACTTTCCTGGGCTTCAGCTGGCATCTGAGAAGCTCAACAGACTGAATAGGTACCCTTTGGTTATCCTGAGATGGTACCAAAAAGGTTAGGTTCGCAAATTCAAAACAATTTCCCCATCATTAAAGTTCTGTTTCCATTTTCCAGCTGAGGAAAGGGAACTGGAAGAGGGAAGGCACAAGGGAGGTGCTAGAGGCTGTAGGCCTTGTTTTGTATTTAGGTGAGGTGTAGGGTGCAGCAGGTCTATTCAAACAAATACACACATACAAATAAAGGCAATTCCCCCTTATTGCAGCCTGAGCTTACATGCACTCACTTGCTTTTCCAGCCCCACACATCCCAGCCATTACACAACTCCTTGGCTCTCTGCAAACACAACGTGACCCAGGGCTGGAGCTGCAGAGGAGTCAGAAATACCCAAACAAGCTGATTTTCATATTTGTGCCCAAGGACAAAGCTTTTTTGTCTGAAATCTGATTCTCAAGCAGGGTGGGCTGTGTGGGTGCCTCAGGCTCCTTCCCTGCCTGCAGAGGGAAGGGCTGGGGCAAAGGCACAGAGGCAAAAGCTGGAGCTGTTGCTCAGTTCTCAGGCTTTGGCTGTCAGCAAGAAATCCGGGAATGGCTGCTGGGCATGGGGAAAGGTGCCTGCACTGGAAAGCAACCTAACAATAGGAAAGGGAAATCCACACATCAGTACATGCAGGAGATTGATTCTTTCCCTAAGTTTTTGTTCTCACAGGGTGAATCCTCTACTTGTAATTCGCAAATTGCTGTGTGAGGATTGCAAGCCCTTACACAACAAGCTCTGTAGCAAAGCAAATGGTGGAAAGGTTCATACAATTTCAACCCAAGAGAAATGTGTAGCCCCAGGCAAAGCAGTCAAACTCTATACCTCAGCATCTTTTTAATTTAATAGGTACACAGTCTCGCCTCAAGGGGTTACAGTTTTTCCTATACAGTTTTAAACAGTAGGTAGAAGGATGGCAACATAGATGTTCAAATATTAGGATTCAGTCTTAGATCAGTACAAACACAAATACCCAGGGCTGCAGAGCCCTCATGTAATACAGTACAAGGGTCTCTGAAGAGTAAACAAGGTGGGCTTTCTCCTTATTTTGTGTTTAGTAAGGCAAATACAACAGATCTCTGTCAAACCTGAGTTTGTTTCAGTAGTATAATCACCATTTAAGCAAATGCTGACAGATAAGTAAAAAAAAAAAAAAAAGCCTGAAAATGTGCCTGTAAGTAAAGAGTATTTGAAAATTTAAAGGCAAAACCCTATATTTGATTGCCAGTATAGAATCCCTATAATTACACTATCCTAAAGAGGAATATGATGAGATTTTTTTAAAAGGGGGGAATAAAAATGTTGCTGTTTACTGCACTCTTTATGTACAGTAAAGAAGTCCATTAAAAGAACTACAAATTAATTGTGAGTTGCTATATAAAGTCTGTGAACCATAGTTTGATTTGCTACAGCTGCTGCAGATCCAGAGCAATTGTAATGGAATCATTGAGCCTGTAAATCTAAGAACTCTAACACAAAATACTGCTGACATGTTGTGTGTACTGGTTTAAGTTTAACTGATAGAGTGAAATGTAAACGTAGGAGCATGACACAAATAAGTAGATCTGCAGCTACTAGTGACAGTAACAAATTTTAAACATTATAATCATAAAGCAAAATTAAATGTTTAGAAAATTTAAAGCTGGGGTGGTCCAGGATTTGCTATAACCTTAACTAGAAATCTGGTTTAAAATTTACAAAACTGCTTCCTTCTTCCGATGACAGTACACTGAACCAAAGCAGGAATTGTCTCTTTGTCTCTGTCTGACAATGACTGAAGATCTAAAGAAGGTGAGCAACCCCGAAAGGAGCTATAATGGTCTTCACCAAAGTTAACGATATCTGTTTTCAGATTAGTACAGTACCTGCAGTAGATGTAGCACACAGGTAACAATTTATTTAAAACTAAAATATTTATTTAATACTAAAATATTGAAAAGGAACTTAAATAACAACTTATTTTGAAGTGTCTTATCTGTAATTTTTTTCATGTCGCTACTTGTCCACTGGGCATTGCAGTTCATATTGACACACAGGCTGTCAATACCTGTCATACAAAAATTATTACAACAGATGTAGAATTTGAAGGAAAGATCTGTAATACATCATGTAAATGTTAACTCTGCCTTATCTCTGCCTTTGAGGTGGGAATTCATATCTGCTTCAGTCTCAGTTACAAACTGACCACTGTCTCCCTTGTGTCACCTGTACTGGGAGAAATGGTTACACCCAGCTGCATGTCAGATGCTGCAGCATCCTAACTCCCATTCTATCCATAAAAATTCTGTGGAAACATTGGTTAAGAGTGCTGACAAGATACAACAAGAAAGCGAAAAAGCTGATCCAACAATTGAGTAAACACTCAATAATGTCTCCTGGAATCTCTCTCAATGAAAAAGCAGCAGAACCACCACTTCAATGACCCCACTGACCACTGACCTTAAGGAGGATGTGCTAACAGATAGCACAAGAATGCTGCCAGATCTTGTGTGCTACAAGGAAATAACAGTAAGTAATAGTAAGACTTGGTCCTCGGTGGAATTTTCAGGTTAGAAGTATTTTAGTTCTTTGCTTTTGTCATTGGGAATTGGACCCTAACCCTGTGTGAAACTAGAAGTGTTTGTATCAGATGTCTCCAGGATGAGGAAGTGTTATTTCTCTTGTTTTATGCATGGTGCATTCTCTTTGATTCAAGATCAAATTTAGATCAAAATATTCATTGAGCAAAAGAGTTTGAATGAACATGATCCTGTACTTCAAACTAGCCACAAAATTGCATGATAAATTAATGCTCTGGAGGAAGAAAAATAATCTCAATTAAATTACATTTCTCAACTCCAGAAGGGTTTTGACAGGTAAATATAGAAACATACTGTCCTTGGAACATTGTTGTTTGCAGTAACATCATTTCCATGTGTAATTACTGATGAGTGTCAATACTGCCTGGGACATAGATTGGGTACTTTGAAAGACACAGGTGGAATAAATATTTCAGACCTCTTAACAGATTTCTTTATAGTCTGGACTAAAAAACCAGGTATATCAGTGTATCCTCATTTCTGAAATCAACTCCATATGCCTGACTTATGATTAGTACATGGGTCACAGCAATCTGTATGGTTAGTTATGGATGAAAATCAAATTAGTGATTTCTCTAGAGGAATGTATTTTTAAAGATATTTTTGCTACTTAATAATTACTGAAGTCTCTCAAAAGAAAAAAATAAATGAAACAGTTAGCTGTTTGTTGAAGAAGAAGATGAAATATGGCATGACATATTTTCTATCCTGATCACTGAGCAGGAAATAAAAATGTAACAGTCAAAAGTCTAATACTAAGTCATTATATCTATTAGATATTTCCTATTCACTCAGAATGAGGGATATATTTTATTAAAGATTAATGATGCTCTTTTTTATCCCAAATTATCAATATGAATACTGTTTTGTTCTCCCTTTACATGATTTTACTTCCAGCTGATTTCTTCTTGGTTCTTCATTATTAAAAAAAGAAGACAAAAAACCAAATAAGTTAAGAAAAGATGATATTGTTTAAAGGTGCAATTTAGTGGCCTCAGTTCTTATTTCTTAATTTCTCTACGGAAGAATAAATTATTTGGACATTGTTGGAGACAGTTGTAGACAAAATCTTTCTTTCCATGATCAGACATGCAAAATTATAACCTACACATTTTCTGTCTGGGGCCTATGACCACCATTTAATGCAATTATCATCTTGAGGTAAAATGAAAAGCATTTGTTAGCAAATAAACCACTTTCACCACTTCCATCAGTTGCAGGTTTTAGAGCTGCAAACATATTTTTATGCAGAATATTTAAAAATCAATACCAGTTTTATTGACCACTAAAAGATTCCACATTCTCATTTGAGAAAGGTGATGACATCATCAGTTCTGGACAGAATTTCTGGGCTACTTTTAGTTTGCATTTTTACTCCTTGTAGTGGAATTCATATGCCATGAGAGATCCCAAACACAGAGAGCTGGTTCATGCTGTGATTTGCATCAGTGGGACATAATCTGCTTTCAGGAATGCATTAGATTTCTTGTGACGGCAACGTGGGTCCAAAACCTGAGGGAAAGATGAAGGAAATTTAAAGAAACTCGTGGCATTTAGCAGGGATTGTGTGCTTGGAAGTGAGCTGTCTGTGTTCAGCTTGAGCACACAAAGAAGCTTAGCGGATACGCTTCTGTGTCACCGTGGTTAAATCATTAATACTCTCCTTGGCTTAAAGATGTTCCCAGGTATATATCCTGCTTTGAATCCCTGTACAGCTGTCAGGCAGCTAACACCCAGGTGCTAGGAAGCACACAAATCCCCAGGGTTTTGCTGCAGCTCCCGGTGAGCAGTGGCTGATTTCAGTGCAGCCATGGGGAGCTTTGGGAAGGAGCTCTCAAACCTTTCAGACTGTACAAAACCTCTCCAAGAAAAAAAAAATCCCCATTGTGGTGAGAACTGAAAAATCTATTTCCCTTGAGGTCTTCAGAAATCTAGGCATTAACCTGATGATAACTTTCAAAGGAGAAAACCACAAAATCCATTGCTGTATTTCTGACCACTTTATTGTACACACACCCCCTCCCCTCACCCACACTCTGTATAAGGGAACTTCTGGTCTGTCTGACTAATTGACTGACTGCCCTTTGCTGTGGGCTAGCTGAAAGAAAAAGATCTGGCTCTACATTCAGAACCTGGGTGTTCTTTTCACCACAATTATTTTTTTTCCATTTGTTTTATTAATATTATAATGAAGAAAGTCTTTATCATTGGATTTCACTTTTGACATCTGTCTAGACAGATATTTATTTGAACCACCAACACATTCACTTAAAAAAAAGAGAAAAAGGGAAATAAAAAAAACCCACAACCAAAGGCTTTAATAAATTTTCTTTATTGAAGAGCCAACAACTTCAGCTTTCAAGAAGTCTCTGGACAGGGTATCAAACAGCATTAAGTAAATCCTTTAAATTACAACCTTGAGGAAGTGAAAGAGGAGTTTCAGTCTATTTTGCAACTAGATAAGTGAATAATTTATCTCATGGAAATATGTTGTCGTCTTAAGATCATTTATTTCATTATTAAGGCTCTACAAATATTGCCCTCATCTGTTGAGATACTGTCCTATTAATAATCATATGGCATTGTTGCAGTAGCAAAACCTATGGTTTCAGTCATTCGAACAAATACTCAGAAATCCATCACTATAGTTTTGTAGTGAAAGTGCAATAGTATTGCCAAATATGAGAAAAACATCAAACATTGAATCCTGAGGCTATGTTGGCTGATACAGAAATTTCATCTACACAAATTTCCTCAATTCAAAAGATCAGTAATGAGACAGGCACATAAACAGGAGGTGAGCAATTGTCTGTATGTGAAAGGCTGTCCTCGGGCAAGGGAGGTTTGCTCCCTTTCCATAGTAGAGCTGAATTCTAAGTTAGAAGCTGGAGCTGTGAAACAGGCTACCAAGAACATCAAGGAAAGCTTTACTGCAGCAGGATGAACGAGACTGAAGGCTGACTGGCTCAGAATGTGGTCAAAGCCGTGTTATTTGAGGCATTTTTGACTAGGCTACCCTGCCCTGCTGGGGAGGTGTACCGGATGATGTATTAGTTGTTTTCCATCCCTGGATGCCACGATCTTATAAACTTTGTGGCTCAGGACCATGTCTATTTTGAATTTACAAAACCACTTTGTATGTAGTGGGCAAGACGAGGATTAGAGAGCCAATTAATTAGATCAGCACAAGGCTATTTTTACAGGGACTTTGTACATTGGGTGAAGGCACAGTGAAAACCACATTTCTCTGGTTAATGTCTCTGTAGGGATTCTCTGAATCATAATTTGTTTTTATATGTGACCATCTTCCTCCAAGACAAAAGAAGGGCATGACCTAACAGGCAAAGTCACCATAGAGTGTAGTTTAGTCTGCTGTGAGTGTAGTTTAGTGCATGTGTAGTCCCTAAAATAGAAAAGTTAAAGCAGACAAAACCAGAAGGACAGAGAAATTATGGCTGCCTGGGGGAATCCCTGATTTACAATACAGCAAATTGTACAGTCTGCTGATGCTCAGCATAACCACCATAGTAGTTGCTATGATAAAGTTTTAAAAATAACAATAATTTAAGTATTATTTGTTGAATCATCTGGAATATGGGAGTGCTCTGTAAAATATGGAACCCTCTCATTTTGGTTCTTATGTATCACTCCTTCAATCTGTGTAGCTCTTATTCCTTCAGTTAAATTTTCCTATGGTTTCAGAGCCAAATTATTGCATCATCAGAAAGGGCAGAAACAGGATGGCTTCATTCTATGGTTGTGTAAAATGACTTGATTCAATTTCTATTAATAGGAACATCTCAGAACACCAAATATCCTGAAATTATAACTGTTGATGAGTAATGTGAATATGCTATTAATATTAGTTTAAAATCCCACTATTTTATGTTTAAATTCACAAAACATAATTTTTGGTGTTGCATCAAGTTAGTTGCAGCCCAATTTGTGAAAAAATAAAACCACTATAAATAAATTATGTTTCTTCTCTTCCAGTAATCCAAGGCAACAGATTTATCCTTCTGACTACAAACAGTTCCACTGATTTCAACAGTGGCATTCCCATGCTTTAAGTTAATTTTCAATGATTTGCTGGGTTGGGCTTCAAAATCCTGGACGTTTTAGTAACAGAAAAGTAGGAAATGAAAGGCAAAAAAAAACCAAACTTTGTTCCCAGTGTTAGAAAAGAGGAAGGTATTTCTTAGTTTTAGACCTGTTTATCGTGTTTTGGGAATTCCCTGAAAACAGATGATAACTTCTTTAAAACTGATTCCAGATGAAGATCCATCTCCACAGTAAAAAAAAAAACAACAAATAAACAATTTTGAGGTAATGAAAACTGAGGTATTAGTTATCCTGAGGTCCTGAGGTGTGATTATCACCCTCTGTGTTTTACTAGTTTCAAACAGTCTAATAATACCTTGAGGACTGTGTTACAATTCACTAGTTTGGCAATTTTATGAAACAAATTTAAACGAATTTATGAAACAAAATTAAACAGATTTAAACAAAGGCCATCAGCTGAGTTACTTAGTGACTAATCAACACTCACTATCAGTAATTTCTGGTCTCAAGGTCAAAGCATCCTCGAGTTTGAGAAGATTTACATGTAGCCTGTATGAAAGTGATGGTTATGAATAGAAAATGTAATTGTTATAGATGGAAAAGAACTAAGCAGTATAACCTGTGGAATTTATACCCTGTTTTGACTGCACTAATGATTTACCTGGGGAGAAACAAGATAATAAACTCAGTGTGCATCTGTCCACATGAACCCTTCTGTTCTGATCGAGACTTGACTTTGGAGTGAATTTTCTGACTCAAGCACCACACCTTGGTTTACATTGCACAGCAGTGAGAGAAGATGCAAACTGGATTCCTTTAAGATGAAACTAAACTGGAAGATACATTTGAATGCTGCACCAAACATGTTCCTGATGTTGCTGAGCACCAGTCCATGGTATCAAACTACAGATAATCCAAAATTAAGCTCCTGGAATTCATATAACATAGATGTCAGGGCTTGTTATAAAATCTGATCCCAGTGATTCATATTGAGTTGTTTGAATTACTTCAGATACAACTATTTTCATGGAAAAAGCTAGGAAGTGATATACTTATAAAACTTTTAAAGCAAGAGTGTGTATTCTACCTATCCTAACCCTTTACATCATACTCCAGCTGAGAGATCCAACCATAAACTATGCCAGAATTTAAACAAAATTTTGGCATAGTTTATGGTTGTTTAAATCTGAACTCCTCTTTGTTTTGTTGTTTGTTATTTTTCTTTAATATGCCAGTGCATAAAGTTGATCTGTGGCCCATTTTTGCATTCCCACCTCAAACAGGAGGATTATCTGACACAGATCTGCTTGAACACTTCCTCTGAGATTCACTATGGATGTAATCTTTCATTCAGCAAATAATTATTTTCGTGGAGATAAAGAAAAATATTTTTGCATTCTATTCAACCTCAAACTTATTTTTTTATTTTTAAAGTACCAAAAGCTCATTTTCACTTTTGAAGTATTGAAGTACAATTATTCACATAGCACTATTCACAGAACCTCTCCAGATCTGGCACTCAGTTCCCATGTTCAGACCCTCAGACTAAAACACTCAACAAAATGGAAGCCTGTCTGAGAGAGATTACTATTACTTGTCACTTTTATTGGAAATGTGCCATTTTCTTCTAAAAAAGGGGTGTGCTTGATGAAGAAAGCCTGTCAACTAAAATTATATATTTATAAACACATAAATCTTGATCAGCCATAGCTGGGAGCTTATTTCTCTGTGGGCTGAACACCCAACAAATGACCAATTGACTTCTATCTTTGAATAGCTGTAAGATGGGAGGAATTATTTGGTACTGGAGGTCATATTTTATTTATTTCAGTTCAAGGGCCAGTAATTTTCCACAGCTAATATCCTGTTTTTAAAATATCTTTAAATTATCTCCCTAAAAATAAAATTGCATACTCACAGATGTCTTTCACTGGCACTTAACTTTTAGAAAGTCTTAATTCTAAGCTTGTGACATTGAACTGGTTCTTTCCAGAGTTATTCTCAGGAATTTGTCTTAGGGAAAGATTGAGTTTTTTCTTGAGTATTTTCTCCTAGATTTTAATGTCCAATATCTTATGATTATTTTATTATAATTTCTGTAGAAGACCCACAACCTGGATGCCCAAACCCCATGATCTGAAAAATGTCTTTCACTGAGCAATAATTCAATAATTCACCATCATCACCTTTCCCAGTCATTTTTTTTCTGTTACCTTTTGGGCCTAAGTACCTGCTTTTAATTGCAGAAGCAGCAGCACTCAGAGAGAGTCAGTACTCATTTTGGTGCTCAAGTGTACGTCTTGATGAAAGAAAAAATCAAGCACCATCAACTTTGTTCACAAGAACCACATGATTCTGTGCAATCAAATCAATATTTTTCCCTTTTTCACTGTAGCTATGACAAGGTGACATGTTCATTTTAGTGTATTAAATGTGACTGAAAATGGGATTCAGCCCAAATATAAAACTAGAAATTAGCTCGCTGTAGCTGTTAATGTTCTGAACAGGAATTGTCCTGGAAGAAATCCCTACAACTTCTGATACTTTACAAGTTGTGAATTTGAAGCTGAAATTCTATTGCTGTAGATTGTATTAATTTTGGAACTATATTCTCCACAAATTTTTAAATTCATTCTGTGTTACTTGGAATATAGAGAATGCAAAACACTCGGAGAGAAGAAAAAAAATAATAATCAGTAACAGTTTTGAAAACTGGTTTTAATTTGGATCTCCTCCTTAACTCAGGCTGCCCTTCATCCCTGTGGGGTTTTCACAGCTGTACACATTTAATTGACTCCTTGGTAGCAAGAACTCATTCAAATTTCCTGATCTTTAGTCATCTGTAAAGGCTCATGGCAACATTTGGAATGCTGTATTGACCAAATGGCCTGAAAATGCAACTTTTTGGGGGTTGAAATTCCTCACTTCTTTCCACCATATAAATAGATTTTAATATTTGGTGTCCAAGTTCCTTCTAGTAAAGGTAATATTTTCAATATCACCAGATAGCAAAATGGGATTCCATATCTCACTGGATATTTTGGATTACATTCCTGCATTATAAAAATAAAACATTATAAAAATAAACATAAAAACATTATAAAAATAAAATATAAAATATTCAAACTAGTTAATAATTATGTGCCTTTTATGATACACAACTTGCTTTAAGGCATGTATTTCAGTCAGACCTCACCTATCAATTTCTTACTTTTATGTAATATTTCTTCATATGGTTAATTTCTACAGTTAAATAATCATCAAATCTAATAGAAAAAATTGGAAAAGGATTTTATTTGTAAAGTTTGTTTCAATATTGGAGAAAAACTTATGATTTTGAAAGTTTGGTGGGAAGATACAAAATTTTCTTTTGCTACTATTTTATTAGCAGCAAAAAAAGCTCTGTTTAAATTTTACAGTGGTCACTACAAAAAAGCCCCTCTGACTTAATCCAGAAACCTGGGAAAATTGTACAAACACTAATACTGTTCTATGAGCTAATTTTCTAACCTGACATAAAAAGGTTTAATAGGTCTTATATAAAAGTCAAAATTTGCATCCAAGGAAGAGAAGAGCACACTTAAACAGGTAGATAGACAGAATAACAGCTATGTCATTCTCAGGGGATAAATATAACTGCTTAGCAGTCTTTTTCTCCAGGGAGGAAAATTTTTAAAATAACTACCTCTTAAATGTAACTAACACATACAAAACCAAGTATGTCTTAGATCTCTCTATTTGTCCTTTTCATTTTTTTAACCTCTTTGTCCCACCCAGTGACAGGATATCTCTTTCCCATACGGCTTCTTATTTATTATTTCTACTTTACAGACTGCAGTGGACATTTAGATATCTATGCTCTGTAGAATGTCTGAATTATTTAAGCAGCTGAATTTAGCTGAGATAAAATCTACCTGCATTGCTTAGGTTTATCAAGAATGCGGTAAGTCCTCACTATATGTACTGTGTTGTTTACAGAAAATGTGACTCCTAATTGCAAGCCCTTTTATTCCAGTCAGCAGCCATGACACAGCACCATGGTTCATGGACATCTATTTTGTTGTTCTACTGTCTGGCTAAAAAATTTCAACATCCAGAAAAATGGAATGTACTTGAATAATAGCAAGCCAGCTGCTTTCTTTCATGATTGTTGAAATAAATACACAGATTTTTGCTAATCTCTGAACCTGCTCTGTTTGGAGCCAAAAAAAACTGCAGGAGTGTCAAATGAAAGATACTGAACAGCAACATATTAAAAGATTAATTCTGCAAATGAAATCAATCAATTAACATTCAGAAGATCCAGATTCAATTCCTGTCTCTGCTTTTGTAGTGTTTGTGGAGGTCATTTAATGTCTTTGTGTCTGAGGTTCCCTGTAATTAAACATGGAGATATTACTTTACTTGTTAAATGTATACAACAACATTATTTCTTTGCATATTTATTGAGTCTAAACCTATCAAGCCTGGAATTCAAACACCTTTTGGACAGTCAATCATCTTATTAAAATGCATACATTTCATACTTCAAAATACTTTTATACATCATACTGTAAGACTAATTCTTCTTATTCATATATTCCCTGCTTAAGAAGGCACAAGAGAAGCAAGTTGAATTTTAAATAAACCATGGTCTTTCAGATTCAAGAGCTAAGACAACCTGCTCTCCTACATTTTTAAAACTTTAGAAAATTGCCCGAAACTAACCATTTGAAAGCCTTTCCTAAAAGACTCATGCAAGACTTGTAGAAATGAAAAAACTTCCATTTAAGAAAAATCATTTGTCATGTAAGGAGGCAGACGTTATTAATTATCAAATAGAGACCATGTTCAGTAGCATTGTAAGTGAACTAGAAAATTACAAAGTGTTATTTTTCTAGAGGTGGTAAAACTAACATCATATTCAGTAAGAAGGAATTTTTCTTTTCCTTTAAAATAATTGTCGAAGGAGAAATCTCAGTAAGTTATGTCTCTCAGTACCTTTTATCTAAAAGACATTTTCTGTTGCATCGATTTCTGGTTTTACAGTAGTACAAAATGGATGAAGTTTGCACTAGAACAAAGTCACAAATTGTGACAGAGTCCAACAAGTCAGTGTGATGTGGTTCTGCTTCATTGGCTTCCTGTGAGAGTCTGAATAACCTGAAAAGGTCATTTTTCTCTCCTTCCTTCCTTCCTTCCTTCCTTCCTCTCCTTTTTCAACTGTTTGACAAAACATATTTTATAGCACACCTGAGTGTGAACTATTATTATAGACACCAACTTCTAATGCTGGAATATCAGTAGATAGAGGGTTAGGTTTTTTTCTTTTTATTTGCACTCAATTATATCCAGTATGCCCAAGATAGCAAATGTATTGACAGAAAATTATGTCAGCCCTTCTTCTCTCAGCATCTCTTATAAGGCAAGGAAGATTCATGTTTGATCCCAGCCTTCCATTCCTTCATTCTTGCAGGTCTTTACAAATTGGATGACAAATTTGACTTTAACCTATTTTTATATTAAAATTGACCCTTATTACAGGGATGCTACAAGATTTTAAATTGCATGGATATATCAAAATAATAGTTGTAATAAAACTCCATAGAATAACTAAAGGGAAAAGACCATTTAATACAGTTCAGGACTTGTGTGTCTTCATTTAAATTCATTTCCACAGTAAAAAAAAAAAAACACTTTCTGATAAATACAGAGTGAGAAATGAATGTAAATAAATGCTAGAGTCAAACTAATCCAACTTTTTTATTGAGGATATTGTTTTTGGTATGTCATTGAATTCACTTTCCAAAACTGGAAACTCTCACTCTTTAGCTGAGAATTACTTATATTTAGATTAAATATTTATTCAACTTAAGCTAGACATTTATATAAATTGTAAATAATTTAAACAGTGAGGAGATAAAATACAGACCCTTTAAACAATAATCAATCAAAGTTTACAGACTTGCATATGAAATTTCGTGTTTCAAATGCCTGATTTGTAATTAAAAAGAAAAAAAATGTTTTCACAACCTATTATTTCATCTGCAGATGTAAAACACGTGTTTCCTAAATACATAGATAGACCATTTAAAAATGAAAAATAACTTAAAAAATTTTAAAATGTGTACCTGAATTACCATTATATTTACAATTTTCTTTGTATGGGAAATTGCCACATGGGAATATCTTTTATATAAAGAGCACAGTAACCAGCTGGGGGCTAAATTCCCTGAATTACCTGGTGCTGGACTATTTTCTAAGGACAGCCTGCTAGGCCCAGTGGCTGAGTTGGCAGGAGTTTTGAAAGCTCCTTTGCTGTGGGGATTTCTCAGTACCTCTTGGAAGCAGCAAGAGCTATGCTTGGCAAAGCTGTGTCCTCTTCACACAGACTGTACTGGGCAGCTGCAGGTGTTGCAAATGTGATTTTGTAATAATCCTGTACATTCTCTTATCTTACACCATGCCAAAGTAGGTACATTCTACTCTGGAATTAAGCACAGTATTAAGAAAAATCTGAAAAATAGGCTATGAAAAAAGTTCAAAATTAGGATTTTTTCTTGGTTTTGGAACAGAGTTTCTTACAGTAAAATATATACAGCTTTCCTTTATTTCTGATCATTTCCATGCATACAAAGATGAAAACATAAGTTTCCAAACAGGCAGAAATTTTCCACATAGCTCTTCAAGATTTCTCAACTTTCATCCTTGTAAACAGAGTACTTAGTTTCATTTCTGTATTTCTGGACCATGACTTTTAGCTCAGATTTTTGGTCTACGTATGTTCTATCTTTACATTTATATGAAATCATAATCCTATATTTTATTATTGAAAAATATATTTAAATTACATGGAATATGTTACCCTTTTTAATATACAAATGACACTGTGCTATTTATTTAGTGACATAACATTTCCTGTTTCTCGGTTCATCAGTGTCATTTAATACAAGTTTGATCAGTTCTTTGCTTTTTATGCTGTATAAAATGCTAACAACAATACCTTGTTGTCTTCCCTCTCTCTGCGTGACCTGGCATTTTAATTTGCACCAGAAAAGCAGGGTGTTTTCAAGCAGATCTTGCCAATACAGAGGTAATTTCCTCTGAAATGTAGATTCCCTCCCCACCTTCTCAACCAGCTCCCAGGAACTTTGCAGAGTTGCTAAAGAGGGAACAGGAGAAGCAGGAGAAGCAGGGTCTTTTTGCAGCTGGAAACAGTTGAGTATTTAGAGGCAGTGGAGTCTTGATTTTTCAAGATATTTCTTCCTAGCTTAGTGAATAAGCACTTCTTGACTTAGAAGCAATGGCCCCACTGAATGGGCTCACTTCTATGCATAGATGATGAAAGATAGATTGAATGTTGACAGGAAATATATTTATATTTATTTTGATTATATTAATTATTTTACTTGTCTGTGAGCTCACATTCTTAGATAATTCTGTTGTGTTGATCATTCTTAGAGAAGACTGCACAGAAATGTTTTAAACCTTCAGAAATAAAGCAGTCCAGAAATATATTGCCTGCTAAATCTGCCCAAGTAAGTATCAAACTGCCACCTCACCCTGATCTAAATTAGATCCTTAGATCATAAGTAGTCCCATTAATTCCTCTGAGTCTGTTCCCGGATACAGGTGATACTCAGTCTCTTTAAAGTAATTAATCTGTTTCTAGCAAAATCCAAATAAAGAGAGACTGAAATAGTATTCATACTTTGCATACATTTTATGTATAAAAATACATATTTTGAGATTTTCCCATGAGCTACATGATTCCTTCAGTTCTTCAACCTATACTGTGAATATTGAATCAAGTGCTACTCATGCAAGGGGAGAGAGTTATGTTTGCTCTGGTACTTCCAAAGTTAAGATGTCAGTAGTGGTTGTGTATTTATTTAATATCATATTAGACAATGATAATTGCCTAATAATTTCCAAAAATAAATACACATAAAAGTGTATTATGCTGTTAATGTATAGTTTTTCCAGTGCTGCTATTAAGCCTTTATAAAATGGGAATAAACTATCAAGAATATTTTAATCTTGTGAGGGTAAATTGTGAATCCAAGATAACAAATTTGACAGAAAAAAAAAAAAACACTAAAATCCCTATTGTTTCTTAACACAATCATGTTGCAGTCTAGGAGGGCGCATTGGATTCACCACTTCTAAATCCTCAAAAAACCACTAATCACATGTGGAAAACTGGTCTGTAGTCACATGGAATTATTAGCCTTCCTGCAGGAAGTTTGATTATTTTTTTATATTGAGTTGCACTTGAATTAGATGTGCTCTGAATTTTTCAGAAGGTCAGACTATATGAGTCAATGATACTTAAGGTATTTATGAATGACATTCTCACCAGAGACCTGTAACATGGTCTGATATATCTTAATTTTGTCCTCTTCTGGGAACCTGCCCATACTATCCAAGCTGGAGGCAGAGATTTATGCAATTTGATGTCAGGCCTTCTGCTCTCCAGGTGTTTTCCAAGATGTTGCATCCATGTGATGATGCCTATGAAATAAGATTTTTTATTTTTTTACTTAATCACCACAAAGGATTCCAGCTAAAGCTTGTTTGTGTTTAACAGCGACCCAGTGCAACACTCCTGATGTTCCCAATGACAGTTGGCTTTGGCTTATCTGACATAATCTTTCATTGCTACAGCTACTTTTCAGGAGATTTGGTGGACTTGGCAGGCACCATGCATTATAACTATTAAATCCCCTAGAAACAGTTGTGGAGGCACTGAGGACAGGCTGGCACTTCCTTGCTTGGGGCTGGAAAAAACTGTTTGTTTCCAAATGGATAGCATGCCCCCAAACAGAGCACAATTATAGTCTTTTTTATTAAGACTTACTCATGTAAAATCTGATTTATGTAACAGTCAGCCAATCTTCTGAGAAGCTTAACTTCCAAAGGGACTGTAGAATACAAAGCCTTTCTTTGGCTTTAAGGTTGCTACCAGCAACATATAATAATAGACTCTAAGTCAATGGAAAACAGGAAAAAAAATATCACATACACAAGGCACATCTCTACTCGAGACAATTTCTTTTTTAAATTTTAATTGTATTAATAATATGGATCCTAACTGTTTTTACTGATGTTAATCCTAATGACTTTAAAGCTACGAATCCCATTATAATAATAAAATCTGAACAAAGATTCATTATCAGGACTTAAAAAAAAGAAGACTGTACAAGGATGTGTAACCCAACAGCATTCAAAATTTGCATTGGCTTATTTTTAGTACTGTGCATACTGAATATCAATCACAAAGTTACCAGTGTTGTGGCAGTTGAAAGACAGCAGATTTTTTCCATTTGTAAGTACATGGGTATTTCAGATTTTTCTTTTTTCCTTTCTCAAGCAGCAATGCTACTCTTTTCTTTCTAAAAGCTCCCTCAAAATCTGGGGATAAAAGCCTTTGTGACACTTGCTCTTTGCTCTAAGTCCCATCAAACTGGTGTACAACCACTCTCTATGGAAGGCTCCCCAATGTTCTGTTCAGCATCAGTTAGATTATTTGCGACATGAAAAAAGGTTTCGCAAGGAAAGCATTTCAGCAGCACTCTCTGGAGAGCCATGCAGCCACCTTCTTTTATGTAGATGTCTTGGATTTGCCCAATTTAAATTCTCTACTAAAAGCATAAGCTAAAATCTCTATATGACACCACCAGAGCACTAACTAGAGCCAAAGAAGTTGGCAAAGTGTTGACACAGGAGTGTGACAATCATAGTCAAGGTTACTTTTGCTATTAGATAACTGAAAATATTTTACTAGTATTTAAGAAACTGGAAGTATGTTCTAAGAGTACCAGCTTAACATTAAAACTGATTTAATGACTGGGCAACTCAAATTGTTCTTCAATAATAAACAAGCTAGTAACTGGGTAAAGTTCTTGGTGCTGCATGAAGATATCAACTGTGTTCTGGTATAACTTTTCAATGACAAAAAGGGAATGAAAGTAATTAGACAGTGAAGATCCATAAATAATGTATAATAACACCAGTCCATTTATTCTTTGTAAAATTATTTACAAAGAAGATTAAATGCTGTATCTGAGAAGGAAGTGCTTTTTGCATTACATCAGACAAAAATGTGTGACTTAATCTGGATAGCCTCTCTTCTTGTTTTTGGGCACTGATTCCTGCTTGTCAGTTAATCTCCCATTGTTCCTTCCTCAAAAGCTATCTGATTGAACTTCTTCAATCATTCTCTAACAATTGGATTGATTCAACACATTCATTTATTCCAAGATGAGACATGAGGACATGAGGAGAAAAAAAAAGTGTTTTCTTCTTGTATTTCAGAGAGATTCAGCAAGTAATTTCAGATATTCAGTGCAAGGCCTCTTGGGCAAAACACCAACTTTTTTACACTGGAATACGTGGACTTGTAAAACATTTCCTACCTCCATCATTTCCATCTGACAGCTTCAGATATAATCACATTTCTGCAGGGAACTGGGAACAGGTGAGGAGGTCAAGAGATGTTCTGCGACTGAAAGCAGGACTTTTGATAGAGACAGTCTGAGCACACTGTTTCCATTAACACAATGGAAAGCATTATACCATATTTTTTAGCACATGATATGTGTTTCATTTTATTGTAAGATACTCCTTTTTGATCTGTGCAAGAGGAAAAGACAATACGCTAAAATTCCTGCAATAACCCTTCTTGTTCTTGGAAAGCTACTATTCCTAATACATTCTTCTAGAAATTGGATGGTATTGATGCTAATTTTTTTGCCAATTCCACAGAATATAAGGGGGTATTATGGGCTGAATAGAAGTGGCTGATTTTCACATTATGAGTTGGGGAAAGCCATGCATGCAGCTATAGAGTGGGACCATCCAAATAATCAGTGTTGTGCTCTTCCCAACCGTCAGAACTGAGGCTTTTCTATAGGAATAGTTCAACGGGAATTACAAAAAAATAAAATAAAATAAATTTTTTTTTTTTATAAAACTATGGCCAGACATAGTTATAAGTTTTTCAAGTATTGACAAACAAGGTCATCGCTAGGAAAATTTTTCTATGTTTATCAGCTGTGGGAATGTGCAAAATGCAGTGTGCATTTATTGCTCTAAAGGGGGTGGAATGGGGAGGAGAGAGAAGCAAAGAGTGAAAGAGAGCAGAACAGAGAAAAGTATTTTCTCTTTTGAAGTTATGGAATCTTTTTTATCTCCTCATGTAGGTGATCGTGACTGTGCTGTAAAAGCTCAGTTAGGCATGAACTATGATCCTTTGGGGTGCTGTACTGATGTTAAACTGAGATTAAGTTCTCTCCCACACAAATCTATTTCACTTTAGAATTTAATATGGATGAAGCAGCTTTTATAAACCTTCCAACTGGAGAAACATAAGATTCTGACAACTTTACTAGCAAGTGTCATTTTGCAAATATATAAAGCTAGCAACTGATTTTCTTTTTCTAGTCTTCTAGAACCAAGGTTTAGCTGAGAATTCTGGGGATCAGATCCATAATGGCATAAGAAATTAAGGATATAGGCTCTTTTCTTGGTATCAGTAGCAAACAATTACCAGCCAAGACGTAGTTCTTCTCAAGATGTTCTACAAATATGAAATATTCTCCCTGTAATTACTGAAATTTGCAAAATAACTGAATGAAGGAAAAGGTCCCATTTCAAATTTACATCTGTTATCTTATTTATGGCTTGGACTTACATGGAGAAAGATAAGCATAAGGCATGAAAGGATTTATTAATGGCAGAGGGGCAGTATCATTGCTGGAAACAGAAACTAAAAACAAATTTTGTCTCACCTCTGTTTTTCCATGTGAAAGTTAAACTTCTAACTTGAAATCCCAAGTATCTGTTGAACACTGAGAAGCAACAAGTATTGCATGAAGATCACATGCAATCAGCTCTCAAAATAAGTCACTCTTTAAGTTTTGAAATATTTTTGTTTGCTTTAGTATTCAGCAGTAATAATTATTCTATAAATAAATAAAATATAAATAAATATGATTTTATTGTCTAACATTTTAAGAAACTCATGCCATGAATTTTCAGCACAATATAATACTTTAATTGAAGAAAATTTTTCGGAAGATTTAAAAATTAATTTTGTAGGACTCATGCTCAAAAGGCTCAGATTAGCTTGCAATTTAGAAAAAATACACACATTTCAATATATTTGTGACTTTTTGAATAAAACCAAGTAGTTTCCAAAATACAAATAAATAATATTCAAGCTTTGCCCACATATAAATTAGAACTTTTCCTTCAAACTACTTTATATCTTTAAATTGTCTGAGAAAACCAGAAAATGTATCAATTAAGTCAGAACCATACCCAATGAATGAGATTCTGCCAGTTGCTCCCTACCTTGAGTAGGCTTAATGGATCCAGTGGTACTAATTGCAAACCTGGGGAAAGAATAGTGTTATTGAGCACATACACTGTGCAATTTATAAAAAAATCACATGTACAAGGTAGGATTGTGATTTGCACTTTCCTAAATTATTCTTAAACCTTGATATTTGAGACACTTCCCATGAAATCGAGGTATCCTAGGAAGATATAGGGTACACCCAGGACTGTTCTCTGAAACATAATTCTGCTTGTAGGGAAACAAATATCAAAACTGCTTCTTTGGGGCAGCAATTGTCAAAAGAAAGTCTATGTTAATAGCTGGAGGTGTACCACAATTTCAATTCTTCTTTCTTTGCTATAAAGCTACTCACAGAGTCAGTCCAGTATATTCCTAACATTAGTAAAAATCAAAGCGTTTGTAACCTGAAAAAGCTCTAATTGTTAAAAATTCTGTAAAGCTCAAAGAAATTTCTTTTTCAGTCAAACAGGGCTGGCTACATTGAGCATTTATTACCACCACTTTTCACGACTGCCAATTAGCACTTACGAGTGAACACAAAGCCAGATGGTCATTGCCACTGAGGGCTTGCTGTCAAGAATTTCCCTTTCCCAAATATGGGTGTGTGAAGGAGAGGGAGGGGGAAAGTTGTATGTAAGGAAGAGAAGTTGTATAAAACCTGCTTTGTGTTTTTACAGAAAGGAACCCAGCAAGAAATTTTATGATGTTATCACAGTTACTTCTAAAAAAAGAATTCTATTTAAACAGAATAAGGGTTCCATTCTTCATCTTATTTTTGAAACTCTGTATAATATAAGCCCAAATGGATTTAGTGCAGGTACCTTGGAATTCAAGAAAATTGACAATATTGTTTTGGACTGCTGTAGTAGAAAAAGCAGTTCATAGAAATCCTATTTTTTCAATTTAGAAATGAAACTATTAACTCTTCAAAAAATGCCACAAATCATTGCACTGCAAGGAAAACTCTGACTCACTCATATCAGGGAATTTTTCTGTAGTAATTAGTTACTGTTAATACTAATTATATATAAGAATACAAAATATATTAAAGACAAGAACAATATTGCATTATTAGTGAAATTCTGAGAGATATTATCCTTCGAATAAGATGCAAATGTACTAAAACTAGATTCAAGTGGCACAGAGCCATAATTTTTTTGGATCTTGATGAAATTTCACTTGACTAATTGCTCCTATATTTCTTACACTGATATGAAGATTCCTTATTATACTCCGACTTTCTGTGTCATCTTGCTGTACATTCACAAAGGATGCTGGATTTTTTTCTTCTGCCATTCTGAATTTCATTAATGGATACAGAGAGGTAACATATTGGCTATAAAACTTGAGAGCTCTTGGGTCTTTGGATAAGAATTGTTATATGCAAGACTGTCAGCTAAATGAAACACCTCTCACTGTGCTCTCCAGCTCAGCATTTTTTCTTCCAAATATCATGTCTTACTAACTTTGCCTTATCTGCCATCACAGATAGCTGATCAGAAAACAGTTGTATAAATTAGAAATTAAATCCTTGCCTGGTGGTGAAGGTTAATGGGGCACAAAATAGAGACCATATTGATGGAGGGAATTAATAAGTACCATGTGTACTATTTTAATAGATCCCTTTTTATTACAGTTTAGAAATCCTTCATTACAAAGGAGTCAATATTGCAATGTTGCTGAGCTCATCAAAATATAGGGAAAGGAATGTTGATTTCTGTTTGTATTTGATAAGTCATCTATGAGAAACATATACTATTAATTCTTTAGAGTAAAGGCTTGTACTGTTTACATCTGAGTGGTTTTTTTCCTTAGTGCCACCAAACAAGTATTTAAAGTTAAAACCAAAGAAGGTTATTGTTAACATATAATTTCTTTATAAAATAAGTCACAGTTAGAAACAAAGTCAAAAAGGGTGCCTCAAGAGCTTGTACCCCATTTGTTAAGAGAGACCTTCACTGAGACTTCCTCTGAAAACTGAAATTCCTACTGAAATTAGAGCATGAACTCCAAAAAGGAAAAATGTTGTTCAGTATATATTTTAGTCTTGGGGCAGTATGGGAGGGTGGATGTCAGTACTAGACTGTGGTAATGTTATTAGGTAGTCAGTAGCTATTTTGATCCTGGTATTTTTCACTGTAACTCTTTAATTATGCTTATGTATGCACATGGGTGACATGTACGCATTCAATTCACAAAATAGATTTCTTCTTAGTGAAGAATTTCAAGATCTTGTTAGGTGAGAAATCATGTTTATTAGGAGAGAGTCTTTCATAAGCAGACCATTTTAAGCTGTGTTATATAGTTCACTGACATAAGTACTTCTGCAAGCACATGGCATGCTCTGATATTTAACGTTTTATTCCCATTTGCGGGTTGAGGACAGGAATTCCTTAGTTTAGATTATTTTGTATTCCTTCTCTTGTCCTGATTTTATGTCTTCTCTATCCCTTTCATTATTTTAAAGACATTTTAGAGAGCTTCTGGTCCTTCAGTGAAATATTCCAGTCTTGGAAATTTGACCTTTTTTGTGAATATTGCAGCAAAGGAGCAGATTCATAGCTTTTAAGTCCAGAAGGGATCATTCGATCAAACCTGACCTGTATAACACAAGCAAAAGAATTTCCCCTCTATTGAGTCTAATAATTTGCCTGTAAACCATCCAGTAGCAGGATGGTATATTTTAAGAGTAGTTTAAAATTCAGCAGGTCTCAAATTTTCAGCTGTGGTTTCAGTATATAATTCAAGTAATACTTCTATAATATGTCTATTAATATTTCTAGGACTTTATACAGATCTTTGGTTAAGCCTTACTTTAGTTTATTAATCCTTTGGTGAATCATATGTTGCTTTGCATTTGAGTGGTTTCAAATCTGAGTCTTAAAATTCTCCAAATCAGACTGTGCTGACATTAGTCCAAATTTTTTTCATTTCTCTCACAGGCATCCACTTGCACCCACATAAATTTCCAAGCTTGAATTCAAGACTTACTTGTTAGTTGTGAACACTGCACAGTTTCTGCCAGATTCAGCTTTCACAATCCTATACAGCACAGAAAAATGCAAGTGCACTATTAAATTGCCAGTTCACATCTATTTACATCACATATAATAGTCTTTATCTGAGCTTTATTTAGCTCTGGCTCCTCAGCTGCCCACAAGTTGATGGGAAAGGTTACATTATGCAAGAACTGAGACCCATGCTGTGGAAACAGGCTCAGTTAAGAGACCAGCAATGAGAATCATATTCAAATTATACAGTAGCTTTGTTTTTAAAAGTGTGAATACACACCAAATGCTCTGTTGAATTACTGTGCAAAATGGGTCCTCTGAGAATAGAAGTAAATGGCTATCACAGAGGTTTTGGGATAAGTCAAACCCAATTCAATCCTCCTAACCAGTTAAAAAAATTGTGAAGGAATTCCTCATCACAGCTACTGCTGAGTTCCAAAGGAATGAGTAATACTTGGGCTCACCTACTAGTAAATGACTGCTACAGGGTACCATATGTGGAGATAGAGAGAGCCACTAATTTTTAATAACTCACCACAGTTAGAAGAGAGATCACTTGCTACAACTACATTGAATTTAATTTAAGAGATGTGATAAATGTTATGAGAAAGACACAAATCCCACTCCTCACAGCTGACACATAGTTAACTACTGCTAACACTGTGGCTGTCTGAATGTGATACAAACCAGGGAAAGTCATCCCTGGACACACTCGAGGCCTTAAGCAAGGAAGCCACAATTTACTGTTTTGTCAGAGCTGACTAAGAGATTTTTTTTTTGTCAAGAAATAATATATAGTGTGTAATTAGGCTTCTGGACAATGAGTGGGCATTGCCTGGGAGTCAACCAGCGTGTTAGGGATGGTCAAATCAGAATCAGTCTCCAAAGCAAAGTGTGAATATGTTATAAAGGTCACTGTCAAGAGTTATCTTTCTGAGGGATTGGAGAGGCATCCATGTTTTTAATGGGAATTACCATCCTGCATTGCCAAGTTAATTGTTAGTAATGTTGGCATATCACATCACATCACATCACAGGCTTGCTGAGCAATGAGGCAGGACAGGAACCCAGGTCATAAAGAATCTGTTAATATTGCCTTTTGTAAACAGACATAGAGAGGCCTGCCCATACACACAGTCAAAGAGGAGACATGGGACTGTAGTTTCATTCTCCATAGTCTGAGCTCATGCATCCTGCCTTTTGTTAGATTTCACTTGGCTGTGAGCTGGCTCTGAGCACAGTAAGGGACAGCCCCAGAGGCAGAATTTGCTTGCCCCTGCTATTTAGAGGTAAATGCCATCTAGACATGCATAGCAAATACCATCTAATCATGATCATTGTGGCCTCTGAAGCCACTGACAAGATCTTTTAGAAGCCAAACTGAATCCAGATGTGAAAAGAGAACATTTTTGAAAACGGTGTGATCAAAAGATCATCTTAAAACCATTAAAAAGCCTCTGCCAACCACATAAATCTCTGGGACATAAAGAAACTACTAATCAGGAAAAAGAAACAACAGGTGGCATAATCCTCTCACCATGATTCACTGACTGGGTCACAACTGGGAGAAAATGATGAATTTTCAGCTTACAAACAAGGGAAAAAGAAAACATGGGTATTTTAACTCAGCAGGATAATACTCAAGTTATGAAAAATATGCGTAGTACTAAACTGTGTGTTCTGTACTTCTTTGCTCACAAAGTGTTTTTCATATCATGATTATAAGTAGAAAGAGTTGAGTGCGAAGAAGAATCCACATGAACAGCAAACAATTCATATTTTATATTTCTTGGAACTTCATTCATTTTCCAGGTGCCAAATGTTTACCAAGTATCCAAAGTAAAAGATATTCTACAGTGCTTCCAGCTCTGAACCACAAAGGTCTAGGGACACAGTTAGGGAAAAATATTATAAAGGCTACTGAAATAGAAAGGTGACTCTTAGACAATATTTATATTTTAAAATAACAGAACAGATAGGCAAGATACTGGAAATTAGAGAGAAAGGATTCAAGGAGTCTTTGGAAAAAATTATTTTGGGAAAGTGTGTTTGTAGAGACAGCCCAAAGTATTTCCTCTAAAAATATATACAGAAACAAAACATAAGTTTGAATAATAGCTATGCTATTAATATTAGTGAATTGTAAACATGAACTGTTTATGAAAAGCGAACAGGAAATAAATGCAGAAAATATTTTCCAGGATATAAATATTTGTGACTTGTATCTGCTCCCTCTCACAGAAACTCTGCTTCTAAAAGAGTTGTAAACTCAACAGAGCTGAGAGCATCTGGGAGATCAAGCCTGGGAGCCATGGCCCCATGGCAAGGTGCAGCAGAACACATGGTCTCTGAGCCTTTGCCTATGTGAGAAAAAACAATTCCTGTTACTCCTCTCTGTAGTATTTACAGGAACACAATGGGGACAGGACTATATACCTTACATGAGGCAGGTAGTCTGATCATAGAGTGATAGAATATCCTTAGTTGGAAGAGTCCCATCAGGATCATCAAGTCCAACACCCAGCCATGCACAGAACATGTAAAGTATCACACAATGTGTCTGAGAGCATTGTCCTAATTCTTCTTGAACTCTTGGTGCTGTGACCCAGTCCCTGAGGAGCCTGTCCCAGCACCCAATCATCTCTCGGGTGAAGATCCTTTTCCTAATATCCAAATTAAACCTTCCCTGACTCAACTTCATGCCATTCATGTGGGTTGTCTCACTGGTCACCAGAGAGAAGAGATCAGTGCCTGCCTCTCCACATCCCCTCATGAGGAACATGGAGACTGCAATGAGGTATGAATTTGGCCTCTGTGTTGAAATATGTGGGTTTTTTTTTTTCCCAAGGAGAAGATAGAGAATTCCTTGCCTGAGTAGTGGCATGTAGAACAGCAATTCTAGGCATTGTCAGGTAACTCGAGGTAGAGAATCTGAAACCTGGATTGTCATTGCCTTCCATCCTAAGTTCGTTTACAGGGAGTCAGGCTTTAATACACAGCATGCAGGAGTATAACTCCTTTTCCTGTTTCCTTGTGTACTGTGAGCATTCAAGATAAAAGAGACAATTAAGAAATGTGGCAAAGTTACACAGAATTTAAGAAATTTCAAGGCTTAGAGATGCAAGGTCAAATGAGAAGATAAGGCGCAATGACAATCAGCAGAATACAAAGGGGTGATTAACATGGAGAAAGGATCGACTGAGAAGGCACCAGAAAACACAGCTGTGATCATTCAACAAAGTGTTAGACAAGCTCTTTGAAGCACTGAAAACATTAGCAATGTGTGACTGGGAAGGACTGCAGCGGCCTCCTTCTGTCCTGATACATTACTGTAAAGATTTGCAGTTCAGTGCTGAAATAAAAGCAAAGAAAGGTTTGCAATGTTGTGCTGTCAACAACACAGACTAGAAAGATGCTGTCATATTCATTAAAGCTCTCTTTAGAACTGCTCCAGCAAATTGAATTTGTACCACACAAGCATAGAGATGTTGCAGTAAAGTCACTGAAACATAGAATCCTGTGGTTTGGGTTGAAAGGGATCTAAAAACTGATCGAGGTACACACCCTCACACCCCTCCTCCACAGGCAGGGACACCTTCCACCAGACCTGGCCCTATCTGACCTGGCCTTGAACACTTTCAGGGATGGGGCAAGCACAACTTCTCGGGGCAGACTGTGCTAGTGCCTCACCATCCCCACAGAGAAGAGTTTCTTCCTTCTGTTCAATCTACTTTTATTCAGTTTAAAACCATGACCCCTTGTCCTATCAATATAGCATACTCTTTTATTCTTTTAAACTCCTTCTAAGTATTGGAAGCCTGCTCTAAAGTGGCCCTGCAGCTCTAGCTCCTACAGGCTGAGCATCCCCAACTTTCTCAGCTTTTCTTCATGGGACAGATGCTCCAGCCCCCTAGACATTTTTATGGTGATAACCTAAGACCTTGCTAAAATCAACGCATGCACTTACAAGACATACATAAGCTATTTTCCTTATTAATCAGAAAATAAACTTCCTTTACAACACACAGTGTACTGAGGAGCCTTGGTTTATGATAAAAAAGGTCTAGTAAATTTTTTGAGCTGTACAGGAACTCTCATGTTTCAAAACAAATTGTAACTGAAAGCGCACTTTCAAAAAAGGTTTCTTCATCTAAAAAAAAAAAGATATATTTGGAATATATCCTAAGACAATTCCACTGATTCTCTGCTGAAACCATTACTGTTCCATGCCTTGCAGCTTTTCCTGCAAAATCAGGTGGGTTATGAATACTAAATGCCATTGCTAAATGCCATTTAAGTAGTAGAAAGCACAACAAAATACCCATCAAATTGAAAAAATAAGCAAAAAACAATTTGGGGGTAAAAGATATCAAAGACCTGAGGCAATTGAGACCTCTAAATCACCTCTACACAGCTAAAATGAGCACTCTGTTGATTTTACAGACTTTTCTTCCATCCCCTCTTCAGAGCAACAGGAAAATCCATCTTCTCACATGTGCTTTACCATAAGTACATTCAAAGGTTTTATTGCAAATAAAGTTTGTTGGATGTAATCCAAATTTGGCTCCATGCTTTTGTTTTTCATTGTTATTAAGTCCACTGTACCTAGTTTTAACGGAAGAACTCATATTTTCTTTTATCTTTTTTGGCTTTGCAAATTGTTATTCGGCTCACAGTGCTCAAAGACTGAAAACTGGTCTCTTCATCAAACACAGTATAAGTCATTAGCCAATGCAGATGTGAGCAAAAGCATCTTAGTATCTCTGTTTTCATACAGACAAAAGTATTGTTTTACTGACACTAAAATAGGAACTACAATCAACTACATAATCCTTTACAGTGCAATAGGCACTATGTTTGTTCCTAAAAACAAATGGCAAATACTTCCTGTAGGATTTGTTACTGCACACAAAGTTTGGACAATGGCATGATTTGCACTGTATACATTGTCCATGAATACTGGGCTTGCTAAACCATCTGTACTTTCCTGCCAACAAGGTATGAAGCACAGAAGCCCATTCCTTTCTTCTTATTCACACAAATCCCACTTGAATGACATGCCAACACAAGCAACATACTTGATGCTGTTCAAATTCAACCAACTACTGCAGAAAACACCCCAGAAACAGCAAAAGTTATTGTAAAAGAACTACTGTCATACCTTATACTGAAATTATTCTTTGTACAGCTCATCCCAGATCCAGCTCCTTGTACTCCAGATCTACCAAGTCGAGGAACAAATCCTAACTCAGCTCCCTGCTGGGTCGCCCTCTGCCTGTGGTTTGCAAGGAGCTAACTCTTTCTGTAGAGTGGGAAATTTCTGCTTATGGTACAACTATTCCTACTCAAACTCTACCAGAAATAGAATTAATGGTACTTCCCAACTTATTTTTTTTCATTCTACTGGATAGAATTATCTTAAGAATGTTACTACTTCATCAACATTTAATTAGACTTTTTGTAGTCCTAAAAAAGCTAATCAGAATTAATGTAAGGCAATTCTAGGACAATTAAAAAATGAAAAGCTGCTTCTCTGAAAACCGATCAGCAGTGCCAAGCTTTGGTGGCTAATGAATTTTCAGTTAAAGAAAAAAACAATTTAAACCTATCTGATGGAACTAAAAAAAGTCTTCAAGTTTAAAAACAAAATTCCTCTCTAGAATCAAGATGTTCAGCTTCATCTGTGACTGAGATTTACATTTAAGGCCATTTAGAATTTTGCAGTATGATTAGGACATAAGTACTAAAACATTTTCATTTTGATACAGTAATTTGGCAATAGACTAATATTAGCAACATTTTTCCTCAAAGCAATTTTAGCTTGACAAATGTTATCTACTTTTTCAGACACTGACATTTTCAGGTACTGACTGTTTTGTATTATATTTGATGTTAAAAACCATATTCCAGAAATACCCGGCTGACACACAGGAAAAAAAATAGGGGTCACTTGAAAAAGGACCACTTCCCAGTAGGAGTTCTTATAAATCCCATGTGAAATGAGATTTATATTGTCTTGCCTGATACTAATAAGACATAATGAGTAGCATTTCTGAAAGAGCTATTGTAGTCTATCTGCCAAGTGGAAAACTGTATGTCCAAACCACTAATTAGACTGTTGTCATAGCTTACACAAATTGTGAATCTAAACTGAAGGAATCCACCGGGGCTAGTAGAATGCCCCTGGTTTCCTGTTCACATAAATTTAAATCTAATGACTGTGCTAACAGAACTCATTTGCTGAAATACAGGTCGACTCTACATGTGAAATTTTAACTTCTGAAAGTACTTCCAAAACCAAAAGTGTAATGGTGGGAGAGGAATTATATTCATTGCAACTGGGATCAATTAACTGGCTTTGTTCTTGCCAAATCAGTGTGACATGCCTTTAGTCGTGAAATGTATTTTTCAATAATGTTTTGCAAATAAAAAGTAATTAAGGAAGTTTCTGTTTATTGAAGTAATAGATGTACTTAAGAATATGTATCTCTCTCTTCATATGTGTTTACATAAATACAATTGCACTTTTTGAATATATGTATGTATGCACAGACACAGAAATACAGAGAGAAAAGTCAAAGTACACAGACTTCAGGTGGCTTTTCATGGAAAAATAATGATGGGAAACCAACTTAACTCTTTCTAGAAACAGAATTATATAGACTTTTCCTTTATAATTAGCTCCCTGAAGAAGTCCGTGGGATTCTAAAATCAATAAAGTTACATTTTCATAAGAAAGAAAACCAGGATTTATGAATTCTTTTTATTCAGAGGAATATTTGTACACTCTCTTATCCAAGGAGAGTAGGAAAGATAAGAGGTATGCTTTTATCTTCCCCTTTCCCCATCCACACCTGCAAGTCAAATTTTGCTTTCATATGATGTTGTAATTCACTCAGTGATCTTTGAAATGCAGAAAACTTTTCATGCTGCCTAATCCCTAGGAAGTTTCTCATTTTTTCATGTAAACCTTGGCTGCTCAGTCCTTGTTTTTCAGAGCACCTTCATCATCTTTGAGCTGCAGTTCCCCAGTCCCACATTTAAAAGTTTTGCCCGTCACCCCTTGAAGTCTCCGATACTTTTTGCCTGGTGATTCCATCTCACCTAATCTTGAATGTTCAGAAGCACAACCAATCAAGTTCTGAAATAAATTATTGTATCCACCCAAAAGAAGATATTCTCTCTTTCACATTAACAAATTCAAATATCCTTCCAGAGAGTTTGGGTTTTTTTGGGTTTTTGTTTGTTTGCTTTTGTTTGTTTGTTTGTTTGTTTGTTTGTTTGTTTCTGAAGCTGGTTAAATAGAGTTATTTCCAGGCACTGAGTTTAGATAAATTAGATAATGTGGTGAATAGACTTCAAAATAAACCTTCTGTAGTCAGTGATTTGTCTGTGTCACTTTTTATTCCTCATGAGGAACTGTTGCTGCTGTTACATATTATTCCAGAGTTTCTTTCAGCAGAATATGGTCCATAGATTTGTTCAGGAGACATGGACCTTATGGATTTTACCACTTCTCTATTTTTAAGCAATCAGAAGAACCATACTGCAAGATTTTCAGAGAGTGACACTAGGACATTTGTAAGAGAGTAATAATTATAAGCCTATTTTCATTAGAAATAATAATTATAAACTTACTTTCATCAAAGTCAGGTTTTTAATTTTTTTAAAATTCACCTTTTCATCTGAAATGCAAAAGTTATGCGCATATTTCCCAGAAAAGTTGTGGATGCCCCATACATGGAAGTGTTAAAAGCCAGGTTGGATGGGGCTTTGAACAACCAGGTCTAGCAGAAAGTGTCCCTGCCAATGGCAGGAGTGCTGGAACTAGATTATCTTTAAGGTCCCTTCCAACCCAAACAATTCCATGTTTCTATGATAATACCATCAAAGTGCTAAAGAACTTAAAAGCTGATGACCTCTTTCTCCTGAACCCAAATAACTGTAAATCTTTTGGAAGAAGAAAAGCTGTAATTGATTATGCTGTTGTTCTGAACAAGCACTAATATGCCCAGTTTCTCTTCCCAATGTCAAACTCCATTCTGAAATTTTATGACAGAAAAAAAAAACAACCAACCAACCAAACCACAAAAGCAATCACAATTCAAACCCCTTTATTCTTCACAAATCAAAAAAGAAACACAAGGCATGTGGAAGTAATGATTTAAAAATCACAGCGACAGTATTAAAACTCAGAAGCTGCTAGAGATGCATTGCTAGAATTATTTTTTTTTCTTTCAAGATTCATTATTAAATACAATCATAACCTCATCAACTTAGAAATTTCTGTTTGGAATAACAACAGTTTAATAAAGAATAGGGATTGAGAATGGACTAACCTCCAAAAGTTTAAAATTTATTTTCACTGAACAAATATTCCAAATGTTACTTGCTTATCAGAATAAGCAAGTTCTTGAATCTATGAATGATGATTAGAAATCTAGCTCTTTCAATATATTCATTTTCTTTTTCACTTTGCCAGGCCAACTATACTTTAGGGCTAGGCTTTTTTGAGTTACTATTATCCTCATGATTTGCAATGACAAACCATAAAAGCAGTATTCATGTTGTCTTTAGTTTAGACATGAGAGTGAGGCTCAAAAAGTGTAGGTTCAGAGCTTGACACAGAAAGTCAATCTAGGTTTCGAGTCCTAGACACATGGAAAGTCAGTGCCATAATGAGTTACCCAATATAGTTGAACTGCAGCAACGTTTATCTTCAATCTCTTAGCCTGTGACAAGTGTGAAGTGATTTACATTTCTTTGGTCCTCAAAGAAATATGTGATGAAAGAGGATGAGGATTATTTGAATTACTTCACATTTGCCACAAACCAAGGGAACACAAGGGACAGTTAAAACAAGTTGGTTGCTCTTCAGTAGCTTGTTATCTCTATGGGAACTGGTCCGTGTGCCTAAGCCCATAACTCTACTCCTTGAGAAGAGATAAGACTTCTTCTTTCTCTTCCCATTTTATCTTAGATGATTGTAAGTTCATCAGACCTAAGGGGTCTCATAATAAGTCACTTTGTGTTGAAACTGCTCCTAAATTAATAAAGGAAGTTCAACAACACCACTTTTCTTGGCTCATTCATACAGATAAAAATATGGTGCTGTTGCCAGCTAAAGATGTTTCTATTTGAAAATAGCATCATATGATAAATCACACACTAAGCATGGGATATACCGTCTTCAGCACTTGAATCTTACAGCTTGACCATTCAATATTGCCAATTTTTAAAAATCTCTAATTTCTTAAGCAATTAATTAAGAAATTAAAAGACAGAAATGGAAAATTTCTTCCCTAAAATAACCTAGCAACCCAAAGGTGGAATAGAAACTATGTGAAACTTTCAGCCCGTTTCTCTGCATAGCAGATAATGCAGCCCTGTTATAGGTTAGGCATGGGGAAACAAACAGCTACAGCAATTTTTGTCACAAAAACCTATTTGTTCTCTGAATACTTTTAAAAACGTACCAATTTTACATTTTGCAATAACAAACTTTCACATCTTTCTTATTCACTCCTGAAGTGTATCAAGAGCATATTGGAAGCATAAGTATATTTTCCTTAGAGTGTAGTAATAAACCGTTAAGAATAGAACAATTTTTTGCGATTGAAGTTTGTTGAAAGAAAATGCCATCAGGAAAAATGACTCAAGAGCAGACCCTTTCTGCAGTGGCCAGTTATGCTGGTCCAAAATGGCAAAAGCAGTAAGACAATAGAGGAAGTTTGCCCCATACTGTGTGTTATTCTCGGTGGAAGAACGCCTTCCTGACCTTGGCACCAAAATCCTACAACAGTAAATCTCAACTCATGTGTGGCCAGAGAGTCCTGACTGCAAGTTTAGCGTGTTTTGGGAAGTGAGGTGAAAGGAGACATGGATGTTGGAAACCTGTCAGAACAATTTCAGAACCAAAGAAAGCAGAAAAGAGCTGGATGACCTGAGAACAAATTTGTTTCACAGCTACTTCAGGAAGTGTACTTGCAAAGTACACTTTTGTTTTTGCATCTTATTAACAAGAACACTCAATCATTTCCATCATGAAACCTTGCCTTTAGTTATTTTCAGCTCTGACCATCAGTATTTTAGAGTAAACTTGCACATGTCTGCTATAAGTTACATCTTTCCTCTGAAGGTTTCAGTCGCACAAAAATGTTCAAATTATTGAAACAAAAGGAAAACCTGCAAAAAGCAACAGTAAGTCTGAAAATAACACTATGTGACTCTGTTTAAATTCTTGTCTTCCCTATCTTTGAGAAGGTCTTGCCTTAAGCATTTCAAATGGTGTGCAAAAAACTGGAATATGACCTTTGTCTTTGGTGTAGAAACAGCTGAGGACAAAGCCACCAAACCTGCATACAGGGGAACTCTGACTGAAACAGAAAGAGACAAGGGGCTCTACAGTCAGAGGAGAACAGGAAGTGGAATTAGCAAGATCTGAAAGGTGCCACTCGAATCTTGAAAGAGATAAGAAAGTTGTAGAGGAAACGAGGAGAATGGTTTGAACTCTGTGTTTAGCTTCACAATTTTTTTGCAGTGAAACCCAATGGCAAAATGTATGAGTATTCATTTATCTCATGCACATAAAGAATAACAGCCTGTGATAACAGACAGTTAATAAGTAACCACATGTGCTGGTCAACATGTCTGAACAATGAATATACAGTTCCCACTTGTTAGGGGATGAAAGAGTGATAACGTAAGAGAGTTGTTATTTTAATGTCTCATTTTCAAAATGTTCATACTAGGCACCCAAAACTCTCTTCAAATTATGTACTCTCAAAATTAGGAAATATGAGACTTTTTTTTTTCATTCAAGTATGATGTGTTCTTTCAATATATGGCTAAATTTTCTTCTGCCAGAGGCTGTATCACCACAAGATGGTTATTTATATTTACACAAGTAAACTTAACTTTCATAATTCCTTAATTGTCAGAGGCTTTTTAACATAGACATACATTCAGCACACATATAATGCCGAAACAACCATTATCTTAATCTCTCATGAATTTGTTTCCATTTACTGCTTCTCACAGGTTACCACTGTTTGGTGGAAGGTCTGGAAAACCACAATAAGGAGGGAGTGATTATGTCATCCCCTCACAAGTGTAAAACACTTGCAGTGGCTTTTTCAGACAGAGCTTCAAGAACAAGCTTTCCTGTATGCTGCCTCTGATGGTGAATTCTCCTGTCCTTACACTTGGCAGAATGTAGAGAGCACAAGTTGTCTTTTTAGTTTCCCAGAACCCTGTGTTAAACATGATACAAAGAATTCAATGAACTTGTGAAGGTGAGAAAAATCTCATTGAACTACAATCATCATTGAGCAGGGTTGCCCAATACAGAGAGGTGAGGGAAAGGAATTACCTGACTAAAATGGGTGGTAAAAGCTTGAGTCCGAAACCAGAAATCATGCACTTTTGAACCATTGTTCCTGAGTTACAATTTCTCATTCAACCAAAATTCTTCTCTGTAACAGTAATTATCATCATATCTGTGCTTTCCAAAGTTTGTTCTTTGCTGTCTCCTTCTTGTGAGGAAGTGTTGGCTACAAAAGATCACCACAGTTAATATTTTAATTTATGTATTTTTAATGCATCATTTCCCTGATATTTTTCACTGAGAATGGGAGAAAACACACAGAAACATTTAAAAACTATCCTCTCCAAATCTCTGAGAAAACATTCTAACTATTTTCAATATTGGGCAGGTCTCAATTTTTTTTTTTTAAGTCCTGCAAAATTTTGGCTCTTCATTTAATTTTTACAAGTTTTGCTGGAGCTACTCAACTAACATTATTATTAATTTACTCTATATTTCTACACACCTCTCTGCAGCTCTCTAAGGAAGTCTGGGCAAGCCTGTTTCTTTTAAGAATTTGGCCAACAAAGTTAATTAGGAATGCTGTTCTTGCCAGCTCTTAAGGGGGAATATTAAAGAAAACAAGCAAGAATGGAAAGGTAAATATTTTTTCTGGGTGAAAAAATTCCACTAAAGGCATCTGCACAATAATTCATCTTTTTCCAAATTTCGAATCACTGGATTCAAGGTTTTGAGAATGTTCAGTGTCAGTTGGAGAAAGGTCATTTCTGCATCACTCAGATATAAACTAATCTCAGTCTTCTGAGAAGCAAAAAGAGTATTAAGCTCAGAAGCTTCATCTTGATTCATTTCAAATCTGTCCATCTACTGCAGTATATTAGAAAATCATGTGATCTCAGACTTTATTTTCTTAATTGGTCTTCTCTCCAAGGTTATTTCTTGCTTAGATATTAGCTTATTCTTTGATACTTTGTATAGGTGTAGTTTAATTGTGCCATTAATTAATTAATTTTGTTTTCTATATTTACCTACTCTTCTTACTTATCTGTAACCTTCCAAGCCCTATCCACTGGCAGTTGTTTGCAATCTGTCTTTTGTTTTATACATTCATTTTCTTCAGATAATCCTTCACTTCTCATAACATCACAAAAAATTTGCTGTTCTTTTGCTCTGAGGAAATTCCCATTCTCCTTATATTCTTAATTATCTACTATGCTACTCAGAAATTATTACCAATAATCTTTAGACCAACTAATATTCTATGGTTGGTATTATTTTTTTTGGCTTCTGCTCTGCCTCTTTGGCTGGTCTTTATTAGGGCACACACTACATTACATGGCTATAGAATCCCCTTGAGTAGAGAAATTATCATTTTAGCAGGCCTTACCATATTTTGTCACTTTGGCCTCTTTATTGAAAGAAAAAAGAGACAAAATTACAAATGAGAACCACTGCATTGTTTTCTTCTTATTTGTTTTAAGAACAAATAAGGACAAAGGAATTTGTCCAATGAAGTTCCTAGCGAATCCCCAGATCGCATCTGGCTTCCACAGCATTTTCTGCTACTCAAACTTATGAGATGATACTTGGTTTATAATTCATGTTCTGACCCTATGTGCACTGAAATCATAAACATTTTAAATGAAACAAGTATGATATACAGCGATATATAGACTGAATGTTACACAAGAAAAAATAATATTTATCTAAAATAAGAGGTAATTATCCATTATTTCTGTATAAAAAAATTTAAAGGCTATATCTTCTCTAAATTATATATTCTTCATTCTTACACAAAGTGAAATCAAGTCCTCTGCCATGTACTTTTGTCATACTGGCTTCATAGTAGTTTATGAAGCTTCTTGTAGGGGTGTAAGAGAGATATTTTTCTGTGGGAAGTTAACTCATTTCTTCAGGCTGTGTGGTTTTCCATTTGATGACTTGGTTGCACTTCAAAAGAAGACTCCAGGGTTAGTAAGTTCCTACTTACCTTGCTTCCAAATTCCATCTTGTCTTGGACAAGAAGGAAAATTCTTCAAAACCAAATTCATATAATTATTCTGCAGTATTCAAGTGAAACGAAAATGTATCTTTCTCTTTTTTTTTTTTCATAAAACTCAAGATTCAGAACTAGTATAATCCTTAAAAAAAAAGTCTGCATGAACAAAGAATATAAAAAAAACCCCATGTTCAAATCCTTATAGTAAACTTCTGAACTATGGTCAAAATAAAATAAATCTCTCTCCCTGCCTCTCTCAATGGATATGAATCTCCTTACAAAAGTAGATGAGAGTCCCAACATGATGTAGTCCATCATCCCAGATTCCAAAACAGATGCTATCAGCAGCGATACAGCACCAAATTGACAGCACATGAAACCTTCAGCTTGTAAGAATAATCAGAATAGTTCCAAAAGTTGAAGCATATTTCCTGAGTAACAGACTATCAGGAGCATGTTAAGCCTTCACTTTTTAATCTGTCTGCCTATCAGACTATCAAATACTTTGTTGGGCCTTGGTATTATTTTTATGTCATGCAACACTCTCATTCAAATTAGGCTAAAAGATCTTGTAGTGGCAGATGATTAATCTATTGGCAAAACTTCTACCACCCAAGCACAAAACTAAGGATTTTCTCTTTAGAACATTGGGGCTGATCAAAGGATAAATCAGAAACTATGGAGCAAATTGCACATCTTCATAATTTCATGTCAAATCAAAGGAAAAAAAATCTCTAACATAAATGAATTGCAGCATGACTATGTGTGAATAAGATTAAATAAACCCACTATTCATAAGTGGAGCATAGAAATAAAAATATTGGAGGAGAAAGAGCAATATATTTTTGATTATAAAGGATATGGTCACATGGTTGGAACAACCCTGCAAAGCAAGCCCTCAAAACGTCTGTGAAGAAATCTGCATTTATTTTCTTCTCTTGACCATGAAGGGTAATTATTACTCTGTGAATTCAATTACCCATGATATGAGCAGAAAAATTCTTGCAGAATGCGTGGTAGATTTTATGATCAAAAACTAATCACTATTAGCACAGAAGTCCAGCAGCATTCAGAGTAACATTGCCAGGCTGAGAATGCTCAGTGAATCAGTGTGAAGGGGGCTCCAAGAACCACTTCCTTGTGCATATCCAAGGAGAAGAATGAGATCTTGGTCCCTGGTGAGGAAACCCACCAAGTACATTTGTTCATGCTGAGTCTTGGTGGACCTTGGAACATGGAGTCACAGCAGCCTCACCTTCATTAAACTAATGGATTCAGTAGCCCCTAATATTTTAAAATTCCTAAATCCTTAGAGCTTGAAAAGGTGATCCATTAGCACATCCACAATCAGAATCATGTGTTCCATTTTACTTTAACAAGCCCCACTCTCCCTCTCCACCCACAAAATATAATTAAAGGATTTCTATGGAAATCCTTTCAGTAACATCAAACATATTCTACTAGAGCAAGCAAATTTATCTTGCACATTTGTCCTAAAAATGATGTAAAATAGAAATTTTAAAGTGGGATCAGGAGTTACTGTTTTACCATCAGAAAAGTGCACTGTGTTGCCAGTGACCCAAAAAGATTATTGACAGGAGAAAGTATGCCTGAAAATAAAAAGCACTAATGGAAATAAATAAATAAACAAACACCTTAATATTTCCTTTATTTTTTTTCTGAGTTATGTTTTTGTGATAGTCTGTGAACTGTTGTGATAGTTGTGGTAGTCTGTGAACTGTGAACTACCAACCTGATACAAATTATCCGATGCATTACTTTCCACATGTCCTAGATTATACTCCGTGCCTTCCTCAGAAACTGCTCCTACGTACATGCTGAATAACTCTGATTTCTTATTTTTATCAAATTTCTGGGGCTTAAATCAGGGTTGCAAAGTTCCACCTGAAGATGATAACACATTTACTGTCTTATGGCACTTCCAGCAGAGAAATGGGAAAGTCCCTAATCATAGACTTTAGACAGCTCCACAGTTTTTTACCAAATTAGGGCTGATACCATGTTGGATGGATGCAAGCTGTGGTCTCATTTCCTAAGTTTATGTTGAACAGTGTTCAGCCTCAGATCCAGACAAAGCATATTTACACTTACCCAAAAACTCTTGAAAGTTATGCTCTCTGACAATGGGTCACTCAACAGTTAGGAACTTCCAGAAGGTTGTAACCTCACCACCCTGTAGAGGAATGAGTCCACCAACTTCTTCTGATTATATGTTTTCCAAGACAGCATTCTTCAGCTCCCTAGTCAATAAAAAAGGAGTGAATTTCTTTCCAGAGCTTCGTTGGTATAAGAGTGACTCCCTAATCAAAGGCTCTGGAAAGGAAAATGAGTAAGTATAGATTCTGGCACGAATTTAGAATACCTTCTTGAATGTTTTCAGATTCAGTATCTTGAAAGTTACTGGAAAATGAATTGCAAAAATCTGACAATCAAGCATTAAGATTGAAAATATTGAGCTGAAATTACAATAAATTCCCTTTGATATGCAGCTTTTACTTTGTATGTGCATAGAAATTTAATAAGATATCATATAAAGTGTGAAATATATATTTGAGGCCAAAATTCAGCTGTGGTGGGAACCATCATTAGGAATTTCCCGATTTTGGTGAAAGAAAATCCTATACGCAGATAAAAATATCTGCATTTTAAAGTTTTAACTCACAAAAAATTGAAAGGCAAAACCCACTTCTAATTATTAATTTCCCAATTATACCCACAAAAAAGAGGTCTCCAAAAGATCTTTGAACCTAATTTTTCAAAATAATTATTTGTCCTTGATCAACAAGAAAAAAAATACATCACATTTAATGAGCAGTTTAGGTAGTTTAAAAATATTTATTAGTATTAAAAGGAAATCTTGAAAGTAGGAAAAAAGATAATTTTTAATTTAACAGTCAGCAAAGGCTTGAACCCAAGCATATTTACCTACCTACCATGGAACAAGTTAATGAGTTATAAAAAAATTCTCTTCTAAACTTCAGAGCTCGAGGATCTTTTCACTTTGGACTTAAGTTGGGGTAGTTGTCAAAAAGAAGATACATTCAAGAAGCAGTGGAAAATTTTCAGAAAGAAAAAAACTGCCCCAGCAAGTAATAACCTACATGAAAACATCCGACAGTAATTCTACACTGGCAAGGAATTATGTATAGTATGTGCGTAAAGGAAATTTTTTTATTCTTATAGTAACAGTTTAAGATTGATTTAAAGCAGAAACTAATTGAAGAACAGATTCACAATAAAATGTATAAGAAAAATTCCATTCTTAGATACTTGACCAATAGCAAACCTTTATTTTCCTTCATATTCTGCTTTACTTTATGCTGTTCTCTTTACATTAACCTCTCTGTTCTCATTATGTTCAATATTAGCACTAAAAACACTGTTATTATTTTAAGTCCATGACTATATAAAAACATTTATTGCATTAAATATAGCAAGCCAAATACTTTTTAAAAACGTCTCAGAAAATAACACAGAATCTGTACATCTGGAAATAGCATAAGGGAAAGCATAAGAGTGATGACAGCCACACTTACTGGCTCCTCTGAAAATAAAGGACTTAGAGGGAAGTTGACTAAGTATGTACGTTCAGCAAGTATGCAAGCTAAACAAAATATTGCTAGACTAAAATTTAATCCTCATATCTTTCACTCCCTTAAATTGTTTGTTCCTGAAAGCAGAAGAAGAGAACAGAGAACACTGAGTTCATACACTGCTCACTGTGAATCACTTCTGCTCAAGTCCTCAGGATCAAGAAAAATCTAGAAGACACCTAGGGCAAATCTCACTGATTTCAAGACTAAATTATTGTCAGCTTACCAAGAAAAAAAAAAATATTTTCTTCTTCTTTAAAGGCCTTTTATTGAAATGCTCTTCCAAATGTCTAATGCTCAGGTTAAAAATATTTATTTTATCACCAAAATTACAAAGCAATTTTTCAGAATATCTCAGCTTCTGTGAAATAGTGTCTTCCATGAAATAATTATCAATTATAAAAATAGGTTGAAGCTCCAGCTGTAAATATACTTGTAAATTTTAGCAAAGACTTGAAACAATACAGGATTTAGACTAAACTATTTTATGGACAGGAATGTGAAAGAATTGAAAATTTAAATAAAATTACTCTTTTAGAAAACTTTCAGATATCTGAAGTACTCTGTATATTTGGGGAATATAATAACAAAAGAAAACTGAGTCCATTAAATGAGTAAAGGGAGCATTCTTCCTTAAAGAGTGGGAAATGAGAGCATCCTTAAAGGGTAGAAACTAAGGGAGAAATTCAAGATCTGGAGAAAGGGGATTACCTTATGTGTTTTGCTTCCATCTTCATCTGTGACAATCTGGTCAGGACCTGTACCCTGACATGCTGGCAGACACATACATGGATTTGTCTTGCTGCCTCTTGAACTAACACAAAGTTGCCGTGCCTGGATTCAAAGTGCTGGAAGAACATGTGAAAGAATGTTGTGGGGCTTTTATAACAAAGGACCTGTAGATTTTAAGGTTAGAAATAAGAATTAAAGAAAGCAAATATGAAAGTTTACTAAGTGATTTAATCATTTTATAAAGTGATGAATTTTATTATTTGAGGAAACACAGAGCATTCAGATTTCCTACACTGGGGGTAAAAGTAACACTAGCTTTCAAACACTGTTTGCTTTTTTATTGCTCCTTACATATTTTTAAAGACTAATGACTATTATTGGAAGGAATTGACATGATCTTTCCATATTTGTAAAGGCAAGCTCCCTACTGACTTTGGCACTGGCCATTTGTAGAGGAAGGATGCTGGGTTGTGTCCACAACAGCTTTGGTTTATTTAAGCTATGATTTTCATTACTGCAACTCATGTTTGTCATCTTCTAGGGAATAGTTTGTTCTCTAATCCTTTTAGATATTCTCAGACTATGTCTGTTCTGTAGCTTGAATGTGTACTGATACGTATGGATATGTAAAATTACCTCCGATTGATTTTATCATACACCCAGGATGTGAAATATGGTGCCCTTAAACCTGTAATATTTTTTCAACCATGAAATTCTTTTAAGATTTTGTGCTGCTTACAAGGTCATGGCTATTGCTACATGGGGAAGCTGCTTTATATCTGTCCAATATTTCTTTATGTTTTACAATTATATATTTGTTTTTGTTTCTATTTATGTAGACAAGCCTAAAGAAAAGTGCTGAGAGTTGGCTCAGCCTGATGGCTGTATAGGTAGAGATCACTTAGAAGTTAAGATGAAGGTAACTTCATGTAAGGAAGACTGAAGCCAAAAGTGTTGGTTATCTCTGCATCTGTAGAAGTCTAGAAAATGAGGTGGCTCATGTGTTCATCTCAAACCTGGTTGTGGAGCCAACCAAGGATTGCTAGTAGTTAAAATAAAATTTTTTCTCTACATTGTGAGAAAGAAGAGAATGCAGCTTGAGCAGGGGACCATACAGATCTAGGGCAGCATTTCTCTGGGACAAATAATCTTGACAAATGCTCCTGGAAATAACCACAACACAGTCCAGCACAAGGGCACAAATGAGACCGAGAAATGGATGTGGGATGTAGGGGAGAAACAAGACCACCCAAGCCCTCCAACCCATTTCCAGAAAGGCTTAAAAATGAACTGTGCATGATAATTGATTGGCAAAGAAAGCAAGAAGCTTATTTCCAGGGCAGGGAAAACTTAGGTTTGTCCACAAACCCAGGACCCTACAAACCCCATCAGATGGATCAACACTGGAGCCAGGACTGGAGATCTCTCTTCCTTTCTGTCTTCTTTTTTCTCTCTCCCCATCTTTAATACAGTTCTCTCTCTTTCCTTTATTCAAACTGGCTGCTCTGTGTTTATGCTAGGAGATCAGGGACTGAATTACACCAATTTTTGTGCCAAGTGTGTGATGTACTAATAAAACTTTGTAGGCTTTTGTGGAACTTCTGACTTCCACCTTTGCTTTTTGAATACTCCCTTCCCCTTTTGAGTGGGACACCACACCATCTCCGGGCACTTTTGCTGGTGCAGAGACTTTTTGCACAGCTGTTTACCACCACTGCAGCAGAGGCACAGGTGTCTCACACTGTGTGCCTTGACTGCAGGGTGATGATGTATCCCTTCATGCTACCTGATAATCCATTTCCAATTGGACAAACCACAATGGAAAGCTGGCTTACTTTGAAACATCTGCTTAACACTGTTATGCTTATAGTTAGCACTTTGATTAAGTGCTTTGATGACTTAAAGCATAGCTAGAGATTAAAGAGAAGTGACAAAGTGCTAAAGTCAAAACCACATCATTAATCCTTTTTTTCTACTTTATTGACAGATAAAAACTTCTCAAGACTTCACAATACAAAGTTATACAGTAAAAAGTCAAAGGTGTATTCTCCAAATAATGCATCATCCTCACTTTGATTTTCATTAGCTTCTTAATGTTGAATCAGCCATTACCTACTATGTCAACATGCATTAAGAGCTACCATTAAATGGCTTTTTATTTATTTAACTTCAGCTTGAGAGGTAGAGTGGCCTGCTTTATTGAAGACTTTCTTACCAAGAATGCTAAAGAAAAATGTTAAATGTTACACCTGCCACAGAAAAAAGTCTCTGTTCAGGGCTTATACAGAGCTTAAACTTTTTTTCTTTTTAGTTGCTTTGGTTTGTTTGTACAAGAAAGCAATGGTTTCTGTCAGTGTTGATTAGCACACTGAGACCCTGTTTTTCCCTTTGTTCCACAATCCTGGCTATAATACCTGAGATTTATTCTTTTTTCTTTTTAGGATGTACATTAAATGTTGTCAAAAATGTAAAAGAACTGAAGACAATGGGCCAGGTGGATACTAAGTGAAAACAGACTAGAATAGGATAGAATAGGATAGAATGGAATCTTACAGAGCAGAAGCACCATCACTATGTCCTATTTATATCATCTTTGCATCCACAGTTAGCTGTGAATGATTTTGCTTGGAATATCTTCCTGAGAACACTTATGACAAGATATGAAGATAAGCATTGTAGCTCTGCTTCCTTTTAGTCAAGTAAATAGCTGTAGGCTTAACTGACAAAAGATACACTAAACACAGACAGCTTCCATTTGTGTGTTTATTTTCCAACCTTCCACTTTCATAGTTTCTTTTTATTATTTGGAGTTTCTTTTTATTGTTTGGAAGATTTGGACAGGATTTTTGTATTTTTTTCCGGAGACTACAGAAGAATATTCTGGGTGGTAGATTAGTTTATTGTTTACTTGTTTTCTCTGCTGTTTTCAAGGTATTCAGGAGTATTTCAACACTTTAAAGCAACACACAAAAGGCAGATTCACAGAGGAGCTCAGTGATCTGGATCCTGAGAGTTGTTTACATTCTTCACCTTCACTTCTGAAGATTTCAGGGTCAAAACCTGTAAAAAGTGAGATCTACTTGACATAATGATAAAAAATAAATCTATCCTTTTCGGCAAAAGAAACATAAAAATGAGATGAATACAATACACCCTTATAAGTCATCAAGAAAATCACTCTCTAATTTAGTTCATAGTTTTAACAAATAATGGCACATTGATATATTTGGTATAGTGGAATATACAATTTCATGTTGCATCCAGGCCAAGTGATGACAAAGTAAGTTCTTTTGCTTAGAAAAAAATAATTAATATTTTTAAATATTAAAGCAGTTAAATATTAATAAACTCATGACAGTAATTTGAGATATTTCAGTTATTTTAAGTACAATTATACATTATTTGATGAAGTATACTCTGAGTATTTCAGCACATCAATTTTAGCGGATAAATGTTACTACTTATTAATTCCACAAAGACAGAAAATGAGTTAGTTGAATTACTTGGATTTGTTATGGGCTACGCAGTCTAAATAGACAACCAAATCAGAATATCAGTGAAGGAAAAAAATTAAAATAAATTAATTCTCTTTTAAAGGTTAAAAAATTATACTGGGCTATTTTTATCAAGGATATCAAAATGGTGAAACATGAGTCTCCTCCAAGGGCTGTCCCTTCCCTTGGAAGTCAGGGGGACTGCACTGTTTGCTTTAAGCCACAGCGGTATTTAAGTGTTCTGTTGTAGTGCCTACCATTCCACTGGACAGGGCTTGTATTCCTCAATTCCTCCATCAAGCCACTGCTTTTCAAGGAGCACTTGTCCCCAGACTTAGCTTTAATAAGTTGGCCTGTTTAGAAATACAGGCATGTGACAGCTTTAATCCACTGCAAGATCATGTGTTTCAGGATGAGACTGACTTCGGTGACATATAAATGTACCAAAGGCTGCGTTCTTCTCTATAATACTCACATTAATATGCACAAGTTATTTTGAAAGGAACTATTCTCAGCTGTGTGAACAAAATTTGACTTACCTCATGGATTAAATTCATTCACAAGCTTTGTGTAAATTCAGATAAAGGAAGTGGAACCACATATTCAATCAAAGCAAACCCTGTACTAAAGATACCTTGCTGAAATTGCAACCGATTCTTGAAGAAAGCTTTACTACCCCATAAAAATCTTTTCATTCATGGGTTCATAGGTAGTTATACAATTTATGTCTGCTCAAAATCACCACTGAATCCTTTATCTGTATTTTTCACCCTCTGACTGAACTTTGGCATGATGAAGAGGAAAAAAAGCCATTTATACTCAAAAATCCTTGAGAGAAACCTAATCTCTCTATCAGCACTGGCATGTGCATTGCACTGTATACATCACGCCTCCTCTGAAGCAGCTTTCTCATTCCTTGAGGATAATTCCTTTATGAGCATCTGAGTGCTGAATAGAACACATATAAACCAACTGGCAGATGTTCTTAGTAAATCATTGAGAGGCTCATATTAAAAATTAGCCACCTGTGTATTTATCTTTTCCTTCCTAAGTATCAATAAATTATTTAAACTGCTGAATGTCTGCTTGAATTTATCAGTGTATTCTTGTTCCTTGGTATTTATATTGCATTTTCCCAAGAATTAAAAGACAGGAATACCTTTTAAATATGTTGTTAATTTATAGCAAACAACATAATTGCCGGGTGTAGGAACTCAATTTCTGGCAAAAATGTCCCAACAAATGAAACCCAAAAACTTTAAAATACTTATTCGTGTTCCATCAGTTTTACTATTTGCTTGTTTCTTCAAAATAACACATGCCACCTGTAAAATATGTAGGTCCAAAGCAGACCTAGCATAGATCTTCTGTTTGGGAGCAGCATGAAATTTGCTACCTGCAAATTCTAATAAGTTTTCCTTTTCAAAGTGGTTCATTGGTAACAGCACCACAATCTTTCTTATTTGTGCTTAGGTGCCGTGAGAGAATGATGTGAACAGTTTCTGTTGTTGAGCACGCTTTCTTTGATAATTGAAATTCAGTAACATTTAAATCTATTGTCTGTTTTTAATTTTGTTCTCCTGATTCTTGTCACCACAAGATCTTTAGTCTGGGAGATCTTTAGTTAGAAACTATGAAATTAACAGTTTCTGAATGTGTGTACATCTGGAGATCAAACAAATTATCAGAGCCCTGGCACTTAGTTGAAATCTGGCATTAGGTACTACAAATGGTGGTAGTTGTTAATGTTCTTAAAATTTAAACCTGTTCCATCTGCAACTAATCAGCTTCCTCCTGATTGTACATGTGAGACAGGGATCAAATAATACCTTGAAGATCACCTGGACCTCATAAAAGCCTACTAGAAGCTGGTTGAGGGGGAGATGTGAGTATTTGGGCTGGCTCTGGTGAAAGGATTTGAGTTGGTCGAAAGATCATGATTGATAGCTTGAGCTTTTGCTGAACTACTTTGTTCTGAAACAGTTGTATTATCTGTCTGAGAAAAAAGCACTAAATTTTTTTACTAGGAAGTATTTCACCTGATTATGGTTTGATAGGGGCTTTATAGTTAGGGACTTTTCCTTCCAGGAGCTTGATTTTTCTCATAAGCAGATCCCAAAATTGCTGCAAATAACTAGGTCAATATGTAACTATGTTTTTGCTCTGATTCATCCTGTGTCTATTTCACAGCAAAAGCTGCTTAGGGATGTTAGTGAATTTGGGTGATAAAAATACTTGCATGGTAGCATTTTCCCTTTTTATAAAGGCTTTCAGCTTCACTGTCACAAGATTCTCTAAACACTCTGTATAAGAAGAAAATCTTGTCAAAGATATCTTACTGGGAGGACATCTTACTGATAGCTTGAGAGATTTTGTAGTTTGGAATTCTAAGCTGAAACTGTTACCTGCCAAATTGTCAGAAGCGAAATGTTAAACCACCGCATGCTTCTTTATCATTTCTGACTGTTCAGCTTCTTGAGGATGGAGCTACACAGAAACTCCCCTCTGAAGTAGCCTTATGCTCTGGTTAATGAGACCTGATGCTTATCCTGAGTACATAAATGTCCAGGGAATGGGATAACAAAAAGTTTGGCTGAGACTTTGCTATTATCATGTTACATGTCTTAAAGCTCACACATAACTTGGAAGCTCTGTTTCACTGCTAAGGTTAGGAGAAGATAATAATGTACTGACATGAAAAGAGAAGTGGAATATTGAAATAAAATACATTTCTAAAAATCAGCTTACTCTTGAAGAAAGTTACATGAGAATTCTGTAAAGAGTGAAATGGAGATTTTGAGGTTTGGATGTAAAACAAATCAATTAAAATATGCTCTTTGATATCAGATGAAGTCACACATCATGACCTGGTCAGACCAACAGCATTAGTGAATAAAAGCATGAACTCCATCAAAACCACATGCTACATCAGGATTTAACTATCATAAGCAAAATACATTTGGAAGTCAGTATAGTGAACAAGGTATTGTATATTCATCTTCTATTTTGAATTTAAGCACAATACCGTGAAGAAAACATACAACCTAAAGCATAATTTTAAAAAAGATAAATAGGGCTATACAATTAAGGAAAAAAAAAAAGAAAACAAATCCAAACCTTGTTGCTATGTTACTAGTCTTTGGAGCAAGATCATGCACACATGGAAATCAATGTCAGTTCTGTTTTTCAGTTTTCCTCCTGTGTCATAACTCTCATAGTTCCTGGCTGGGAAAGAGATGATAACAGAGCCAAGTCTTAATAAACTATGAGTGGGGTACTCCAGATGAACAGAACATATTTTGAGCAGAGAGATTCAGTAATTGCTCATAGTAGAAACTATAGACTTTATTAACTGTATGCTGAGACTGGGGAGTGCATTAAGGCACTTGGAATGTGGAAGCCAGGAGAGCTCTGGGAGACACCATGGCTGAGAGGACACATTTCTGGAACTTTACTTAGTTCTACTTCTAATCCTTGCAACAAGGGATGAGGGGGAGGGAAAGTAGTGCCACAGCATGAAGACCAGCTTTGCCAGAGCATGGCTTTGCTATTCTGGATGCTGCTGAGGCAGAACGAAACAATCTTGACCCAAAAGAGTTGCAAAAAGTACAAGAAACACATGGACTCACAAGGGAGATAATGTGGGGACACAAATTTTTATTCAGAGTACCAGGCAGAAATCTCACCCCAACAGACATTTAACTCCTTGTTCTCCTTGCTTCCCATCTTATGGAAACACAGAAATCTCCAAGGGAAAAAGAGCATATTGAAAGGAAAATCTATATAAAATGAAGAAATCTTCCCTAACCAGTTTACATCTAAGAAACACCAAAGGCAGTTAAGTTAGTCTTTCTTAGTTAAGTGTGCTTTCACTTGGGCAAGTCTAAGGTCAGGCCATAGATGGCTGGGGGCTGAAGCCCGTGATATCTGAGCAGCAGCTCAGAGAACTGTACTTCTTCATCTGTGGAAAGAGAAGGAAGGAGGACATTTTACTGATACCTAGAGCTATGGAGTTAAAATTAGTCTTGCTGAGAGTGTTGGGGCTGACTGCATGACCTCCAAAGGCTTTTTCCAGCCGTTCATTATATGATTGTGGGAACAAGGTCTGTAAACTGTCAAAAATTAGTATTCTTCAAACAATATTTTACCCAGTGAACTTAATATGAAGCATCACAATATTGTGAAAATCAGAACAATTACCTACATTGCTCTGACACATTTTGGGACTGAAGATGAAAACAGAAGAGGGATCACACAGTCCTTAGCTATTCTGTGACAATACAGCTTAAAGGCCACAAAAAAGCCAGCTGCATGGTTTCAAACAGCCATAAATATTAGTATAGTTACTTCCCCAAAGGGAAAATAGACTCTTCCCCCTCCTTTCCAAATCAAATACTCAGAGCTGCTATAGCATAAGCATTTTGTTCCCCTTATTTGTCTTCCTAGCAGTTAACCTCAAAGTTTATCTCTGCAATATATTCAGAAAACTTCTAAATTCCCGAAAGATTAGGGCAATACCCAAGGTACAAACAAAGTGTTTTCTTTATCTTTCCAAAGGCAAATTCAGGAGGTATTTTAAAATATTAAAATACATAGTTTATATATTTTAATAGTTACATTTTAATATGCATATATCTGTCTGGCTGAACATGACTGTAATAATCAAAAGTTATATTTTCTCTTTTATATAGATCAAGCCAAACAGTTTCCAATCTCTTTATGATATTCACTAGGAGTTAAATACTCCACTTCTCCAGTTTTTTGTCTGAGTATCTTTTTTAGAAGTCAGATTTGCATAGGTTGTAGGAGGAAACATCTCTTTCCCTTTTTAATTAGACTGTAGAATAGCAAGTGAAGCACTCCATCATCTCTACTCAAACTGGTTATCATTATTTTGGGTAAATATCTGGTATTTTTACAAGATATGAAATAATATTTAGTAAATCCATTATCAACTTATGTCTATATAGGTCTGTTGTCCATAAACAGAACAACGGTGACTAGACCATATATATACAATTTTAAAAATCTATATTTATTCATTGAATCCCAGTATTTTTTCTCAAAATCACTGTAACAATGTATCAAGATGGATTCATTGTATATTTGCCATAATCCAGTTTATGCAATGATATTCTTCCCATTGAAATTTCCATGTCAGTAGTATAAAGATATTTAAGGGCATAGATTATTCCTCAAATGTGTGCCAGGCTGCTATTTTTAATCAGCATGTTCTGCATATAAAGAAATAGTTTTTTCCCCCCCCAAACCAAAACAACTTAGATTCATTACATTTCTGTGAACTGTTTCTTAAATTTGATTTTCTGGCAGCTTTTATTCAGGAAAAGAGCCTACATATGAGTCTTAACATTTTCCTCCATGATATATTTTATTAAATATTGATGTGTTTATGTATAAACAAATAGTCTTTCTCAGATTAGAATTTGTTCACCTCACTAACATTCCCAGATCCATATTTTAATGAGATTGGTTTTAATTTAGAAAGCGTAAAGGAATTTTAAAAAATATATTGGTCTTACTAAATTAACATAGTTTGGAAGAGATTGTTTTTAATAAATTAAAAAAGATCTTCCATCTATTTTCAAGGAAAAGCCTAGTTCAGCAATTTAAATGCTCACAGAGATATTAAGGGAAGTCTTCTCTCATATGTAGCTGCAGCTCTGGTAGGAGAGCAGAGATCTTGTGAGGGAGCACTTTTTAAAAGTGTCTGAAGCAATTTAAATGCGATCCATGAATGACTTCTCACTGGATTAGCCCCTAACCTTTAACTTTTGTGACATTAGTCACATCTCATCTTGACATCCATAATGGAATATTCTCCTATTCAATTGTTTAAAAAATGTCCAGTTTGACTTCCGATTGACCTCTGATGAGAGCTGAGCTCTTTAAAAGGGTTTAACAGTTGTAGTTTCATTTGTCTTTCTGGAAGAGACTAATGATAGGTGGGAATTATTTCTATGAAGTGGAACAAATACAGCAGAAAATCCTTCCTGAGATTCCAGCTAATGAAATAAATTATGCTGGGCTTGCTTCCTTCCATTAAATATGTAGAAGCCTTCTATTCCAAGAAATCATAAAATAATTCTTATGTGTTTCTCTGATCTATAGAGGAAAACCCCAAAAAATCCAAAATATTATTTAGGGAAAACTCCAGCACATTTAAAGGAGAAATAAACTTGGAGTGAGAACTACACTGATATTTAGATATATATTATTTCCTGAAAAAAAAACCCCAACAACAATAAAAAACCCCTCAAATGTTATTTCAAAACCCCCCTCACAAACTCAGTCAGTAATGTATTTAGAAGGATACCTTAAATACTTTCAAGTCATGCCTGGCTGATGGTAACTCTGGAACCTTGAATGGCCAACGATGAAAACATTCACTACAGAAAAAAGATACCAAGATTTTGCATAGCATTCTCATGAAGACTATGAGTGAAATTCTGGATCCAGAAGCATAAGAAGGGTCAGAACCTCTATCCAGAACAGCCTATCTGTAATGATAAGCAATGCCCTAAAAAATTTTCCCTAAGCTGTCAAATAGGAGAAGAATCTTCCCTTCATGTAACAGAAAGTGTTAGTTACCAGCTCTAATACCTTATGAAGAGGATAGATGTTGTTATCCCATTAGCCTTTCTTCCTCCACAGTTGGTAGGATTAATTTAAATTCAGGTACATTAAAATACAAAGGCAATACAAAATTGCTGATAGGGATACTCTGTCAAGAAATCAAATACAAATAAAAATTCACACCCCTAGTACAGTTGAAGGACATGGAGCTTGTTCTTGTTGATTCTCAAGTCCAATGAATTATTTGAAATTTGAATGCCGTTGGCATGTGTCACAAGGACCAATAATCTTGGAAAACCTTTTTTCTATGATGAGGACATAAAAGTTTTATTGAACTGATCAGAAGTGGTTATTTATTTAAGCCAAAGATTATTATATATGTCTTTGTGTTTCAGTGTCATATATGATACCATCTGTTGAACTGGAAATCGAGCATTTGAAAAACCGTAAAACAGAAAATCGAGGAAATTTTAGAACTTCCTCTAGTAGTACATTGGATTAATTCTTTAAAGAATTCTATAATGTGAGTGCCAGCTACTGACTATGCACAGACCCTGTGTGTTTGTTAGGTCTCTACTTGACAGGAATTTTGAGAGTGTTCTAATGAATAATATTTGAATATGTTAATTTAAAATTAAAAATTCTACTGAGAAACAGTCTGTTATTATTCTCCTTTGGTGAGGAAATCCATACCAGGGACATTCCTAATGAATTCTTTCCTCTCATGCTGCACAGATACTCTTAGTGATTAATAGAATCCAAAAATCTCATCAGCTTTGTAAATGATCATAAACAGCAATTGATTCTGATCTCCTGGATGCTTTTACTGTATTTCAGCAATCCCATGTAATCCAGAATTCCACAGGGAAACTGGAGCCTCTGAAAACAGATTTATTCACATACAATAATTTTCTCTAGGCCTTTGAGCAACAATATTTCTAGGACGCTTTAACATGAAATCTACTTGTTTCAGAGGGTCAGAATTTCTGCCTTCCTCACCATGGATTTGCCTTTAGGGTAACGACAAATATTAACCAAAGATTAAACATTTTCTCTAGGTGTGACAGATCTTAAGTTATTTGAGGCTTTTTTTAACTTGAAAATATTTCAGTCCTTCCTTTTCCTTCTCTCCCTGGAAAAAAAATTTTGTGAAGTAACAGCTGTCTTAGTGAGTCATCAGAGCTAGCATGTCTAGCATCAATATTTACTACCAATCTTCATATGGCATAAATCACAATAAAATGGACTGTTCTGATTTATGCCAAGAAAGAATACATAATACTATGTAATGCTCCAAAGTAATGTAAGAGCCTTTTGGAAGAATCATAGAGAATAGTAGAATGGCTTGGGTTGGAAGAGACCTTTAGAGGTCATCCCATCCAACTTCCCTGAAATAAGCAGGGACATTTCCAGCTAGATTAGAAGCTCATCCAATTTGACCTTGAAGGTATCCAGGGATGGAGATAGACATTTCAGTAGACCTTGTAGCTATAGGACAAGGGGTAACAGTTTTAAACTAAAAGAGAGTAAATTCAAGTAAGAAATAAGGAAGAAACTTTTTTACAGTGAAGGTGTTGAGACACTGAAACAAATTACCTAGAGAGGTGTTGGATGACCAGTTCCTGGATACCTTCAAGGTAATAGACAGTTTATTAGTCATTAAAGTGTAAGTAAAATGAAACAACAACAACAAATAAAAAAGGAGTAGAAAACAAAAAGTCAGTTTTTACACCTAGTTAAATAGACAATAGACTGTATGCATCAGCCACACAGATCAATACATATAGTAAAGTTTTCATGAAATGAGTAGGACTAGCAGTTTTTTATTTTTAATGTCTAAGGTATTTTAACAGTCTAAAGGCAGTAGTCACCTTAAGTTTAAGATGAGTCAGTCACTAGTGAGATTTAGGAGCCTCTGGTCCATGCCCACCTGAATGTTTATGTATACAATGCAAGATGAGGAACTCAAGGCAGTTGCCTCAGGTTACACAGGCTGTTCAGAGCTTGTTTTCTGTTTGTCAGAGCAGGAAACTACCTTCTATGGGTGAAAAGAATCCCTTCAAGTGTTTCCAACTCTTGAGTGTCCCTAGGGCTTTTCATAAAGAATAAAATGTGTGGAACTTGTCTGCTTGCACACAACTAATGTGTCCCAGTATCCACCTTCCTTTATGTAGGTCTGTGTGTTGGGGACTCTGCAGGATGAAGAACACTACGTTTAGCCAGTTTTTCTTTCTAAGGAATCTCTTTGGATCAAAACTTCATCATCCAGGACGTACCAAACACAGACCAAACCAGTACTGTATTTTGATCCCTGGAAGTTAGGATAAAGTGATTTCCCTCACCCTCACCACACATCTATTTGAGAAACATGATGAGATGTTGATACTAGTGTTAAATTCCTAACATTTAGGAATTTTGAACTCTTATTCAGTGGAAAAAATTTAATTGCACAAGGATTTATATTTTATAAACTGCATTTATTTCCTGAGTGTCATTAGGTATCTGCCTTGATCATCATCTCCTTTGAAATGCCCTACAGGATATGAAATGAACAAGTTTGGTTTTTTCTCTAATCATACAGAAATCTGATTATTCTGTTGCCATTTCTGTAGTGTTGCTATTTCCCCAGGAAAAAAAAAGGTATGTGCATTTGAATTGGCTGCCTCCCTATCCATCTGTTAATTTCTCTCCCTGTGTTCTCGTCCTAATCACCTTTGAACATTTCAAACAAATTTGAAAGCAGAAAGTCTAAAAAAAATAAGTTCCTGTAAGTTTTGTGAAAACAGTCATCTGCCTCTCGGAAAGAGATTTGAATTGGCAGTCCCATTGTGGGAAAGACAGATCAAATTCAGACAGATAAGGCTCTTAGATCAGACAGACAGAACTATATATTGCACTCAGACAGATGGCTGGCCTGCCAGCATGGCAACAAAGAGCATGTGTACTCAGGATTATCAGCAGCACATGTTAACTCTTTTCCAATTGTTGCCTGTCCTGCCATGGTTACTGCTAGAGGAAGATTTGGGTCATAAAGAACACAAAGAAATCATCCTTCATTAGCTTCACACCACACCAGCAAATAAAAAATGTGCTCTTTTGGTTTTTTTTTCATTTTATGTTTGCACCAAGGATTTATAATAAGAAATCAGAATAAGTTTGTGTTATTTTTCTTTTCTTAAACCAAACAACCTTATCAAACAATATTCAAGATACAAAAGCACCTGGAATCTAACAATATATCTTCTCTTTTATTTGAATCAGGGTCAGACAAAAAGGAAAACTCATTTCTAGCTATGTATCAGCTAAGAATACCAGTGCCTTCAGCAAAAAATGAATACAAAAGACATAGTGATGAAGATGTTATTTATAACATATGAATTGCATTTCCAAATTGTGATGATTAAATCAATAAGTCAGCAATATATTTGCTGAGATTGTACTTCCTAAACTATCACAACTTCAAGACAGCAAAATCTTTTTTAAAACAAATTTGAAATCACATTTTCTGTTTACCTGATATAAAGAATAATGGTTTTCAAGTACATTGCACAGCTGTTGATATAATTATATTTGAGGTTCAATTTTTTTTTATTTATCACTATCAATCTGTGTAATACATAGAAGCCATTGTGTGACAAATGAAGACATGGAAATTAAACTCCTTAGTGTAGGTAATTAAGATGGAACAGAAAAGGTCTCTTTGCCAGCATCTCGCCTGTCAAACTCAGAGATCACCAAGATCTGCTCAGCCACCCCTTCTTAGTCATTCCTTTAGAGTTTTTAGTTTCACTGGGAAAAAATAAATACAGGTCTGTCTGTTGTATTGCACATAAGGAATTCATAAGGTTCTCCTTTTCATCCTTCTTGCCTTCACAGAGTGGAATAGACAACTTCATGAGGCACAGGCTCTGGCTGACACTATTCCTGGGATCCCACACTTGCAGTGATATGAACTGTGGGCTGTCACGGGCTGCAGGACATACATGAGGTAATGACCCCACAGACTATGCAGTGCATCATGGGTGGCCACACTAAATTAAATACTCATTAAACACGACTTTATGAAAACTTTTGATGAAAATACTAATGACATATAAGCTGTTTACACAGCTTTGCTTAAGTTTCTTTTCATTAAAATTGATCCCCTGTGGCTGCAAAATAGAGAAAAAATTTAAAAGTGTAAGATACTCCTTTTGTTTTCAGCTCTGCCAGAGATTTCCGAAGTCTATGTAAACTGCCTTTGTTTTGTGCCATAACACCCACCTCTAAACTTCAAGGTCTGCTTTACAGATACATTCATTAATGTTTGTAAGGTCCCAGAGATGCCTAACTGATCCCAGAGGAATTAATTATATTTACAAAGACCAAAACAGAGTCAGGAAAGTAACCGGCTGAAAAATATTAGAAGTGTTAATTCATTATTTATACTGTAGGGAGTTTTTCTAGACTAATTATTGAACTTCCTTTCCTTTCCTACTGCTCATTATATAAATCAGACCACTGCACTCCTTTCAGTTTTGTTCTGGAATAGTCCTAAACTGTAGAGCTACACAGTCTTGACCCATGAGTTAACCATTCACAAAGGTGTGGTTTGTTAATAAGCATTTAAAATGGAGTTTCATTTAGTCTTTGGCTCCCTCCTGAAAGATGAAACAGTGTTATGCAACAGGAAATTTTGTTGTGAATCCTGCATAATCCATCCCAGGATAAAAACTAACTCAGTGGGTGGTGTGGGGTGGATGAGGTCTCTGCTTTTACCAGAAGTGTCTCCTTGGCTCTGAGAGATCCCCTTGGCCAGAAGTGCAAGGTTCTGTGCAGGCAGAGCTTTCCTACCCCTGCTGGTGCTGGCAGTGCTCACATTCACCCACTGTTGAAGAGCTCAGGTCTTACCAGGGATTCAGAACTGCAGAGGCTCAGACACACAGAGTTCCAGAAATATTTATTCCAGGGGGCTCCATGGGCGTAAGAGGAGGAATGACCCCGAGTGTCCCTTGTTATAGGGACACTCAGCCAGTGGTCAGGGGTCACAGGGGTGGAGAGAGGGCAGGAGGATACAGCAACCACTAATGGGGAGAGGGAAGGGGTGGAGAGAGAGAACAGGTCAAGGCCAATGAACAGAGGAGGATTAAAACATCAAGGTGAGATAGCCTAGGGAGAAACCACTCAATTCTTAGGGGAATTTCAAACCTCACAGCAGTCCCACCAGTGTGACTCTGCTGTTTTGGGACCTATGGGCTCTGTAGTAGTTCCCAAAGTGGACTCTGTCACCCCAACAGCAAAAAACCTTCTCACTGCTGCAACAAAGACCTGGATGAGCTGCATGGTAAAAAAGAACATCATTGGAATTCCTCTGTGCACAGGCTAGCAAGCCAAGGCTTCTACCCAGTGCACACAAGTGACATAATGAAAATTCATGGAAAATTCAGGGATGAAAAGTCCTGACTCTTATTAAGTCAATTTTCAAAAGGCTGTGTTTCAATAGCTAGAAGTTCATATTTAAATGCTATGGAAATTCTGTTCTAGGTCTGCTGCAGACAACAAGCTGTTTCCATGGAGGGGAATTACAGTAATGCAGCTTGCAGATGGGGGATGGAAAGGGAAGGGGAATTGGAGAAATCCTTGTTGCCTAACTTATTCACAGAGGGCCCTCTGGCTGCAAGGTGTGTGTCACTAACAAAGAGAGGGACTTATAATAGGCTGTTTGAATGGAAGAAATAAATGGAAATGGATTTCAACAACCAGCAAAAGGAAACGCAACCCAAAAATCAGTGATGCAAATAGTAAACAATAATTCCCTTCAGGTATCTAGCCATACATAACGGTAAATTATGGAAAAGATCTAGGGGTGGAAAAAGCATCAAATTTAAGGTTTTAATGAACTTGTATCATTGAAGATCCAGGTTTTATTCTGTTAACTCACATGGATAGTGAAAATTTCTTAAAGTAAAACTCTGCAAACAACGACTTTTACTGGGGGAATAGAAAACCTTCTCTGAAAAAAATAAATGCAACTACTGTGAATCTCAGAGACTGTAACTATTTTTCAGTCTCTTCTCAGGTGTTGTAATCACACTCCTTACACTTCAGAGCTGTTCACACTGGGTCAGGAGAGCTGTTCTCACAAAGCGTGACCAAAGGAACCTCAACCAGACCTTGACAAAGAATTTTGGACAAATTCAAATCACAACTAATGAAAGACAAAGCTGTGAGTGAAATGGGAATGCATCACTCTGATCACTGCACTTGTTGATTTCACTCAGAACTTCAAATGAGAGAATCACATGGGAGAATGCTATACAAAAGGCATAAAATACCAAAAAGAGAGAAGCATCTATGATATATTGAAGAGATTTTTCTTCTAAAACCATCTCTCCATTACACTGTAATTTTATTCCTGTATTTTCAAGATTTTGGCATGGTTTTGGGTGAAATGATAGCTTTTGTAAACTTACCAGTGGGACAATCAGTTTTCTAGTTTTTCATTATGACTTTTTAAAATGTTTTTTAACCTGTCATGGAGTGAAGCCAAGTCCAATATCTAAAATTTCCTGGAAAATATTTGTTTAAAGTTTTGATTAATATTATTTAAATACATATTTTCAAATAAGTTTTATCAAATAATTTTCTGGTCTTTGAGAAACTTCTATGTAATACATAATATAAGTGTATGGTAGATGTATTACAAAAGTCTATTTAGCCCCATAAATTTTTTTCATTAAAGTCTGGATGTCAAAGTCTAAACAAAATAAGAGAGTAAAAATAAATGTATACAGCCCCATAATACTTTCAACAGTTTGATTCTGGGTCTTCCTGAGGTTAAAATGAAGTCCCTGATGGCTTTCCCTTCCTGGAACTGCCCCAGCCTTTCTCTGTATTCATGAAGAATTTACAACCAAAAACTTGTGGCAAGAAGTTCCCTGTCTTACATTCTTCATCATGTATTGAATAGGCAACACCCATGTTTACTTTTTTGTTCCATTTTTCCTTTCTAGTGTGATTGATATTTCTTAGTTTCCCTAGTGATAGAGAAGATTAATAACAGTTCGTATTAACCATGTTCTTACCACATGATAAAGATGAAAATGCTATTGCCTAGGCATTAAATTGATACACTAAAATACCATTTATGCCAAACTAAAACTCTGTAGTGCTACTTTTTCATTTTGTAGAAGCTGTATTTTAAGCACAGATTCTGCAATGAGATGTTTCCAATCTGTTTACATCATACTGACATGAGAAAAAATATCTCAAATTTCTTTGGTAACAAATATTTTTTTTACGGTTGGAGCCTAACAAATCCATTAATACTTTTCCCCAAAGTTTGCCACAGAGTTGAACACAGTACTACATAGATGGCTTCTTGCTCTTTCAATCTCTGTTACCATTAGCCTAATTTCAAATATATTCTTCTATTTAGAAGATAATTTTCTAGATCAATAACAGTGAAAAGTGACTATAAAGAAGCCAAATCAAGAAAACATCATAGATTATATAGAGAAATATTTTTCCTTTAAAAAAATAATTTTGTTAAAACCAGTGTAAAGGAGTGTAAAAATGGGTGAAAAGATCACATATATCAAAACAGAGATCCAAAATGAATGAAACAGAATTGTTTATGCCTGCATTTCAAAAACAGTTAAAACTTTAACACTGGATATTTAAAATAATTTCTTCCTCATAGATTAATTTTCTAACTGGAGGTATTTTACTCTAAAGCCCAACAATATTCTCTGAACTTCCCAATCTCTTTCTACAGATCCTTGTCACTTATTTGAGGTCTTAGAGAGAGAGAAAAAAAAACAGTTAATGGACAATTTTAACTATATAAGCCAAATCTTTTATTAAGAGACATATAATTTTAGATGCTTAGAGAATTAGATCAGCTTTTTGACCTTCTATGTGGCTCTCTAATTAAACAAAAAGGCCAAGTTTATCTTGAGATGCGGAGGAAATGGCTGGATTACACAGAAAGCTCTACAGGTGAGGCAGGGTTTATGGAACCTGCCAGAGTTTATGGAACATCTCAAAGGGTAGGAGTTGTCATTAGAGCTGTGGTCCTTTCCACAGGACTTAAATACAAGGAATCCTGAAGGAACATCTGCTACCAATCCTGCAGAGTTACTTCCCATCCCCTGAAGCATCAGCTCTCCGAGTGCTTGACATATGCCTGTACCTTTCATCCTTGACAGCAGACTCTGAACGCCAGGCCTCAGTGCCAAGTCCTCAATGCCAAGTTTCAGCAACTTGTCACAGCCTTCAGAGAGCCAGGGATGGCTGTGTTTCTGCTGATTGGAGGTCTTTGATCTTCTCTACCCACCAGTTTTGTGATCTTTCCTGCTCCCTTTAGCCATTGGAAAAACACTCTTTTTCAGTGCCACCAGCAGTGAATTGCCTTTAAAGCACACACACATTTCACCTTGCAGCAGCTGTTGGCTCAGCTGAGTGTTTTGTGAGGGTAATGAACCAAAATTTGCAAGGGATTTGGGAGAAAATGATAAATAGTTTAAAGGGGATGTTTTTCAACTGGCTTCAGCCAGTTTGGAGACCAGATGTTTATTTGCTCTGCAAACATTGGAAATGTTTGCTCCTTAGATCAAGTTAGTACCTATTTGCATAACTAATGATTACATGGGGACACATTTGGTTTGCCCCAATCTATATAAAAATTGACAGTAAAAATTCCCTTGTGTGGTGCTAAAAGCCACATTTTTGGTTTGTACGAATCAAGGTTAACAAAGATCCAAGTAACAGTATAGTTCAAAGATTTAAAAATACTTTGGTGGCATTAGATGTCTCCTTCCAATTATTGACAACTAAGAGATTTAAAATTAAATTTATTGTTGAATTGCAAATTGTCATTTCCTGACTCTTGTATTATACAAGAAGTTATTTTTCCCTGAAATGTAATTTATTCTGTACTAAATAGTAAACTTACCTCAGCTTCAATCAAAACCATATCTTTAAATATAATATAAAGTGGTCACAGGTCACACTGTGACAGGTCCCATACATTTGCAATGACAAATTAGGCTCATTATACCTAAAGTTGACACAAATATTTCAAGGATCTTTTGAGTTCCTTGACTTCAGATAAAGTTCCAAAGATTGAATTAAGATCACAACTGTAACAGGGACCCATCCTTTAGGTACCACTTTCAAAACCAAGAGAGCAGAGAGCCTTTGAAGAGAGCCAAAGGAACATGAACAGAGGGATTCTGTTCAAATCTTCCTGTGTTCAGAGAATCAGACCAGCAAAATAGGAAAATCTACTGGAAAACTGTGAACTGGGAAGATTTTCTTCTCTGGATGAAGATCTATCATGCTGACATTATCCTGTGCTGGCATTTTGTGTAGTGTCCTCAGTGAACTGAGTAACCAGGAAAGAAGTTCCTCTCCCTAAGCACTGCAGGATACTTCAGCTGCCTGTCCTCTCTGTGCCCCATCTGCAATCTCAGCACACAGGTGCTAGGGACACTGAGGGCAAGATTAATTTTTCCAGCTGCAGGAGCTAATTTAACACCTTCCCAGCTCCATCCATGCTCAGGGAACAGGCACCTTGCACCTTGAGAAGGCAGTGTAGGTGAGAGGTGGGTTTAATGACCTCCCAGAAATTCTGGCTGTATTGCCGTGGAAAGGCTTTGCATCTCTCCACTGATCGTAGAAACAGCTTTGAGACATTTGGTTCCTAATTTAAATATCTCAAAAGCCTAGGCTTAGTTGGAACAAATAACTGTACAACTATTAACACTGAGCAGGATATAATCAGGTTACCTACTCCTGGTTGCCATCTCCTGGCCTTTTTGCTATTCCAGTATAAAGTTACAGCTACAGACTGGGGTAAAATCATATCCTCTGAAGGGACTGGATATTGGTCAGCAAGGAGACCATGAAACAAATTACAAGGCAGTTTGTTTCAGAGACAAACATATTTGTGTAAATCCTGATTTGGTCATTCATTTACATTTGTGAGAGTCACATAATTTCTTTATGACTATTTCTCCTTGTTTGGTTTTTCTGATTTGCTTCTCTGCTGGAAAATCAATATTTTTTAATAAAATACTTGAAAAAATATTTACTTAACTAATAAAGTAAATGGTTGGCTCCATCATTTCTAAATACCTAAAATTTAAATTGGCTGTCAAGGTAATTTTTAAAATCTAGTTTGACATTTTAAAATGAAATATCTATTCAAATTAATTGTCACTGCAGTGATTAATTACATCTCAGGTGGATAAGGTGGTTAGAAGGTAGAAAGCTTTCACTGTGAGATTTTCTCCTATTTCAACATTTAAAAAATGCAGACAAGAATATCCCTAATCTGATTAGGAAAAGAAGATGTGCAGCCACGAAGACTCTCCCATGTCCCACAGTCAAATTTGAAAAGCACTGTTATCTGTGATGCTAATGAGAAGACTACAAGGACCCTAATATCCCTTTGCCTTTCTCAAAGTTGTCTGAGTAGAAATAGAGTGTTAGAAATAATCCTCATTAAAATGCAATAAGGTGATAATATTCATGGCAAATACTGAACTTAGCCACTAGTTTCAATATTTCCTGGATCATTATATGAAGGTAGCATAAAACTGCCATCATTATCAATATGACTATAAAATAATGGTGAGGACACTTACAATCAAAGGGCATAAAAATGAAATGCAAGATTTAAATTGATGATTTAAAGGCAACATTACCAATGAATATATCAGTGTCCTTTAAGCAAGAGAGGCTTTTGTGACTAAGCTGTAGATTTTTTCTATATGCACTAAATAAATTCCACTTATAATCCTTGAAATGCATGGAATTTTTATAAGTTTTATAAGTCTGTTAAAAGAATTCCTACTTCAAGTTGCCTTCTTGCCAATGCTTTGTGTTTTTCTAGAGTGTTTGGAAGGCATTTTTTGCACCTAGTGTTACAAGTATTTAGGGTAATGTCTACCTTCATAGATAAGTGAATGCTTTAACTTACAGGCTTGCAAGAAGACCTATTTGGGAAACCTCACTAAAAAAGCCTGCATTTATCCTGCAGCTTCAGCTCTCTTACTTAGCAGCCTTTCTTATCTTATTCATATTTGGAAACATACTAAAGTGCCATTAAAATGAAATTCTACTTTCCAAGGCAGTTTCCAAGACTACTGGTCCTATATATAATTATTTATCCTTCTTTATTAGTATGTGGAAGGGGGGTGTGGGTGTGTGGAGGGTTGTGAGGTGTTTTATCCAATGAAAACTTTCAAGTCAAATGTAAGGAAAATTTCATTCTGGAATGAAAGTTCATTTCTACTCCTTAATGGAATCAAGGTAAAATAATTTTTGTACTATGAGAAATAACTGTGGAGTTTGATACTCCATGGAATAATATCAATTCACTGTTCATTGTTCAAGAGAAGTTAGTAGCTTAGGAAGGAATCACTTTTGTATTTGTATATAATAGTAAGATTAGTTAGTGGAGAGTGCTTAATAATATAGATATAAAATCCTCTAATAGTCACCAGTCCAGAAAGTAACACGTTAAAAAATCTTTTAATATTCTGTCCTTCAAGTCTGTTTGATAGGTCAGCAGAGACCCAGCATTCTGTGCTGTCAAGTTTATCCTGGGCACAAAGCGTTTCCCAACTATTTCATTAAGTTACAATTCTTACAGCTTTTTGTTGTTGTTGTTGTTGTTTTTTAATTTTCCTTTACTTACCATTTTAAAAGTCACATAAAACAAAAAAAATTATCTTATATTACCTGGTTTTCCATATAATTAATGACTGTTTACCAAGTCGTGGAAAATTGTTCCCATTTGTTTTTCCAGCAGAGAATAAGAGTCTTTCTAGTGGTTCTCAAGATGTTAATAAGGTCCATTACCAATTCCTTCCAGATCTCTCTTTTTGCTATTACTTGAGCAATTCTCAAGTATTTTATTATAATAGAAAATCAGTTGTCTCTCTAACCTCTCAGCTAATTAATGAGCCATAGGGGATACTCTGTGATGCACAACCATAATGATCACTTGAGACCAACCTCTGAGACTGTAAGGGTAATGGTTATTCCAAACCATATGGCAGAAGGATTAGCCTTCCAACTTCATTCAGACAGAGTTCAGATAAATTCCAATTTATCAGTATATATATTCATAGCTCATTCCTCTCAGACTACCTGTGTATAGTTTTTGCAGTTTGGATGGAACATATATTTAAAGACTAGTATTATTGGATTATTAAATTCATCTGCTACTTGCTGGAAGGATCAAAAATTTTTAATCTTTACAAAATTTCATTTATTTGATACTTTTTTTTCCCACCAGGTTACTGAGTCTGGGTACTTCTGTAGTGATGGTCTTGGCAGAAGCAACTGACTTTTATTCATCTATGAATTTATATAAAATTATATCATAATAATGGAATAATAATATGTATTAACCCTATTCACTTGAATAAATAAGTTAATAAACATGCACTATATTTTCTTATTACATTTCTTCTGTAAATCCTAATTCACTTTTCAGAGAAATCTTTTCATTATCCCCATGTTAGAGAGGATAAAATGGAAGTAGTTTGTTTAAGGTAGCACAACAAATGATTTATCCCAGGGCTTTGTTTCTTGAAATGCACTCTGTTAGTTAATTTGCCAATGCAAATAGATTTTTGCTGAGATTCTTATTTTGTACAGTGTTAATATAGATGATTTGCTTATGTAACTGAAGAAAAAGCATAATAATCTGCATCAAAGCTACACAGCCTAATGAAAGCTGAAATAAACAATATCCCAGGAGTTCTAGGAGAAGACAACAAAAGACAGAATTATCTATACAATTAAAACCACTAAAGGTACATTAAATCCCAGAAAATTTGCTTGATACTTCTGATAGATTTAATTTTTCTTCAACTGTGGATGCAAAACAAGGACTTTCTTTTAATTTAGACACATTTGATTTCTTCAGAAAGATTTTTTACTCTTTTCCCCAAGCATCACATTTCTGATATAATGTAGGTTGCTATCTACTCAAGCATTTTTCATAGACAGGTCAATTATGGAATAAAAGAGAAAATAAAGAACTCCAGATCCTGATTTTAGGCTGAATTCTAAGGAAATTGAAGAGAGAGTTCTATGTATCGGTCTGGCTATATAGCCTCTATCTAGCCTAAAACATAATGACCAATTTTAGCAGAATGTGACAGGCTGATAAATGTTTCAAAGTAGTGCTGTGGTTTTAATACCAAAAAAACAGTCTGGTAGAAACCTAAATCTTTTAAAATGAAACCCATAAAAAGGATCCAATTTTTTATAAATATGGTAAAGTTATGGATGAAATTATTGTTATTGTCATGAATTCTGCTTGATGGTTTAGGAGCATTAAGATTGCAAGCTGGTAACATCACAATACCAATTTGTGATATTGCATTTCAGAATCACAAAATTTTAATATTGTTAAATATTAATTCAAATATAATTAATTAACATTAGTTAAAAATATAATCTACTGGATTTCACAGAATGATAGAATGGTGTGGGTTGGAAGGCACATTACAGATCATCTAGTTCCAACCCCTCTGCCATGGGCAGGTGTGTTGGGTTTGCATGGCAAGGTTTTGGTAGTGGGGGTGGGGGCTTACAGGGGTGGCTTTTGTGAGAAGTTAAAAGCACCTCCCATGTCCAGCAGAGCCCATGCCAGACCCAAGAGAGTTGTGGCTCCAAGACAGACCCACAAGTGGCCAAGGCCCAACCCCTCTGCTTTGGCTGTGGCTTTGGTGGGCACCTGGCATCCAGCCAGAGTCAACCCACCAGGATGGGATATCTTCCTCTAGGCCAGGCTGCTCAAAGCCCAGTCTAATTGGACTTGGACACTTCCAGGACATCCACAATTTCTCTGCCCAGCCTGTTCCAATGTTTTTCCATGCTCACAGTAAAAATGTTCCTCTTAACCTACCCTCTTTCAGTTTTAAGCCATTCACCCTTTTATTATCACTACATGCCATTGTAAAAAGGCCCTCTCCAGCTCTCCTGCAGGCTTCCTTTAGGCACTGGGAAATGCTTTAATGTCTCACCAGAGCCTTCTCTTCTCTGTCTGAATGAACCCTACTCTCTCACCCTTTTCTCATAGGAGAGGTGCTCAAGCCCCCTGAACATCTTTGAGGCCGCCTCTGGATTCACTCAAGACCATCCACATGCTATTTTTTATTGCAGGCCCCAAAGCTGGACAGAACTCCAGGTGGGGTCTCATGAGAGTGGAGTAGAGGGATAGAATCACTTTCCTTGACCTGCTGGCCACGCTCCTTGTGCTGCAGCCCAGAATACAGATTTACCTGCTGCAATTACACTTCAGTTTGTTCAGTTTTTACAGGGACTTTGCTCACCGCTCTATGTTAATTATGCCATGAACTGCAAATTCTACAAACTAACTTTCAACAGTAAAAAGTCAATAAATGTGTCTTTATGGTAAAAAGGAAAACCCACTTGGAAGGCTGAACTATTTATGTCCATCTTAACATCTAATAAAAAGCTTGAAAGTTGGAATGGATAGTTTTTGCTCCTGACTGCCTGAGAACCTGAGGGACTTAAGCACAGAACCTATGTGCAACTTCCTGACAGTGTATGTAACCTCTACTTAATTCAAGGTTACATACCAGCTTGGAATACATTTTTTAGCAAAAATAATTTTTTTTATCCTACTTGGTCCACTCTCTTCACTGTTAGCCAGTTATTGCCTTGGGCTATTCTGTGGGGCTTCTGAGTAGTTATAACTTCTCCTCTGGATGCTGTTATGTTAGATTAACCTCAGGTTCTCAAAAGGTCATGTTTTTATTCATTCTCAGAATCAAACCACCAATATATTCTCTTAGGAGATCCCAAAAACCCCCTCTGTATTAAACAAAGGAAATTGTTCATATGTCTTCCACAAGTTTTCCTTTCCAAATATATATATTTTGACCTTATAACACTATCTAGCCTGAACACAGTTTCATTGTAAAGCATATGTGAAAAGCAAGAGCTTTTCTTCAGTGGCAAATCAAAAATAAAGAGCCCCATGAGCTCTTGCTCTCAGCAGGATGGCATTTCCAGTTTATTTATAGCTATCTAAAATAGATGCTTTCATTTCAGATTTCTGCCTATGTTACAGGAATTCAGAAATGAATGCAAGTGAGTACATTACCTGATTTTCTCATGTTCCAAATATGTTTTTCTCCAAATGGCTCCAATAGTGCTTAAATCAAAAGTGTTTTCTTACTGAATCTAGACATCCAAACTAGAAAGCAATGGGCAGGATCCACTAACTGGGGATAATGACTCTTCATCCTTGAAGAGATGAATATTTGTTTCTAACATTTTAGGAGGAAATGTTTCTGACTTCCATTTCATTCTTAGATGAAAGAATCCATTGAGAGGATTTAGTTACCCAGATGTCACAAAAATATGAATTCAATTATTGAGGGGGGATGGAGAAAAGAAAAAAAAAATCTTTTGTGTTCTTTACTTTGGAGGATTATTCTGAACCTTATGGCCCAGATCATAAACATCTTCTCACCTGGTAGGACAACTGGCCTCATGGTCTGACCACTGAATTTTGTTCTCTTGTTACCTACTACAGTTGCAAATCTTTTCTAGGAAGAAGGATACCCCAGGGAATTAATTGGCCACATACTGTAATGGATAGGCCTCAGAGCTGGAATTCCGAGGACCTGGATTTATTTTTGTTTCTCTGCCACAGACTGATGTGTCTTTGGAAATGAATGTCACATCTCTGTTCTTCAGTCTCCCCTTTTTCAAAGCAGGAACAGTCCTCTAAAATGCTCTTACAGGTGCTGATGAAAAATGCTATAAGTGAGTATTTTATTAATTGATACAAGCTGCTTTATGTCACATATTTATTGGAGTGCTTTATGCTGGCTTCCAAGCAAGTTAAGGTTTAAATTAAATAAAATCAAGAGTGAAAAAAATACTGCAAATGTGTCCCTACACCCTTTCATTTTGTTTTAACTCCACTTGTTTAAATGTAGTTGCCTTCACTCCAGGGCTGTGGTGGTTTGTTGAATAGTGAGAGCCTGTGCACCTTCATTCATGAGCTCTGACTTGTTGTCTCCTTCCCTGTGTGGCTGTGAGCTGCCAGGAATTACACATGGAAGTTTTCCCTCTATACATCAAATCCAGGGAAGAAGGTAGGTAGGTTCCCTGACACACCAAAACAGAAGTGTGAGGGATTTTCAAAGGGGGTTTTAAAGGCAGCAGAGGAGCTGTTTGGCCTGGAATAATCAGCAGGCTGTTCCAGAGCTACAGGGTGGCATAGTAATAAAGGTGAAAAATGTTCAGTAGGTTTGGAAGACAAAAAGGCCAGTCAGAAAGCAGAGCTGGCAGGCTGCAGAGAGAGGAAGAGGTGAGGAGGGCAGTGGTGCAAACAGGGGTGGACCTGTGAAGTGTTTTAAAGTGAGAAAGACAAGCTTGAACTTAATATGTAAGGAAACAAGGAAAGAGCAAGATAGAAAATCTTTTCAGGAACAAAAAGAGGCCAAAAAGCTGAAAGCAACTGGATGCTGCTCATCCAGATTTGGAATTTTATCTACAAGATTCCCACAGCCTAGCCCACCATCCTTTGATCTTTATCTTTTTCAAGTACTCACAAGAGCATAAAGAGCACTGCTGCTGCTGAATTGAAAATGCATTCCACTGCCAGATACTGGAAATAACTTACCTCCATTCAGTCTAATCATTGTGTCATATCACCATTTAGAACATCAGCTACCCATTCTTCTTTGAAATTACGTAATGATGTTCTTTCTGCTACTTGAATCACTTCACTCTTCATCATGTAGTATTACGTGTAGGTTCTCATGCCAGAGCTGCATTTAGAGAGTTCAAGCAGATGTTTTCTTTACATAACTTGATAGGAGGGGTGAATTTAAGGACTTACACTGATGGTACAACTTGATCTTTATTTGGAAGAATTTACTCTATAGCTTTGTACGACATTAATTTTCCCCATGAACCTTCACTGCACAATGCAGTTTTAAATGTATTTTACAATATTTGGAATATTTTAAATTTTAGTATTCAAACAGATGTCTCCTCAACACAAATAAATTCTGCATTTTAATTTAATCACTGATTGTGGGATATCTGATATTTTCTCTAACCTTCAGCCCCTGGAGTAATATTTCTACATCAGAATCTCAGCCTTCATGTAAAAACCACCTCACCTTAGAACTCATGATTTAAATGTTAACTGTAAAATCTCATGTAAAATTGAAGAGGGCAAATAAAATATGTAAACAGGAACATGCAAACATTTCTTTTGAGTGTCTGAGGTCAGCAATACTGCAAACGACACAATCTTTAACCTAGTAGTGTAGAAGATCAACATAAATCAAAAAGGATAGGAAATAGTAAGGAGAGAGTGGAGAAACTAGCAGAAAAAACACTGGTACCATTGTATACCCTTTCTGTGGGTGCTTGTGTGCAACACAGCTAGAGTAAGTGAAGCAACTGGAGACATTGGACTCAACAGCAGAAGTGGCTTAGTAACTTCAGTGGAGAAAGGCTGTTGTTTTTGTGGATTGCACAGCACAATATACAGGAGACAATGTTAAAGAAAGTGGAGAAGGGAATAAACAGGCTATTAATGACAATATTAATGAGGGGTTACACATTAGTTTACATTACATCTGTCTAAAGCTCTTTGGCTTAGAAAGAAAATATTTTTTTCTACCATAACAAGATATAAAATATGTGGTTTATATGTTTTAAATTCCATAAAATAATCACATTTTAGCCCTCATGAAAAGTGAATCTAAAATTTCAGAATAAAAAATTTACAATTTTGAAATTTTCACTATTTATGAATCTAAAAGTGTTAAAGAAGAGGTAAGAATAGATCTGCATTATGATTTTATCTTAGATGTTAGTTTACAGCTTACATTCATGTGCAAACTCCTTGTTCCTTCTCTGCCCATGTGTTGGTTTGTGTGCTAACTGTGCTCTGGGAAAGCCAAGAGTGTCCTCTGTCAAGCTTTAGCTGTACAGTCAAAGATATTCATGCCACTTTTGGCTGCAAAATCTCAAATCCAACCTGGAGTGCAAGTCAGCCTAATCTAAAGTCAGTGTAACTGTACTTTAAATTAACTTAGACAGAAAGGCTTTTAAATATCAGCCTTGCAACAAGAATGGCAGATGAGAACAGGGAGATCCTCTGTTCATCTCCCTTGAGCTGTTTCAGGACACACAGACAGGTGAAGTGCAGCAAATATTTCATGACTGCTTTACCTGATCTCACACAAGAGGAAGCCAGGGAAGAAATGAAGTATTACAGCCCCAGCCCAAGCCAGTTGCCATGACTCTTCCAGCAGGATGGGTGCAGCTGTCCCTGGCAATGCAGGGTGCAGCCTGGGAACAGCAAACAGCACCCACAGGGAAAGTGCCTCTCTGCAGAGCCCTTTCCTTGGCCTTTCTGAGCCTCCATGGAATAATGCTTGGCATATGCAAGATCTCATTTTTAAATGCTCTTTAAAGATGCTTTTCCAAACCACTTTAATGAGTTCAACAGTCTCTAAAAGCGAAATACAAAGCTCTTGAGCTCTTAAGTCTGAAGATTTGGAGCCCCCTAAATAGAGATATTTTATTTAAGTTCTGTTCCTTTACTCGGTGATTTTCTGCGTTTATTGTACTTTATGATTGGTATCCTATATTTCTTACTTAAATAATTTCATTCTTCAGAGAGTAATCATCTGTCTAAAACAGTATGCTCTCAGTTTCCCTCTTATTTACTATTCATTAGCTACTCATTTATAAACACTTAATTTTAGCTGGAGTTTCATTCACTCTCTGCTTTTGAGCACTGCCAACTTAAATGAGGAGTCAAGTCACAACACTGTATTATTTTGTGTCTGTGCCTACACATGTAATATGAACAAAAAATTATTTAGGATGTAGCCTACAGCATCAAATTTTACTATGCAATGTATTGAGTATTGATTAGAACAATTCAGCAGCAACTCAGGCCAATTAGCAGCATTGGGATCTGCTCAGCCTCATAACCTATACAATTTGGCAGGGATATATTCAGTTTTTACGTCACTGAAAGAAATTCATTGCCTGAAAACATACTCTCTACCATCTTTTATGATACCATGCAATGGAAATGGAATATAATTTAGTCTGGAAATTTAAATACTGTCATGTCAACATCCTGATGATTCAGACATGCTTGAATGCATGTACACACACTTAATATTAGTTATAGTGTAAGGGGTGATGTTTCATGTAAAGAAGCCTGGCTTAGAGCTTAAAAAACCAGGTTTTGCAATTCTGATTTTTCCAGGGTCTGTTTGCTATCCTTGGGAAACATTTTGATGCCTTCTGTTTTCTATCTGACTAATATGAAGACCATACTACTCTCTTTTATGCTGCTTGAAGAACTATAGATGAAGCTAATGAAGGATGGGAAGTCAAAAAAGCCAAAAACTAGTAAGTCATTGCATTGTCTCAAGCTTCCTTAACAATTTAGTGTTAACAAATTATGAAAATAAATATCTAATGACTAGACTGTTCTTTGATAGTTTTCACAAGCAATTCTGTGAAAAGACAGTCTGATTTTCCCTAAAACTTCCCCTCACCTCACAAAACACCACAAACTTATATTTTATGTCTCTACTGTCTAGGCTTTGTTGAAAACTCAGCCAAACTTGCACAAAATCATCCTTGGGTTCCACAGAATGGAATGCCATCAAACTTGGGTCTGGCACAGAACACTGAATTTATCCTGTGACAAAATGTGGGTTTGGATAAGGTTTATCCTGAGTTCAGATCTGTATCTCATAAAGTGGATTCAGTGATTGCGACCTGTTGTCAGGACTGGCCAGAAGCAGAAATATGAGATTTGATTCAGGGTATCTCTGCTCTCCCTTGATCTTAGTGCCAGTTTGGCCACTAACGTATATGAGAACAGCTTCAATAAATGCTAAGTTATATATAGCCCCAGAGGGGATGTGCAAACCATTGGGGATGTTCATTATTCTGCAATAAGCTAACTCTGCCTCCAGCTATGTGTGCTATGGCAATCATCTGGCCAAACGTAGCTGCCTACAGAAGGATCATTTTGATCTTGTTTATAGTCAGTGGAAGGAAGTAGATGTTTGTAGGGCATAGTTCATCTCACTCTGAAGAATACATCTAAGATAGATAAAAGGCACCCTAGAATTGCCAGAGCATGCTTCCAGGCTGAATCTGTAGAGACAAGAATTTAATTTAAGACTGGAGAGTGGTAGAGAGAGAAAGTAGCAAATGCAAAGGGGTGAATATAGGGCTAATATTATCCTATTTTAGGATAAAATTTTAATCCTTCCTGGAGATGTCCACTTCTCTCCTTTAACTAAGAGGGGATCATAGGGTATCAGTCTTGCATAACAATACCCATGTGTGCAATTCTAAAATGGCAGGATTATTCCAAATCTGGGACAGGTTATGCCAAGTTTGTCCAGATCTGCAGGACTTAAAGACTTTTAGATTGCAAGATCTTCATGGAAACTTTATAGGAGCAGATGAAACATATTAGTAAATAAAAATCAACAAACAATAAAAATATAGTATTATTTTAGCAGTACATTCTAAATGTTATTGAATCACATATATCTCTTTAGAATTTTAGCTGCATCCAGTTGTGAAATGAATTTGTTTTCTTATGTTCCTTCTGTGTCCTGTCAAATTATTATTATTGATAATAATAAATGAAATCATCATCATCATCATTATCATTGTCTAGTTATTTCACACTGCAGCCTAAAATTGCTTTGCAATGGAAGATAATTCAAGGATTTCAAAAGCAGCATGGCTGTATCTAGCTGATGCAGCACCATACTAAGATATGTTGTTATTTGGTCTGTATATTTGACTTACTCAGCAATTACTCGTAAGAAAGCAGAGCACATTCAATACTGTAACTATGTCTTAAGCAGCCAATACAATTGCAACCTGAACTAGTATACCTAGGACCACATGGCTTGTTAAGTATTGGGTTTTTCCAGTATTTTAACAGGATGGGACATTAATAAATATTATTTGAAAGTCTTTTGGAACAGAGCTTCACACGATTAACCTAAAGGAGTCTATGGTACTTTGCAAAACTAAATTTTAATTGCTATGGATCTATTCGTCTAATGGTGGAGACGTGAAGTATTTATATATTTGAGCAAATATACCTGATATGACTAATTTTCAGACTCACATTGGTAACACAGGGAGAGTAACTTTGTAGTGTAAAAGAAATTTCAAATTATGCTTGCTTACATCTCTGAAATTCATCTTGACAGGCTAAAATGGGGAAGAAAGTTCAAGGCCAGGAATTTCCCCAGAAGAATTTGGAAAAAAACTAAAGTAAGGACTTTGTCTCAGTAATGTATTAATTTCTTAGCGATAGTCTGGTCTGATTCAATTCTTTTCAATATCAACTGTGTTTATTTATTTTCTATAAAATTTGATTATGGGATTTTAAAAATACTATAACATTAAATACAGAAATTGCAGTTTCAGACTCTTTCTAAAGAAGTTGCCTGTTTAATGTTTTCAGACACCGAAAAATATGTTGTGCAATGTAATATCTTTTCTGATAAGATTGCTAGTTGCTATACTTGCTTTGAAAATAACTGGTTTCATGTTAGTGAAACTTAATCCTCTGATGTCAATATGAATCTTCAACTTATTTCAATATACTGCACAGCATGCTCAGCAAAGGGGAGCTTAACTAATGTTAGTAAGAATTAGGCATAAAAGATAAGAGACTATTACAGCCATTAATACAGTAGCCCAAAGACTGTGGTAGAAATCAGATCTGGCTTTCACATTTTTGCGTCACAAGTTTCTGTTCCAGCCTATCTGTAGATTTTAATTAAGGCATCTCAAAGAAATTACTCTTCAATTGACACATAAAGTAGCATCTGGAACTGATACAAAATAAATTTCTTTAATACTGCTTTGGAGGAACATCTTGAATTTACAGCCAATAATTGGGGGGGAAAGTACTAATAGATTATCACATGTAAAAGAAGTGTATCCCTGTTGAAACTCAAAACAAATGTCTAAAATCCAATTAAACAAGACTACTATTCCATCCACTGAATTTATCCATAGAGTTATGAAATAAGAGAAAGGACTTTAAAGGAATTTATGTGGCAGAAAACTTGAAAGAGTTCTTTCTGCTGATTTCCCTATCTATTTGAAAATAAGTGTAGAAGAATTGCAGAGAGTTTTGCTGAGTGACTAGTTATTAAAAACATACTCCTATCTTGCTCTTCATTTCAACTCACACCTCTTGAAAAGACTCTTCTTTCTGCCTGTTCCCACTTGCATGTCTTCAGTCCTTTATCTATTCCACAGAACTGCTGTCTGAACAAACTCATTTCAGACAAAATAAGGATCCTCAAGTCTAAGAAAGATTTAAAAAAATATTAAACTGTTGAACCTCTTTTCATCACAAAAAAAAAAAAAGTTCAGGGTAATAAATTTTGTTTTATAGATCAGCTGACGTCTGCATTTGGCCAAAGATCTGGATGAAGCCTGAAAGGAAGCCTCCTGGCACACGAAAGGAAGTCCCTGCACCTCTCTTGATGGTTATCAGATTGGATGGTGCTAGTTTGCTTGCCTTGATAGTCTTTCACCCAGAGCCTGCAGTCACACGCTGTTGGACAAAGGCACGAAGGAGAGGCTGCATGACCCCCCTCCACCTTCCCTGGAGGATTTTCTCTAGGACAGCAGTGATTCCAAGTCCATGATGCTTCAGATAAAATAGCAGGAACTATTCTCAATCCCCATGAACTGAATCCATGTCACTAAGTATTATGATAGCTTCCGATAAAATAGATGCTACAAGAGTTGCAACACTGACTTATCACGCAATGCTGAAATGAGATGCACAAAAGGCAGCGTGTAGCATTTCTAGAGACTCTTTTTTGCTGTTATTCTCTAGTAACATTTCTGCCACTTAGACTATCCCAAGAGCATCAGTTAAAGCATCTGAGAGTCTTTTACACAAGCCCTAATTAACTCAAGTAAACAAACTCCATGGCTTTTTTCAACTCTTTGAAAGGCAGTTACAAAGTTATTGGTGGAAGGTTCTAGTTATTCTGTAAGCAAGGAAAACATGGGATTTCATTATTTCCACTCTAAGAATCTAAAATGTAGGCTTTCTGTCTGAAACTCAAGTTGTCTACACCTGGAGAGATGAATCCTATCCTTGGAGTCCAGGTAGAGAAGACACCAATGTTTCACACTTATTCAGCCTCTCTGGCAGGGCTTAGTCCAGAAATTATTATTTCAATGAGGAGGTTTTGCAGTATCTAAGTCTGTGGCAGAAGAGCTTATCTGTCATTTGAAAATCAGTATTAAACAGAAATATAACTTTGTTAGATAAACCAGTTTGCTCAGTGTGAGCTCACAGTGCCTGCCCTTCAGTAGCTGTTTCAGCAGGTAACAAAGAGAGCAATTCAAACTATCAACTACAATGCAGCTTTCTTAGAAACTCAGTGGGTTTGATGCAGTTAACTCTGAAAGATGCAACTTATTTGATTACCAATATTTTTTTAGAGATTAGTACTCAAATAACTTCTCAATGCTAATCTTTATTTTGTCTTATTGTCTTCGCTATGACATGGTATATATTGGTAACCACTACAATATTATGTTTGTGACAATATAAGATATATTACGATGTTTTACATAATTATTCTCACTCAATTTTAATTTCTTTATATTCTTTCAGTTTCTATTTATAGTTGTATATTCATTTTTCACCGTACCTAACTGACTTGCCTAGATAATACAAATATTTTTCCAGCAAAGTAAAGAGATGAATCACCATCTCTCAAATAATAAGTAAAATATCTAAGGAGTTGTCAAACTCAGGAAAAAAAAATTGATAAGAATATATTCTTCTGCAGTGGATATCTTTTGAAATTATTTCAACTTTTGTTTAGAACCTTCAGAATTCTTTACAAACATAATACTTAAGAAAAACAAAACAGAATAGAATTTTATTCCTTAAAAAGCTATTAAAAATACAATATCCTGAATAACACCAAGTACAGCGTAGAATGGGAGGAGCAGTGTCTAGAATTTTGTGAGTGGCGTGTGTGGGCAGACTGAGCCATTTACAAAAACCAGTGTTGGTTGATGTGGATACACTGAACCATTTCAAAAGTAAAAGCATCAATAACGACTTTGTTGTACTGAAGGGAGGACCAGCCAATAACCACATGATCCCATCCTGTGCTCTTGGCAGTCTGAAACTTGAGTTCCTGCATATAGCAAAGTATAAATATAACTCATTCAATAAAAAAATTAACTGAAGGCTTTCAAACCTTTTTTTAATAAAAGGCTTTTGGATTTGGTTCTTTTCTATGGAAATCTTCAAGTCATGTTCTTTCTTCTAATCAAACCACCCAATCTCCTCACATTAAATAAATAAATAAATAAATAAATAAATAAATAAATAAATAGTGTTTTCTCTACTTCCGTCCCATTTTTGGAGTTGTAAAGGTTATAGAAGATGTATGAATACAAGTTTGAGTGCAGGAGTGTGTTTCTCCTTTTTATTTTCCTTTTCTTTTTTTTTTTTTTTTAAGTGGAACTGTCTGAATCAATAAAAAGCTAATAATGCCCCTCATTTAGCATTGCTTTTGGTTAACTGGATGCTTGCAAAGCAACAGTCACATAGATCAGACAACTCTAGTGAGGTAAACCTAATGCCTCTGTCGTTACATTTGAAAGTCAAAATTATATTGAAGCTGAGATATCCCAGGACTGCTTGACTGCGGTGTTGAAACTTGAGGCAGATTAAAATCATTGAAGGGGGAAATGAAAAGTAAAAAATAAAGGGAAGAGAGATGAAGATTTAGTTTTTGTGAGAAACTTGCCTCACTGAACTATGACTTGATGTGGTGAATTACATTAACAGCTGATACAGATATATGTTAGGTTGGTGGCAGATTAAATCCATATGTGGTTACCACTCTGTGATACAATGTTGATGTCTCTGTGTTGGGCCTTTCCAATCAAGAGATGCACCCTTCAGCTAATTATGTGCACACAAGAGAGGCTGCCTCCACCAACATCAACAAATCTATTGGGAGGTCTGCTATGATCCTCTTTTCGTTGGCCTGACAAAGGCAATAACTTAATTTACTTTCACTTCTAGCCTCTATGATACCCCAACTTTTGGTAGCAGTTTCTTCCATCCTGTTTTTTATATTAAACAATTTTAAAAAATACTCTAAATGTTGGGTAATTTTGATGAGAAGTAATTTTTAGCACTTTCTGAAAACTTAACTCATTATATAAATGCTTCCAAAATACTTGTAAACATTAGGACTAGTAACACAAATATTAGCATAAACTGGACCAATCTAGCTGGTGGTATAAGAACCATATGGATTTATAAGATGCGTTTGTTAGCCTGGTGAACTTCCTTGAAGAGGTGCCTACAGTGGATACAGGATCGAAAACTCATTATGGTACAGAAGATTTCTGCAGGGATAATATCTGGCCTTAGGATGCTGAGGATGCAGAGGATTAGCCCAGCAAAACCCGTAGTGGCTGCTCTCCCCATATCCTACAAGATCTAGTGACTAACAGAGAGTCCTACAGGTGCCATGTACCAAGGCAGGATTTCTGAAGGACTGGGCAATCCATGTTACTTAGATGGTTGAGACAAGGACAGGACAGAGAAAGGCAGGAGAGGTCATGTCACTTGCGCAAAAGAAGATTGAAGGAAAAAAAGGAAATGCCTCCTCCAATAATTAGATCAAGATGGAGACATTCTAATGGTGAATTCCTGGACCTTTTTGACCATTATAAGAAAGGAGAGTCCGACCAGAAATCAATTCAATAAGTTTAAAGTTTAAGGCTGATGGCTCTGAAGACATTTCGATGTACACACACATCTGCTCCCCTGACCCATATTGAAAACAGACATGGTCACTTCTGCCAAAATCTTCAAAGGTTTCAGAAGCATATGAAATATTCATAGGAATAAATATGATCAAACTTTCCCATTTGTTTATGATTGGAGTTCAAACATCATCAAGATGTTTCTCTCATTGTCATGTATAAATCTGCCTCTCCATAGAAAAAATTCATTCTGACTCCCTTTCTGCAGTCCACATCCTGCCTGCCCTTCCTGAACCTGCAGTCATTCTTGCTTACTTCTGGCTCTGCTGGGTGGAGGACACTCACTCAGGAAGGTATCAGTACCACACCTGGTACTGGTTCAGGCCCTAATCTCAGAAAACAATTTATTGCTCTAACAAAATGATGCAACAATTTTCCAGACAATTTTTCTCTTCTATTTCATTTCCCAGAGAAAGGGGCCAGCTTTAGCTCCAGACATGAGTCATACACCAGGCAGGTGGTCAGTAACCCTTTCCTGTCTGCCTTGTGGTGCTCCTGTGCATTCCCTGCATTGCCCTGTGCCATTGAAAATATCACAGAGCATCTCTGCCTCTCACCCCACTCACTAGAGGTCTGCTGACTGAAGCTGCATCTTCATCAGCACATTCCTACGTGCCACTCTGCTCTTCAGCCAAGCTTTTAATAGCACAAATCTTTTATTGTAATAACAGAATAAAATCATGACAGAAACAGCTCAGTCTTGTCATCTTGTAAAGGCTGAATCTCAGTGTAGAGGCTGAGTGTATCTCTACCTGATGGTACAGGTAACTTGATAACCCTGACCTGTCACTCCAGCTCTGCAGCAAAGGTAGGGGTGTTTCACAGCTCTCAGATGTCTCTTTTTAGGCAAATAGATTCTTTTCTAGCCTATTCTTACAGCTGGATCTGATGGTTAGTAGTGATAAATGAATGGCTTTTTCAGTGTCCTTTGCTTGATACATATCTGATGGTATTTCCACAAGAAAGAATCTTGTTAGAATGAAGAGGTCTTTTACAAGTGCAGAAATTCAGGATTCCAGACACATACCAACCTTATTGCAGTATAGATCAGACCGTCCTCATGCTGAGAATTTCTCATAAAGTTATTTTGAATAAAAATAACAATAAAAAAATATTCTTTCTGTATAACAGAATAATATGAAACTTCCAAAGCAAATAGGAAGAAAAAAAAATATTCAAATGGGAACAAAAAACATTTTCTAATAAAAAGAAGGCCTCAAGCTACAGCAGAATACCTCTCAGATACCTCTCCAAAATCTTAGCATTTGCATTATTATTTCTAAGTTATGGTGGAACAAATCCAACTCATAAAGTCAAAACAGATTATACAAATATTTATTTATTTATTTAGAAGAGATAATATGAAAACCAAGTAAACGACAAAGTGGGATACCATCTTTCAAGTCTCAGTCAACTAATGGAAACCAGGAATTTCTTCATAGTCAGATTATGAAATATTACTCAATGTGCAGCTTTTTTCATATCATTAATAAAAAGCACTAGCAGCGGTTACTGTCAGTGACAGTCATACAGACACCTTCCTGTTCCAACATTATTTTTATTTATAATATGTTCTTTATGTACTCATAATTTTTCATCCTAAAGACAGTACAAACATGAAACATACCACAGAATTACATTTCTAAACAATTTTGCTTGTTTGTAGAGTAGAAGACTCTGCTCAGAACCATTTGGATGGGGCAGGATTAAATAACAATGTCTGATGTGATCATTGCCACACGTTTCACAAGAACTATATTTCCCACAAAGACACACATACAATTTGTACAATGTGCAGAAAAAAATCCTCTGAAGCAAGGAGTTAAAAATCCATTTCTGTATCTTACCTAACATCAATATGACTTAACATTTGGCAGGAAATAGACTTGAATTATGCGTGATCTATCTACTTTATCAAAAAACCATCAAACACTGCTGAATTGTTTGTAGTCTTGCATGTTATACTCCACTTTTTAGATTTCCAGAAATGGCATTACCAGGCCAGCCAAGATCTTCCGGCTAAAAAAGTGATATCATTCCTGGAAGTTACATTTGGCAAGAATCACATTTAAAAAAATACCTTATTTTAATTGCATATCTTTCAGTCATAGAACAATGAATCACTTTGCAATTTGTTTGTGTATCTCCTCTATGTGTAAAGATAGTAAACGCAACATTTCCTGCCATCAGGAGGTGCCATGTTTAGGAAAGGAATTTAGGAGTAATGCAAGCAAATTAAATTACAGGGTAATTTTCACTTTAAAAAAAAAATCTGATCACTCAAAGATAATTTAGGTAGGTCATCAAGGAAAAAGCTCTGCAAATATTTCCTCTAAGGTATTTTCTGATATTTCAGTCAAGATTTACTTTTTTTGCTGAAAGATGACACAAAAGAATCAGTGTTTTCTTAGCATCTACTGCAAAATAAGTTATACCTACTGAATCACTAATTTCCTTCCTATATACTAGGATCTTATAAATCTCTACTCTAAATCCTGAACTTCGTCTATGATGTCTACCATGGCGGCAGCTGAAATTGATGTGGCTGCAGAGTTTGCTCCTGTGATGGTCCAGAATGCCTGAAGTTCTTCTGAATACATTTCATTTTCACAATTTCAGGAAGCATTTTCAAACAGTTTTATAGTTCACAGAAGGATGTTTCCTAAGCAGGAGAATACTTAGGTAATAAGTTCAAAAATATCTCCTTTTTCATTACTGGATGTAAAATTCGACCTCTGGAGCAAAAATGTGGCTTTTGTAGTCAGGTCAAGGCTGTTGCTGGGAGTTTAATGAGTAGCCTTCAAACATTTTGCTGTTAAGTTTCACTTGAAAAACACACCTGGTAACAGCAGATAGGTGCACTGATAAGTTTAATAGCTGACTGTGCTTGCTGGGTTTCACCTTAGCTTGAGGCACAACTGTTAAACTCTTGGGTTTTTTTTAAGCCTCTAGCAAACCTATGCAGGAATCTGTTTATTACATTCAAAAAAAACCAGAAAAACCAGTTCTTCCAGTTGTCAGGACACAAAGACATTAAAAATTATTGACTAATATCTTCCGGGTGTCCTGTTCCTTGCTGAAGAGCTCTGTAGTGGAGCAGGTGCCAGCAGTCCCCAAGAGTGGAGGGGAATGAGTGAGCTTTCATTGGGCCCTTGGGAGAGCTGGAAACAGCTGCTGCAAAATTGAAGAGATGTTGGGAAAACAAGGAGAGACTGACTGAGGTGCAATATCAAGGTCTTGTGGGCACATTTTGAGGATCTATAACAGGGAGGGATGTCTTCAAGTCTGCAGTGTGCTGCTGCAGAAAGGGCACCCTGTCTACCAGAAAGAGTAAAGGCAATGAAGTCAGGGCTGCCACTGCTGCCAGTTTCCTCTCTTGCCAAAACCTCACAAGAGCCAGGTTCACTTAACAACATGCTCTTACTGTCATCACCTTTTCCCCAGGCTCAGTGAAGGGGAGACAGAAGGCAGAGAGCACATCTAGAAGATACTTTCATAGTTGTAAGGAAAATGGGCCAAGATCTGTTCTTGGGCTCTCTGAGCAGGTGAAGCAAGTTCAATTCACATCCATGTGGCCAGGGATGAGTTCTCTTCAGTCAAAACCAGCATAACAAGACTTTCCATACTGCTTGCTCTCAATAGCCCCTAATGCAAGCCATACCCTAAATTGTGTCTGGACTTTGTCTCACTGAGTGCCATTTGGCATCTTTATAATTAAGCACTCATATGCCAATTCTGCCTTCTCTTGTTCTCTTGTCTCCTCATTGCAATAAGTCCCCCCAGCCAAGAAAGATTTTTTTTGTAGCTGGATCTTTCTAGGCACAGGCATTGAATCAGCATTGAAGAGATTTTTGGGTTTCTTTGTATTTTAGTGGGGATTTGTTCCAAAACAAGTACCATGCTCTTCTTTTCTGATAACTACCCAAAAATCACACAGCTTCTGGAACCATTCAATTTATGAATTTCCAACTCCAGTAAATCTTATGTAGCTAACTAAAACACCATTCCTTAGGCTTAATTAAATCCCCTACATAAAATTACTGTGCATAGAGCTTTCTAACTGTCAGATTAACCCTGCCTGATATAATTAAGGTAGAAAATTAAACTGTAATCAAATCAAAATAGATAGTATGTACTTTTTACATGGTACCTGGACACTGAAGAATTTGTAGTGGCAGGTAGCTATAATTAGTGCAGGATTCAGGGTTGAATAACTCATTACTTTAAGTTATTTTATTTTTTTTTTTTAATTCTATATTAGCCATTCAAAAGTTGTATTTTCTGCTTTAAATCTTCTTTAAGTCTTGCTGGTAGCATGGTAAGAACATGACAGTGTCTAAGTAAAATTCTCCTTGAGTTAAATGAGTCTGTTATCACAATTTGCAATGCAGAATTAGAGTCACTGGGCCAGAGACTTTGGTGCATTACTGTCAGCATGTACTGCACAACCGAGCAGTATTAGAGAATTAGAGTCACTGGGCCAGAGACTTTGGTGCGTTACTGTCAGCATGTACTGCACAACCGAGCCAGTTTAGGGACTATATGGGCTTATTGACACAGGGCTGAAATGTCTTAAATATCAATGTGTTTATATCCTGTGAGGTGGGAAGTATTACTATTCCCATTCTGCATATAGAATTAGGCACAAAGAAATTAGTATTTGATCCTTCAGGGTGTTAGACAGTTAAGTCTGTCTGAAATTACAGAAATGAGGCTCTTACATGTCTTTGTGGACCTATGTTTAACTGATTTATGGGCTGTATTATTCTAGTGTTTAGCCAATCCCTATCCACCCATCTTAGCCGAGAAATACCACAGAGTTCTTAAAAGTAGACAAAACAAGGGACTTCTCTCTTGGAAGTGGATCCTGACACATTTTGTCAGCCGATATTAGGTATTGTTAATCGACCCAGCTTCAGTTGTATTGGATGATAAAGCCTAAATCTGAAGAGGGCAGCAGAGTAGAAAAACATGACTCGTAAATTTGAAAACACGAATGTCTACCTGGAACTTTCACTTACAAAGTTGGTTTCATATCTGCTCTTCTTTTTTCCCCTGTTTTTTTTAGTGTAATTTTGCAGTGGGCGTGCTGAGCTGACTATAAATCATTGATATAAAATATGTTACCTTTTTTAGGAGCATGAAAATATAACAATATGGACATGCAGCCCTGTGTGCTCACAAAGGTGATTATAACTGCCTAAACCCTCAGGTCAGTCTGTATGTGAGGTGCACAGGAATGACATGGGCCAGCAAAAGGAACAAAACTTCATCTTGCACCTTTCTTCTACCACTCTTTAAATGAGAGCTGGGGCACCCTCAGTGTCTGATGGTGTTTTCTGTTCCATTGGCATTCATGTCACACAGGTAGGTACTTCAGCTTTGTTGTAAACTTTAATGAACCATGCTCCTACTCTGGGTGATAATGACTGCCTTTCCAGGCTTAATGATAGGAAAGTCCCAATAAATTATTAAACCCATCTCCCAAAACTATTCCCCAGAGTATCTTTTATTTTAAGAGTCCCAAGTAACAGAGTTTATGCAGCATCCCTTGGGAGACTTTGCTGATTTCTTGGATTGCTCTCACAAGTTTTTCTGGATATTCATCCTGAACTTTTTTGTGTTTAAATTAACACACTTACTTGTTTAAATCAACAGAAATTTCATTGTAGAGCTGAAAACCAAAAAAATGAGAAGGCAGAAAGAAAATTACTAGCAGGGAAATGAATACAGTGTATGGACACCCTTATCTGCCATTTCTGCATCCAGCTATCTGCAGCCCTCTTTTCTGCAGTATCTGTGAACAGTTTGCAGTTCAAACACCTTTTCTAGAAAAAGAATATTTGCATTTATCATAATCATAGGCTTTCTCCTCAGTAAATGATGTAAACTGTCTGTATGTCACCATAAAGGGACAGGTATGGAGATTTTGGTGGTGCCCCAAGAAGAACAAGAGAGGTTCTGTGGCCACTTTTCTCTTTACAGCTTTGCATGGAGCTGAGGCACACAGGGGCTCATCTGCAGATCAGCAGGCCCTGCATTTCCTGCAGCTGCAGGTGAACAGTGGGGAAAAAACAACCTCACACTGGAGTCTCTCCGGACACAAGACACAGTCTAAATGATAGCCTAGGTCTGAATTAGCACCAAGATGCAGAGAGTTCTAATCTTGCAGTAATGGCGTTGCTTTCTCTGCTGACTAATTAGAGAAGGCCAAAGCTCACTATTCTGAGCGCCCCAGGTTATTCCTTTCTGCATCACCTGGCAATTTTAGAAAGTTTTTTTTTACTAATCCAGTTTTGGGCTCTTCATTGTCACAAGATAAGAGTCATATAGTGATGATTTTATTATGTTTCTCTGAAGCTTTTTTCTGTTGTCATATACTATTTGGATTGAGATGTGATATACCAATTAGAGGCATAAAGAAGGAGAAAGTATTTAACACAGTGAAGAAAGAACTCATACTTACGTGGTGCGTATACAAAGCAAGGGACTAATTTGATAGAACTGAATAAATTCAGAGGGGTTTTAGGTTTGTTGTTTTGTTTTAATTGAGGGAGGTTATTTGAACCATATCTGTTCATTTATGTGTGTTCCTTTTCCTAAGTTGTTTCATATTTGAAGTTTTCTTAAGGCAAAGCCTTTGGGAAACTTCCCTGAGTAAAATTTATTTGGATTTTGGATGATTGATCTGCCATGGCCTTGGAATGTTGATGTGTCCTTTTTTACTCAACTCTTCCCAATCTCCTTTTCCATTAATTAGTGTTACTCACATATGACAGTTGGGGGGGAAATATTCCAACAGGCTTTTAAGCCACTTCAAATAAAAGAAAAAAAAAAAAAAGTGTTGCAGTAGGGTACTTACAGTATAATCTAGTGGTATTTCCTAATGGTTTCTTTGGCAAATCTTGCTGATCACTTTTTATAAAGCAATTCCTAATGCCATTCATTATGATTCACCTTTTTTTTGTACAATTTTTGTATGTTATAGACTACTAGGGATAATTTTTAGAAGGATCACTCTGAATTTTTCTAATTTGTATACAGATGTCTAGTCTTGGTTTAGATCATGTAATATTTTGGGCTCAGTAATATTTCATAGCAAAGAAACAACAGATGCCTTGCCATTTGCATGAGAGCTTGTTCTTCTGCAACTTTCTGCCGGGAGCAGAGCAAAAGGATAAAAATGCTTTGAGAAATCTTGAAAATGGAGACTCCCAACCTCAAATCACTACCTCAAGATTTCAGTCCAGTTACCTACCCAGCTGTTTCGTTCTTACCTCAATCAAAGCCGAATGCTAAAAGTTTTGAAGTTCTCCATTACCTGCTGTGACTTTTAAGATTTCTTAGAACAGCTTATGCCCTTTTTATTGCAGACTGAGTTTTCTGAGCTACCAAGCTGAGCTACCTTATGAAGAAAGGGTTTGCAAGAAGAAAAATCACTGTATCTGAAATAAAGTTTCAGATAAATCAACATGACATCTATGTACTGTGACAGGAATCCAAATACTTTTTTCACTCCAAAAGTCTATTTCCTAGGTATCCTCCTCTGCTTGATATGACATTAGATTGCAGTGTATCGATAACTGGGAAAAGTGATTTATCTGTGATGTGCAACACACAGTTCCTGTAAAGTGACAGCTGCAGCAAAAAATAGCTGACTTTTGCCAAATGAGGGTCACTAAAGATGTAAATCAATATCAGGAAACAGGAAAGAACAGTAATGAAAGGGAACATTAACTGCATCAAAAGCACTTTTAAATGCTTTTTTATTCAAAAAATCTTCACCCTTTGCTAAACTTATGGGTTCTATTATAGCTGAACTGAGAAACATTGTTGACCTTGTCACAATCACTTGCAAGAATTTTAGTTAACCAACTCTAATGAACACTGGATATGTATAATAAATGTTCTATATGGGCTATATATTACATATGAATGAAATTGTAGCTATGCATGGGTATAGCTGTTCACTTTACACTTATGTACTGATACCCTTGTGAAGAATATCTGCAAAGAGATTATTGTTAGGTATGTGCACTGCTGCTCTGGTCATGGTTTGGCTTACTCTGTTTCAAGATGGTGCATAAGGACAGCAAGGTGATGGCTGCCAGGGCAGTGTGACTGTTCTTCCACATGACTCACTCAGACTACACCAGAAGTGTTTGTTTTTTCTTTTACTTTTCTTCCTGTTGGTTTGGATCTTATTTTTTATGACCTTATTTTTTAACAGGCAATCAGATCAGGATTGTCTCTGCAAGACAAAGAGAATATGAAGCAAACAAATATTAGTGTATAAAAGGTGATTTGTTTTGCACTGTGCTCTCAAGAAAAAAAATGTGTTTCATTATGTGCTTTGACTCTGGAATGCAAACTTGTTTCTCTGATGAGTTTAAAACCCAGTTGCTTAGAGACAACCTTTAAAGGATTTTCCAGTTAGATCAAACTGGGAAAGAAAACCAAAACAGCAACAAAGAAACAAATTACACAAAGAAAAGCTTTCCAATAATTCTGGACAAACAAAAAAATAGAAGGTATAATGATGGCAGAAAAAATATTATTCCTAATTAAGAAAATCCTGTGATTGCTACTTACTTTGAAATGACAATATGACATTAAAGACAATATTAGGTAAACATGACCTTTCTTTCTTTCTGGACCAGATAAAATAGGTCAGAGAAAGATCACATTCCCACTGGGCCATTCGTCAGGCTACAGCATATGCTGCAGAGCTGCCTGATGGTCCGAAACTGTGTCTGGTTGGACCAAATGACAACTTCAGTACATATTGTGCTATCCAGCCACTTCTCCTGAAAAAGCAAAATACAGTATACCACCACCACAGCAAATGTGACACATTCAAACCTCATACAGACCCAAACACAGGCTCTCAACAGGAAATGCTGGCATTTACAGGCTGACACCAGCAAGGAAGAAGGAGTCCTTGCAGCATAAAAAGAGGAGCCAGCTGGACAAGTCTGCTTCCAGTAATGTCTCCTACTCTGAACTGTGGTTAAGTACTGTCCCTCAATAGTAGCAATACTGTTCCTGAGCTCAGGACAGTAGCTCCAGGCAGTGAGATGCTACTTACCCAGGGATTTGAGAAGACTGCTACTGTATAACTTTTATTTAAGAAGCCATTGCTGTAGTATCTTATGGGAGCTTCAACCCCTTTTCACTTTCCCTGTATCACCCTAATTGTCATTTGTTCCTACAGTGCCTCACAGCCCTAGCTTTCACCACCAATTAATGTAGTTTGAGTAAGTCACCTCTTAGCGAATTGGCCTGTGAGGCAGTTTTGGTTAGTTGCCTTACTCTGCTTCAACAGGATCCCTGGTGACCATGAGTACTCCATCATTCTAAGGCGATAGAATTTGCATTTCTGTTTGGCTCCCATAACACGACAGGCTATTTTTAAGGTTTTCTGAATATCCAAAAGTTTTCTTGAAGTACATTATATCCCCGGAAAACTCCCATCAAGCATGAACACAAAGAAATAACTCAATGCCTGCTGTTGTTTGGCATTATAGGGGAGAGAGGGAACCAACTGCAGATCAGAGACCCAAACCAGTCTGTTTAGCTGTCCCCAGAAATTTCCACTATATCACAAAATTGCATTAGAGTCAAGGACCAGAAAGATACAATAAACATGACAAAACCAAAATTATTCTCATTTTAGTTCACATGAGATACTCACTTGAGTGGTGCAAGGCACATTTGGTGCTCCATACTATTGGCAGCCAAGAGAGGTACAGACAGACAGAAGAAGTGACCTGGAAAGGTAGAATTACAAATTATGTACCTTGCACTCACTCTGAAAATGTTTCAATTAATACTTGCCACTATTTATTTCTTAAGTGATTTTCTTGCAGTAACTGGAAAAATCTGATACTGGCTTGTCTAGAACTCATGAAAAAGAAAGACAAAGAAGAAAAAATATGGGATTATTCTTTTTGCTAAAAAAAATATATTTTTAGGATATACTATACTAAGGGTGGCTGCTTAAGGGACTTTTGCACTCACAGTGGCATGAATCATGAAAGTTGATCTTTTGAGTTACCTTTTTTTATTGAACACTTGGTCACAGATTGCCCTTTATGTCTATCCTACATATGTTTCTGATTAGTATCAGGACAGAGATCTCAAAGTCTTTGGTGAATAGGTAGATTCAAATTTGCTTCTGTTTCCTCTTTTTCAGAAACAGATAAATGCGACCTGTAGGCAACAACTTCCACCAAAATTTTAAGTATAGAATTCTGAAGGGTAATGATCTATCATTCCACTTATGCCTTCAGAGTGTAGGTTTCAATCCATATGAAGCTTTAGTTGAACTGTAAAAAATCATACACCATATAAAATGTTTCCAATGAATTACAAAATATTACTTATGCAATGACATATTTTTTGTGTTAGCATTTCCACAGCACTTCAGGAGTCCATCATAATCAAGAAAAGAGACTGGTTGGGTGGAAGGAAAATGAAATTTAATGAATAATAAAAGAGAAAGTTAAGCTGCACATATCTAGAAACTAATATCTTTTGTGGTGTTAATGCATGAACTAATAGATCAAAGGTTTATAAGTGTCAAGAGAAAGAGGTGGATCTGTACATCAGTTAAATGATGTACTTTATTTCTATAAGCATAGATTGTCAAACCAGAAAAATGTATTCTAAGAATTTATTCCTAGGATATTTTGTTTTACGGTAAAATATGACTTTTAAAAAGAGCAGGAAAAAAGAAACATCGAAATAAACCTCCAAATCCTTCCCCCCCTCCCCCTCCTCCCAAGGACTTCAAAGCCCTAAAGAAAGGATTGTAGTGATTAATTTCTTTAAGCACATATTTGTTAGGCTGCATTTCTGGGTCTCAGCCTGCTGGGCCACTGAATACTGGACTGTGAGCTACTGAGTGCTGACTTGTGGGCTGCATACTGGCTTCTCTGGGTTGTGGAAAAGGCGTCAACAGAGACACAGATATCACTTCTGAGTAATCTGGCTGCTTAGAAGCAAATATTCATTTTAAATGCTTTTCAAAATTCAAGAAAAATCTTTTTGTTTGTGTATGTATTGATGTTAAGCAGAAATAAAGGATAAGATTGTAAGATTTCTTACTGAAAGAAATCTCATGGTAACTGGATTTGCCCTTCTGACATCCCCAGGAGACTCTACTGGAATTCCCAGAATTCTTAACATTATAAAACCAGAAGATGGATGGCCACTGGATTTATTGCTTGTGCCAAATTTATTAATGGAATTTAATTTCTCAAATAATTCATTTTGATAATACCAGAAATGTTATGTTTTTTTGAAAATGGATAAAGTCTTTATATTGTCCTTATCTCCATTTCTTCAGCACACTGGAAGATTCTTTGAGCTATGTCAATGCTCTTTGTGGAACCTAAAACTTTACTTCTGTGTGTCATCAGAGACCTGGCTTCAGCCAATTTAATGAGAGTCTGTTCGGATGGTTGTCCAGTTATACCACTAGATAAGAAACTATGAACCTTGCTCTCCATCAGTATTTACATGCCTATTGCATGATTCCAAGCAATAATACAAACATGATGAACATTGCACTGAATTTTTCATTCATTAAACTTGAAATGTAAGATTATTAAAAACATTATCACCTCCTTAGTTCTACACAAGAGTTTTTGCTGCAGTCATGATTTTTGTTTGATTTTTCTCTTGGAGCTACAATAAAGTTCAATATTTTACTTCTTCATGTCCAGATACCTTAGACAGGTTTCTCTGGCAGAATTCTACCAACTGTAGCCTACTCTGATCTTTTTTGATCTCTTTATCCTTCCTTTTCCTTTTTTCAAGGTAGATGATTAACATTAAATATTCTATGTGAGAGATTGTAGCAGCATTATCAGGAAAGGCAAAAACATCCCTCAGAAAGTCACAGTCTGTTACGATTTGAGCTTGTTCCTCTTCCTGAGCCTCACTTCTGGTTCTGAATATTTTGAATCCAAGTAAAAATCTTCCTTCCCTTGAGGATGAAGGCTAAGTCAGGATGCCCATCTTCCCTTGCTGTATACAGAGATTTTCCCAGTTGCTAAAGTTCTGCAAGTCTGTCTTTACCTGTGGAGGCTGAATGACAGTGAGCAGTAGTTTTTTGGAAGCAGCAGCTACAGCAGCCCTTGCTCTGCTTTCCAGCCTGCATCTCTGATATCAGATAGTGAAAAATTCTCTTCTGTTTTACTACTTGACTTTTACAAGTATGGCTTCAAGATGTCAAAGCCCTCCTTCTTTCCACAAAAAGGCCCAGAAACAAGCAGAAACCTTGCCTGGGATGTCAGTTCCTTTTTATTACTCTCAGGAACTTTTTAAATGACAAAAAACACCTGATGGATGGAATTAAGAAAGACAAATAAACCCTTGTAACACTCTGATAAGTGATCCATGTTCACTGAGCTACAATTACAGGTACTGAATTTTGTCTTAATATGTTTGAATGTACATTTAAATTTGGTTAGAGATTTAGTATCTTCAGTTTGCTATTAAACAGGAGAAAGTATTTTTCAGAAAATCAGAATTAGTTTCAAAATATTGAAGGTTTTTATTAAAATATTCATGTTTTTACAGGTAGTTTTAAATTTTTTATCCCTTATTTTGAAAGATTTTATTTGAATCAAAATGGGAAACAGTTGTCAGAACTCCAGTTTTGGCAAACAAATTAAGTCATATAACTAGTCTGATAAAAATAGACTTGGGGCAGTATGCTGCATATTACAATTATAGACATGTTTAGAAATATATGAAATTTAAAAAAAAATATTTTTACAATCAGTACAGTTTACTTTATACAAAGGAATAGCATTTTCAATTGAAATTTCAACCATGTTTCCAAAAGCACAATTGCTACAGATTTAATATTGATGTTTAATTATTAACATTCTTGACTGAAATAATAAAAGAACATGAACCCAGAATAATTTAAACTGGAACAGCTTCTAAATCTCATCTTTCAAAGAACTGTAGGGTTTCTTGACTTCCAGCTGACAGAAAGGAAATGGGTAAAATAAACTTCCTCAAATAGTGATTGGCATTTATTTGATTCAGAATGCCAAAGCAGCCGCAGTGAATTTCCCTACACAACTTCAGAATGACTTAGTACTACTCAGGTTCAGATTTAAGCATATCTCCAGGCAAGGAAATAGTTATTTCTAAAATAACAGAAATTAATGTTCAAGTTAAAAAAAATTCAGAAACTGAATTTTTACATAGTTGGTATGGAATTGATATTGCTGTTCTTGATTTACTTGAAACAGTGCTAAAGATGAAGTTAAAGGGAGTAACAAAGTTCAGGAAAAGAGGGTTAAATTACAATTTTATACAGTTCACTAACAGTTTAAGAAAGGATGTGCAGTAGTCACTATTTGTGTAACCTATTAAAACTTCATTTTATACCTGGATTCTAAGGGCTCTCATAGGCACAGCCTAGTACAGACATGTCCTAACTGCTGCCTTGTATTGAAACAGCAGAAATATAAACCAAAAATAAAGCAAGCTTAAAACTGTTCTGCATTTAACAGGCAGAATTAACACAATCTAAATTGTTGTGCTATTTTGTCTATACATATACTAGCTATATGCACTTCCTATCAAGCAAGATAGCTCAATACTGAGTGATCCCTTATGCTGCTTGGTTTAGCTGATTTGTTTACTTGCAGCTTCTTGTATACAATGATATGTACATGAATGTAAATTATATCTGCTCAAAATTTAAGGAAATTCCTCAAAGCTGAGGTCTTTCAGTACCAAAGACTGAAATATACTGTCCATATACTTTAATGAAGCTGAATTTTAAAGTATTCAGTTTTTATTTCATGCCTGAACTTTGGGAAATCACATAAGTGGTTTCAGACTTGTCCTTGCTCAGCAGGGATGATTTGTGGATTATAGGGTACCATGAGGAAAATGGGACAAACTGCAAACACTCATGAATAATTTTGGACCTAACATTTCTCTGTGACTATTTTCCACTGCAGGGAAGTGCAACTGATGACCTTTGTAGTCTGACAATTAATGAAAAAACAGAATGCAGTCATCAAGACTAGAATCCATATGATGAGTATTTTACCAGATTGCATTTCATTTTGATAATTAAAAGCTTTAAAATATATATTTTTTTTGCCACTATTTTATGATCTGCAGTATTTTTGTACTTACACAAACCCCTCCTACTTCTTTGGTGACTGAGAAAGTGAGATATTTATTTGATCATCACCAAAAAAGGGGGAGATATTTTCTGAAAACCATGCTTAGGTAGTAGATCAGCAGCAGACTTTGAGGTGTTATTTAATATCAGAAGCCAGTTTTGAAGTTGTGAAAAAAAAACTGGGTAGAATATGTATGTGTATCCTCAATTAGTGGAACACGTATTCAACTTCAAAACATTCCTTTGAATCTTTTTCTCAGCCAGTTTACAAAAAATCCTAGGTTATAAAACAAGAATACTTTGATAGAAACACACCCTTGAATTCACTGTTTGAGCTAAAAGTGACAATGCCTATTGAAAGGACCAAAATTTTTTTCTGCCAACTTCTGAGACTGCATTAAACTTTGACTCAGTACAGAAGAGAAGACCAGAAGTAGCCACAGGCTACTATATTTCTTCCCTTATTCAGCTTTCATTATTAAAACATCAGTGTTCAGAAAGCTAAGGAATGCAATGAAGAATGCATGAGTCATTGAGTTATAAAAACACTGTGTCCAAGAAAATTTTCAGGGTTTTTTCGACATTAATTGGCTCCTACATAATCTTTCAGCAGACTGTATTTTTGCTCAATAGAATATTTTATCCAAAGGTGAGGTTTTTTAGTGATATGTTAATGAGTCAATTCTACTGTAAAAATAATCTCCCAACTAAATTGTAGAAAAAGATTAAGTTTTCCTTCTGCAACTGTCAGCTTCACAGATTGTTCCGATTTCTCTTCTCTGGATTATTTTCTTTCACAACTTTTTAAATGAAATTGCAGGCTCTTTCCTCAATGGAGTACAGCATCTGTCATCTTCCCAGGTTCGTACCTCATTCATTCCTCCATCCTCCTAAGACCTGATGTTATATCTCAAAGATGCTATTTACTGTGATTTTTCAGAGATCATTACATATTTCACTAGGAAATTCTATATGGAACATATACGATCTCAATGTGATCCCCACAGAGATGCAAATGTACCAGTATTAATAAAATATGATTAATGATGGCTAGTCAGATGGTAGTTAATGATGGTTAATTGGTTTTTAAATGTTTGGGTCTCTCTTCCAGTCCAAATTGATATGATTTTTGCCTTTGTACCAGCTGTTGGCTCTGCAACTTCTTTCTAGATTGAAGATGTCTGTCACTAGAGGTGCCTCATAACCTTGAGTTAGCTGGATCTTGGGCTGATTCGTGCTTTCACATATGGTAGCACTGAGAGGGATTCTCCAAACTCTTAATTCAATCTTCATGTACATTTGGTCACAATGAAAACTGAATTTATAATATCTGTGTTTCCCTTTATGAGACAATCCTTCCACCTCCTGGGTTTACTTTACAGGTCATGATAGTCCTTTGGATTGGCAGCAGTGTGAACTAAACAAATACTGCTTCCTTGTATCTTCTGAGTGAGAATTTCTACAGTGCACTTGGCTATTCTCCTTCTGCACCAATAGCATCCATATGGTGACTTTTTTTCTGCTCTATTTAATATTTTCTTTATTCTGGGATCTTCTCCAATTTGGCTGTGTAAGATGTGGACTTCTTTTGTCTGTTGCTGGGGCAAATATACTGTTAAAAACACAGAAATTTTAAGAAAGGACAGTGTGGACTTTGAAAGAAAATAAGTCTGAGGAATAAGGAATGTAGCATAGAAAACACAGAAGAATGAACATGTACTGCTGCACATGGCAAATAACAAAGGAAATCTGCTTAGTCAGAATCAATCAGCAATGTGAGATATAAAATAATTGCACAGAAGGCTCAGACACATGTTTCAATTCCCACTGCTCAACAAGTTTCTGAGCATGCAATGAACTAATGTAATTGTGTTCTTAGCCTATGGCAACAAAACATCCAGAAACTTTCCTTAACTCTTTTTATTGCATGATCCATCAAATTACATTGTTTTGTTTTTGTTGTGTGCTTACACATTAAAAAGGGATTAAAGATGTCACACTTTTTTCTGTAAATCTATGGGAACAGGTTTTGTTTTCTGATATGTTAAGTAGGGATATATTTTTATTAAATGCTGTGTGCTGCTTTAACATGCCTGAGAGTATTGCCCAAATGCTTATTGTCAGGCTTGCTGCTGTGACCACTTCCCTGGAGAGCCTCTTCCAGTGCCCAGGGACCCTCTGGGTGCAGAACTTTATCCTGGTATCCAACCTAAACCTCCCCTGACTCAGCTTCAGGCCATTTACTTGGGTCCTGTCACAGGTCACCAGAGATGAGAGTAATGTTTACCTCTCATCTGCTGCTCACAAGGATATTAGACCACAGTGAAGTCTCCCTTCAGTCTCCTCCAGGCTGAACAGACCAAGTGAGCTCAGACACTCCTCATGCAGATTCCCCTCAAGACCCTTCACCATCTCTGTGGCCTTCCTTTGGGCACTCTCTACCAGCTTTACATCCTATAAAGAATTAGGCAGGGCTTTAAAAATTGGGACCTAAAAGGAAACGCGATCATTAAAAGAAACCTCTGGTAAAATCATATAACTGTATTAGTTAAGGTAATTCCAGTCACATTAGGCTTTTCCTGAAAAATAACCATTCTCTCATTGTGTTTATCTGATTTCTGTACCAGGAGCAATACAATACCTTAGTAAGTCTCAGTAATGACTTACATATACATCAATAGTCACACAGACATGACTAAGGAGATTACACCTTCTAGTGGAAACTATTGGTCAGGGAGCTTTCCATGATTGTCAAATTAATCACAAACTGAAACGTGACACAGCGTTACTGGAGGGATCTGAAATGTACTTTTGGACAGCAGAGGAGAAAAATACAAGTCATGCTTCTTGTTCCTTATTCTTATGAACCTAAGGTATTATTTTTGCCCACTGTAATTTTTCAAGCAATTTCTGATCATAATTTCAACGTCTTTCATTTCATATGGGTAAAAAACAGGCACAGTCATGGCTGATAAAAACCAAACAAACCCACAAATAAATACTTTAAAGCAGTGGAACCCAGTTTCAGCCCAATCAACTGCAAATCAGATTATTCCCTTCCACTTCAATTGTATCTTACTGCTATTTATTTTATTCCTAAACCAGAATAAACTTGAAATAAATTGACAATATTATCTCTTCTCCCTGGTCCATTTACATTTCTCCTTTTTACTTTTCCAATTGGTTATGAATACAAAAGCAGTTGTACATATTCATTAAAACTACAAGTAGCACCTCCACAATTAAACTTAATGGAAAAATGTGGTTGAAATGAGACAATGAAGCTGGGATTGTGGGATGTTGCACTGAAGTCACATTCAACATCTCACCTCTAGCAATTTGTGTGGTGAGCTAAAATTTTGAGCAGGAGTCTCTGTCTGGTGATAGATCAGAGCTCCAGCTCATAGCTCACAAAATTGACTAATTGGAATGTATGGTGAATCTGAAGTCTCTAGGATGTGATGGACTTGTGATGGAGATCAGGAACACATTTGCCACAGATTTGACATGGTTTAAGTTTGACAAAGTATAAAAAGTGTCAATATTGTAAAATGTAAATGGGGCATTGTCAGGCTGACAACAAGTTGATAACATGGGCACACCAAAAACATTTTGTTGATCATATTAAAAATGAAATACAGTCTTCTAGATGGTATTTTTGAAATTTTATTTTATAAGACAAGAAAAATTAAGATTAATTTCCTACTGCATGCAAAATTTATTTCATGAAGTATTTGGGATTGGATTAATCTTCAAAATATAACTTAAAAATTCCAGTTTGTTTTCCTTAAAATTTAAGAAGAAAATATATTTCATCCCAGTCAAACAATAATCTCCTCTATATTAGTAAAAATTGATTTAGAATTAATCTTTTTACAGTAACCTCCACAAAACTAAAATTCACTCCATATGAGTATTTATGCAACAATGGCCTGTATATAATATGGATTTTCAGAATGCTGAATGTGCTACAGTCTAAAAGAAAAAAGAAAAAACAAGTTAGAAAACATTAAAAAGATGAATGAATGATCTTTTCTGTGCCACAGCAAGTTTATATATACATATATATATATACACATGCGAATATATACAAATATATATACTAATATATATACTAATATAATATAATATAATATAATATAACATAATAATTACAAAGTCATCTCACATTATGTAGTTTACAAGACTGGAAATTTATAACTGCATATTTAAACATTTTGGGGACAATTGGGGGTTTTGCTGGTTTTTTAATGTGATTTTTTTTTCCTTCCAGCATTTAAAATCTGCTCTTGAATTTAAGGTTCTTTTTAAATGCATAATGAGATAATTGGATGCACCATGAAGCAGCTTAAGCTAATTGAAGTGGCCACAAAAACTGTCAATGCAAATTGAGCCATCTGGATGAACAGATAAAAGCTTTGGAGACATTCAAAAGCCAGGTGGCATTCAGTTACATCCCATCTCTTCTTCACAGTGTGGTTAGAAAACTGGGAGAAAGAAAAGTAAAACTCTTTAGGCCACTGAGCCAAAATCTAGTGTCAACAAGATATTTCTGAATAGAACAGAATAAGTAACCTATTCCCTAAGTATTAGGAAAGTTAACGTGGCACTATGTGGCAATAAAAATTATAAACTCAAGTACACAAACCAAAGGAGCAACAACTACCGACAGTACAAAGCAGGACCAGGCCAAAGTTTAAGATAAATCATTATCTTTGTAGAATAATGATTTTTTTAATTTACAGTTCTTGACTGGATATAGAATACTGACTGAAGTTTCTGCTCATTTCTGCTGTTTGAAAATAACTGGACAAATGCCCTAAATGCTAATTTTGGAAAAAAGTATGCCTTTTTAAATTTCACACCTCTGAGAATTATGTGTGCCCCAAGGTTCTGAAAAATTGGGCTGGACTGTTTCTCAAGCCCAGTTTGTGAAAGACTGTCACCTCCTCTGTATTAAACATCAAGGCTATTGAGATACCTGGGAATTTATCTTTCTTGGATTATTAAGGCATAGGTTTTTGTTGTTGTTGTTGTTGTTGTTGTTGTTGTTTTTAAAGCATGATCATTCACTGTAAACTAGTATATGTTTTTAATACAGTTCAGTTTTCAGACAGAATCTCTAAATGATACTCTAAAATAAATATTAGGTACAATTGCTCAAACCTCCCATTCTATGAAAATGAGCTGTTATTAACAGGGAAGTACTTGCACAGAATGTCATCTTTATAAAACTTGTCTTTTTCATATGTTTTTATCAAAGCTCAAACAAATGGTGAAATTATGTTTTAATGGAATTTCTTCTTAAGATATTTTGCATAATATTAAAAAAAAAACAAAAACACCCGATAGACCCCATACGTGAGCTTTCCTTTTCAGTGTAATACAGGTTAAAATTTGTCAGCCTTTAAGAAAAAAAAATCTAAAAACTCTAGTAGGTCTAAAATAATAAATAATAACCACAGGAATTACTTGGTAAATCTCAAAAAAATAAATGTTCAGCTCTGATATGCTTATGGATAATATTTAAGCTCACCTGGAAGAAGCCCCTGTTGAGAAAAGCTGATGTTTTCACAGCTGCTCTTTTTATTCAAAGATAAATAGTCCTTTTATTGTCACTTACATGTATTGGAATAACTTTGCATTTCAAACACATTTGGATGGTTTCACATATGCTATTCCATGTGTTTTTTACCATGAACTTTTTTTGATGTGTGGAATTTCCTCTCCAAGTCACCTGGGTATTCTGGTCATTACAGTGTCAAGGGCAGTATGGTACCTATAGACTGGGAGAGACATGTTTGACACTAGAGAACCATTACAGTTAGGTACTCAAATCCCTGGAAATCCAATAGGAGACGATCCAACATTCTCTCAGGTATCCATGGTCTTTCCCTGATAGGTCATAGATCTCTTCTAGGAAGTGTCTTACCATTTAACCTATCAGGAAAATGTCATCTCTATATGGAGATTTATGACAGAATAAAATGGGCTTTCAGATTTAGTGTTTGATGTCTTCACTGTCCTGCAGGTCTGGTCAGCTTCAGCACCTGTAGTTTTTTGAATCTGTCACCAGCAGAGACCTAAGATGTCTTAAATACCTAATTTCCTAGTGTGCAAACTTTCACACAATAGATCATGGCATGGGGCAGGAAACTGGCACTGGATCATATAGTGGATAAAAAGGCTTAGTTCTAGGTTGCAAAAGGCACAGGCACACATTAAAAGGTTTTTTCTGATCATAAAAGGTTTTTTCTGATCATAAAAGGCTATATATATATATTATATTATACATATACATTATACATTAATTATACATATATATATATATACATATATATATACATATATATATATATATAATTCCCCAGCTTTATGAGGACAGATCAAAGGGAACCCTTTGCTTCAGAACCCTCAATAGGAGGTGTATCCAGAGGGAATGAGAGCTCATGAATACCATGGTGCTGTGCTGTAGGCACCACAGAGGCAGAGGCTGTTTTAATACTTTAGACTCAGATGTGGTACTTCTGTAACTCTAAACAATCAAATAGATAAATAAAGCCAAATGGAAAAAACCAAGGGAAAACAACCAAAGGTCTGTCTGTGCTATGGATTACCACTAGAGGGTATTCTTGCTCACTGCAATAATTTCCAACTGAGACTAACCTGTATCACTGGCTAGTAATAAATCATGGAATAATAATAAATAAGGAAGAAAACCAGTGTTACAATATAAAATAAAAGTTATCTAAGTGTGGTTACATCTGCTAAGTTGTTCTCATTGCAGAGGTCTGACAGGCTTCCATGAGGGAGCTAAAACTGCACACTATTAAACCAAGATAAGGTATTTTTATTCAGGTGCACATTCTTGTTTCCAGAGCCCAGCTGGATTAGACACACAGAGTAATGCTTCACAATTCATAAAATGTTAGAAGGAAAATGACATCATTATTGTCATGTCCTTCTTCGTGTAAAGAAGGCCATTTGCACCTTCTTTATAGTGCAGCAGTCAGGATTAGTTGTGGATTTTTTTGGTTTGCTTTGGAGTTTTTTGTTTACTTGCTCTTCAAAATTGTCATATTTTAATTTTTTTGTTATTAATATAGACAGCAAGTGTTTGTGAAGCTATAGGTTGAACAAACATAATTTTTAAAGTTACATATTTCAAATAACTTTATCATTTTAGGAAACTATAACATGATTGTAGCATGATCAATGAAATAATCTTAAGAGCCTGTTATTAGAAAAAAATCTGTATGTAAGAATAGAAATTATATTTCAAAATTAGAGCAGTATTGGTATCTGACAGCTGACATAGATATTTAATCTCTGGTGTATGAAATAGGCATTTATTTCTGCTTTTATAGCAATTGCAAAGTAAATTTTTTGTAATAAATTTTGGATAAGAGAGACAGAGTTGTTTCATTCTTCTGGGTTAAATTTTCCTACAAATGAGGGTCCTTTGGAAGATATCTATTTGAATGACCTCCAGTTCATTAATAGGATTACCACCCCAAGTAAAATGGAATGGATTTTGACCAACAAGAAGTAAAATGCTTTTTTTCTTTGCTTTTATGTTTAGTAAGTGTAATACATTAAAAAACGAAACAAAACAGAACAGAACTAAAACAAACAAAAAACCCAGCAATTGTCAAAAATAACCTATCTTGAATGAAGGAAACCTACTTTGATTAAAGAAAGACCCTTGTATCAATCCTATGGAGGTTCTAGTTTAGATTGCAGTGGAAATAGAAGGTGGAGGATAACTTCCACATTAATTTTACATATCTGAAGAGAAGCAAGGTTAATTCACTCAAAATGATAAAAACCCAGAAAAAGTGCCCATCTTCCCAATATGCTGAAATCGAAAATTCCATTAATTTATGCTGTGAAATATTCACTCTAATCAGATTCTTCCATCTGAAGGACTGGGACAAAAGACGGAGGAAATGGGTGAGGAGTTTTTCTCATCATAAACAGAATATGCTGGAAGTTTTAATGTTTCACCTTTGTATGAAGAAAAAAGAATACATCAAGATGCCCTGTGGTGTCTACATGAAATATAAAAGACCAAAGTTAAAAAAAAAAAAAGTAGAAGTAACTTTATTTTTCCCATTAAGAAACCCACATTCCTAATTGTGTTACTAAGTACATGACTGATTGAAATATTTTGACATTTCACATATGACACATTTGTAAGCATTCTACTAATTCCCAAAAAGTCAGCAGCCGTTTCTTAGACTGTACTTCCATTTTTAAACTTATTTCAAATGTGTTTCTTCTTTCCTTTCATTAACTGTAACTATTTCTTCTATTCCTACCAAGTATTTCTAGCAATAAATCAATTTTTACAAACTGGTCCGTGTATTAACACATCCTAATGTCCGAGAAAACCTTGTGATAGTCTGATTTGATCCGTGGGGTAAAAGAGGTTATCTGGTTTCTACCAGTAAATTCATGCTCCAAATGAATGATTTCCAGGAAAAAAATATCTTCATTTGGTTTAAACATCTGTCCTGACTCTGAATGCGCCACAACTCCTTCTAACTTGGCTCTTAAGCATTCTTACTTCTGGTATTCATGCCCTCCTTTACATCTGAATTTATCCCATTTCATCTTAATTCTGATTGCTACTATAATTTTGCAGTCTGTGGTCAAGAGCTCTTCATTAGCTGAATTCTGTCTCCCAATAAGGAGCCCCTGAACTGTGGTGAAACTGCCTTTTCTATCTTTTGGTTAAACTAAAAAGATTGATTCATCCTTGTTAGTGAGTTTATTGAAACAAGAGTGCTTGAAGTTAATAATAACCCATCTTCACTGGTGCCCTAGGAGACAGGGGGTCTGCTGAGAAGTATTAGCTGGGGAGAGACAGAGTGCAAGAAATTGGGCAATGCAGCCTCCTTCAAGACTTTGATAGATTTTTGTCTTGTATAAACAGTATTAAGAAGTACACAAATGCTCTCTTGTTTCTGAGGAGCTTGAAGTCCATTGTAATTCACAGTGTATTGAGTCTCACATCTTGCCTGGAAGCTAGACAAGCATTATCCCTGTTTTAGACAGGGGGAAATGGAAGCAAAGGGAATTTATATGATGTGCCTCAGGAGCAGATTATCCTTCTGCCTTATTCACCAGCCTGAGCTTCAGCTTTTCAGTAGATAAAAACATTTATGTTTGAGTGGGATCTGCAAGGGGATAAACTTCAGGAAATTTCCTTCTAATGCTACCTGTAGATCTATCAGTCCCCAGAGATGAATATACTTAATATGCATGATCATTTTCCTCCATATTGCATAACTTCAAATTTCCTTTATATTCAAAGAGGGCTGGATTCAAAGCCTGTCGAAGAATGAAATTATTCTTACCAGCTTTGAGCTATGTATAAATGTCTTCCATTTTAAAATGTGATGCATACATAATGGAACACTATTATTTCACAGGGAGGCATTTTTAAAAAATTACTTTGGGCTGATCTGCAGCTTCATGTAGGCAGAACAATTATCAAGTTATACATTTAAAATCCAAGTCAACAATCCTAGAAAAAAATCTAGGGATGGTTCAAAGCAAGCTCATAACCTTTCTTTACTCTATGCAGTTTGCCTCTGGTTGGTTATCTGCCATAAAGATTAAAACAAAAGAGAAATTAGCAGATTCACAGGTCCCCATTTAAATCAAGAAAACATGACATTTTCTCTAAACCTGCTGCTGTTTTGCTCTTCAATTGAATTTTGCTCTAGAGAAGAGCCACTGGATGGCAGCCTTGCTCCTTACAAATGAGAGGATGCAGCCTTGGCCGAAGCAGCTTTGTTATAAACCTGCAGCCCAAGCGTATCCCTGGCCCGTGCCCTGAAGTAACCGAGGTGCCTTTGCCTGATTGCTCAGAGGCACGGAGACTCTTCACGTGCAGGTGCTCTTAATTTTTTCAAGACGTAACAAAGCCCTGTAAAGCCACACTTTGTTGTGTAAAATGTAATACGTCCGTTGATCTTTCATGTTTATTCAGCTTTTTAGGGGGAGGAAGGGGGTGCCACAACAAAAGAGAGGTAGAGTCAAATGTGTCCAGCTTGAATGTTTAAGCAATAAGGAGATTACTCCGTTGTCTACCGTAAACCCCGCCAGTGTGCAATTTCCTTTTTCCTGTTCTCCAAATTAGTTGGTAGGACCAAGTTCCCCCAGGTGGGAATTAGTTCTCCAGACTTCTTGGAAAAAGCTGACCAAAAGTTCCCTGTACAATTCCATTTTCCCCTTTAAACAACTGGAGAGTTTTGCCAAGATGCCACATATCCTATTGGTGTCCTTCCCACAAACCTGCTGACATCAATGTGGAAATTCTTCTTACTAAGTTTGATATTGAATCTTTGTAAGAGAAAGATATGTTTTGAAACAACAGTAATCTGCAGCTTCTACAATAGTTAGATTTGTTCATGCTGCTGTGAGACAGCTTTCTCCAGATGGATAAATGGAGGAAAAGGGTAGGTCAGAGCAGGCAGATTAACATACTACAAATGCAAGTCTTTGTAGGATATTGCCTCCTCAGTAATAAATGTGATCTTGGTACAGTTCTCAGCATGCTGGTCAGATTACAGCTGAAGAAATCTCATCTCTACTGCCTGGGGCACGTGGTGTATTCAGTAACCCCTCCCAAGTTGCTTTCTGCTGCCAAAGGCTAAGGTACCCCTCCTTCATGACCTCCTTCGTCCAGCTGGCACAGAAGCTTCCCCTGTTGTGTCTGTCACCCTGTAAGAAGCAATATTACCACTCTGTGATTTACCACGTTGCTTTCTGCTGACCTTTTGGTGTTTGGTATTTCAGCCCCGAGGAAGTAGAGCCTGTTCCTAAATCTTCTCATCTCTCTGAACTACTAGAGCAAATCCATGGTCAGTAAAGGTTTCTGTGTGTTCCTGTGTGGCCTCACATTGCTATTTAGAGCTCAATAGAACTTTTTCACAACAAACCAAGGACTTTGCTTAATCTGTAAGGATTACTAAAGGGACTGCTGCCCTGTCCCTCCAATCCATTTCCCACTGAAGGAACAAGTATTCTGCTTGTGAATGAGCTCTTGACCCACCTTTGTTTGTGTGGGGCATGTAATGGACATTCATTAGATGTTTTAGTACTGGTGGTAATTCCAGAGCTGATAACCACATAACAAGGCCAGTACACACAGCAAGATCATGAAAAATCCCAAGCAAAACTATTCCTGGTTGTTTATGAACCTCTGAAAAAGCCTTGCTGCAAAAGCATCACTGTCTATCTGCTGTTCCAAGTGAAGGAGAATCTGTATCAAAGAATGAACTGAATGCAGATTTCCAAGTCTTAGTCTAGGTAAGAAAATACTAGTTCCATTTTATGCATACTTGTTCCACTTTATGGCAACACCCTGCCACAGATGCAACACTCTTAGCAAAATAAATTTTCACAAAATAATGTGTGTGCTACACAAGCATGTTCCTCCCTCATTTAGGCCTGTAAAATGAGATGTCTGTTACTGGGAAAGAGACACTGTAATTTTAAAAACATTCAGTATCTGTATCTTGTAGTCCCCAAATGGGGTGAAGACCTGAGACAATGTAAAGAATTCACACCATTTCAGCTGAACTGTGCAGATGAGGTGCTTGAGGCGGTGAACTGGTGACCAGAACCTCTGCTGAGTGGAGAGGAGTGCCTAGGGTATCATTTAGTTTGTCTAAATTAGATGTCTAAAACCACAGTGTGAAGACTATTTCCTTTTTCACGTATTTTATGAAGATGTCAAGATCTGAATGTCTCAATCCAAATCATACTGCATATTTTGTGATACTTAACAGATTTTCTGTTCCTGTGCATTTGTTTTGCACATGGTAAAGTATTGTACTGTGCTGCAGATGCAACATGTTCAAAACTTCAAGCCTGACCAGGTGGCTGCCTCTCAAGAGCTTTGCATTTGCCTGTAGAATATGCAGCTATCACTTCTGTTCCTCTGGAGGCAGCCTCAGCAGAAAACACAATCAGACGAGCATAAAATCCTCCACAAGTTACCACAACACCTCAGCACAGCTGAGACTGAGAGCAAACAATCCTCTCTCACTTTATCAATGCAATCTGAACACAAGCCACCCTGGAGCCTAACTCTGCATTAGTGAGAACAAAAATACCCTTTTTAAAGAGCAGTTACCACATCTGAAATATAACCCCAGACAAGCAACAACCACTCACTGAGACATGTCCAAAGCACATGCCAACTTCCTTCCAAATATTCAGCACGCCACAAAGTGAGGTGCACAAGAAGTGCTAAGGGAGATCTGAGCCACTGTCACTGTTTTAGGCTCATGCCTGTCATGCCTGGTGAAAGAGGTCCACACCCTCAGTGACTCTGCTGATTTACTTCATCTGAAGAGGCAAATCTGTCATCCACCCTGCAGTCTGCCTAAGGCTAAAAAAATCTCATCAGATCTTATGTGCCCTTGCCCCATAGTAAACCATCTATTCATAAATGATAGGTGATAAACTCTTACAGAAATAACAAAAAACCCTCTTTCCACCTTTAATGTCCTAGATTACTGTAAAGAGCTGGGCCAAGCTAAAGAAGGTTGGAAGATTTGGCAAGAGAGAACATTTTCCACAACATTTTTACAAAATAGTGAAAATCCTCTCTAAGTCACCAGTAAAAACCAAACTCCTTCAGGGCCGTGAATGATGACTATAAAGGACACATAACTGAGTAAGCCAAATATTTATAAAATAGATTTTGTTAGTAGTAGTTATGACCTTTTGGTCATATTACTCACATAATATAATGTGTTTACAATACAATGACTAACCAGAATATAAAAATCTGCATTTTGGGAAATGCTAATTATTCAAATTTTGAGCCAGCTCTGTAGTGCCTGGGGTCTGTGAAGGCAACTAACCTCTTGCATCAAGGTTCAGCCTTTAGTTTTCTTTTTTTTTAACATAGGTCAGGCCTCTCAATCTGGACTAGTAGAGTGGTCACCAGTTCAAAATCAGACCTCGGGCCTTCAATTCTCTTGTGTGGGGTGAACCATCAATGATACTGCAGACTTCTAAAAATTTTTTTCTTTTTCCTTTTCCTTTTTCTTTTCCTTTTTTTTTTTTTTTTTTTACTTTTTCTTTCCTTTTCCTTTCCTTTTCCTTTTTTCCCCTTTTTTCCTTTTTTTTTTTGTCTTAAATGTTATAATTTACAAAGAGTGTTCAAAACCTTGTTTCCCACAACAGAATAAGAATTATATAATTAGAAAGAACACCACTTACAGCACTTAAAGCAGTTAGTGTTTCTCATAAGATTTTGGAGTCACATTCCAAGAATTTATTTTTAAGATGCTTTTTCTTCTTTTACTTTTTCTGCAATTCTATTTCTTTGATTTTTCACCAATTTCTTCACACAAACTTAGGAAAACCAGTGTTAACAGCATAAGATATCTTTAATATGCCATTGTTTTGTGCAAAGGCATGCACACGTCCACTCTTTATGTCATAATTTGAGATTGTTTACTCTGTCTAGCTAAGTGAACTAATTTCCCTAATTTATTGTTATAATAAGGGAAAGGCTGTTACTACACTTATCCTATAACAAAATGTGGAAGTGAATAAATATTCTGAAATAGAAAATACCTTCTTGCACATCTTTCAGGAGTCCTGTAAATATAAAGCCAAGACACTCAGCACTGCAGCTTTCTTCCTCACAGGGATCTGGTGGCCCATCTGTTCCACTTCAGCTCTTTTCTGGTTTGAGGTTGAATTTATTCTTCCACCTGATTCTGTTCTTTCATTTGTGGCTATTTAGAACTGCCTAACAGCAGAACTTCTTAACAGACACAGTGCAAATCCCATGTATGAGATTGAGCAGTATCTTTGTGATTCTTATGTGCTGGATCTGCTCCCTCTTACCCAACAGCGTCCTGTCTGCAATTCCTCAAATCCCAATTGAGCTGAGGTGCGGGTTATCTGCTCATCTTCCTTTCAAAGGGCAGAACTTCTGCAAAGATGTGGGTTTTCTTATTATATGTGAGAAAGAGTATTCACTGTTCTTCCTTTTAGCCAATTTTTACTGTGAAAAATCAGATGCAGATTTACCAAGGGCTGAATCTGAAAACATCAAAAGCTGCCAAATGTCTATGCTGCAAAGTGAGGCTATCTGAAAACTGTTGTGCATCTGTATAGTGTTCTTAATTACCTCTGTGAACCCATAAAGTAGAACTATTTACAATGCTCAATTAACTTACTAACTTTAGTATTAATTAATCTTCACATTACAGTAGTAAAATGATCAAAGAAGGCTATAATATTTGCTCCAGGTTCTTCTTCCTCAGACAATTCCCTTCAGTGTTTGCATTCTCTTTTGTGGAAACAATCTTCAGCTGAAGCTAGATGAGGACATCATGGGGGGGAAGGATAATTTATAAAGAGAACAGGTGAAAGAAAACACCAAGGAAAAACTTCTGTTGGATCAAAACCAAAACTGAATCAAATAAACAGAAAGAAATAAGAGAGAATAAAACACAACTGACAAAGATCAAGCAACTCATGTGAATGAAAGTCATCACTTTGTGGGAAATGGAAAGCAGAAGGAAGTGACCATCAAGTATTCCCTTTATAATGGGCTGACATCACTCAGTTCTCTGCCAGACGAGGGTATCAAATTGTTTGTGTTCCCATTTTAGGGCAGCAGGGAAAGTCATACCTGGCTGTAAATTTTACTACCATTATGTATTTTTTCTCTGGAGTCTCTAGTCTGACAGCAGGAAGACAAATATTGATACATCAATGAATGAATATTCTTCTGGGTGGTGACCTTTGTGAATGCTCTCATTCTACCCTAATAAATCGTAATTCAGAAAATTGTTGTCATTCAGTCTGCTTCTGACAAACAAAAGGGAAAAAAAAAACAGGCCTTGCTTCCTGAGGCACTGGATTATCAAGAGCAGTAGGAGATTAGTGTATTGGGAAAGGAAGGAGTAGCTTTATAAGGATTTGGGAATCTCTGAGACCTCATCACCATCAGTGACCTTCAGGACCTTCCTTTGTGAAAATCCAGCTGGACACCTGCTTCTCCTACTCTCTTGTTTGCAACTCTTTACCTATTATAATTGTCTGAGCATATTATGTCCTCCAAAGAAACACTAAACTCCCTTATGTGAAAACTAAGCCATATGGAAAAAACATATTTCCCAGATAGTTGATCAAATATATTTCATATGTTTGAAAGACACTGTGTAGTTTAAACAGAGCTGGCTGGAACTCATACCACATATAATTTTTGCTATGGAACAAGATATGTTATAAAAAGAGTGAGAATATATATATTAAAAAAAAAAAGGTTGAAAGGCTATTTTATATACCAAAAAAGTAGTTAGTTTCATATCAAACAGAAATTATGGTAAAGAATTTAGGTTATTTTGTAGATGATTAGGTTATTTTGTGAAAGATCCTGGGCTAGTGCAAATACAAAGCATGTGGAAATATACACTGCAAGCCCATTTACTATGGAAGAGCAAACAGTTTTGTGGTTTCAGGCTTGGAAAAACTGGGTTCATTTTCTGGTTGAGGCACTCAGGCACTGTTACCCATCCACTTGGGTAATCCTCGGCCCGAGTTCTCTGCTGTGGAGCAGTGAGAGCAATATTTCCTATACGTGTCCCAAGGAAGAAAGAAATCTGTTACAAAAGGCTTGAAAAAATATGGTATCTAAGTGCCTTTATAGATAAAATTCCATTCTGGTTATATGTCTGAAAAAATTGCTATGATTGTTTATAACTAATAAAACTTAATATTAGCTTTGTCAAGATATGATAACTCTACGTCCCAAACAGTTTGAGGAAAATAATACTTACTAAGAATATTTCTAGGAGAAATTCAAGTTTTTAATAAAGTGATTTTTCTGTTGATTACTCTTTCCTTACGAAGAGCTGTGCAATTTCATGTAATATTAAAAGGAGCCCATGAAATGAAAGACCATTCATAAAAGAAGATTAAGAAAAACGTACATGATTTTGAATAAAATATTGAAGTCATTTTGGCCATCTACATAATAAATTTAAAAAGCTAATGTTTGATAAGGGTATAATAAATAATCCTTCAATTTAGTTTAAAAAATTATTTGACTTTTTATGGAAGAGGTATTTTTAATCTACTAGTTATGGACAAACGCCAGGATAAATAATCACTGTGGTTTCAAATATATACAGATATCTTTCCTCTTTGTCATCTGTTACTCCATTCCAATCTTAAATTTTGATTGTGGACAATGTGCTAAATATTCACATATATACACTGACATCCACTGCAGCCTTCAACCCCATCATGCAAACCACACAAGCTCATACACTAAACAATGAATACCTGAAGATGTTTTGGAAGTTACATTGGTAGGAAGAAAAATGCATATGATAAAAAACATAAAAGAAGCCTAATTTTTATTGATTTAAATCATAATTCTAGAAACAAAGTGGCTACTTATATAGTTTTAATTTGATTATTCACTGAATTCAATTGTTTTTTAAATCTTTTAGAGTGAATTAGGAAGACACTAGGCTGCACTGTGCATGTAGGATCAGGTTTATTTTTCTTTCTAGTTATTCCTCATATGGGTAATGGGAAACAAGACATAATCAGTATAATTTTTAAAGAAGATTTATCACAGCTGTCATCATAATTGGTTTCCCATCATGCTTATTAAAATAAAATGGATAATGACAGAAGAAGTATAATCCTATTATTTGCATTGTGCTACAGAGTTTCAGCTGTGCAATTGGTTTTCTCACAGTCTTCAGTGAAAATGTCTTTGGCATTTCATAAGACAATGCTCAGCAATAGCTCGTTAGCTGTTGTGATAAAGCAATTATTAGACTAATCAGTTGCATCTCAGTATTGTCTGGTGGTTCTTCCTAGCTGACTGTTGCATTGACCTGCACTTTTTGTTTTAGGCTGTAATTACCATTTTGGTACAGGACATCTTCTTACTTGTTTATTGCATGATTAAATACAGTAATTCATTAGTCTTTCTACAGTCTTTCAATATGCACCAGTAAATTAAAGCTAGCACTGAATGCTATATAGAAGTTTTAAATATCTGTTTTCTCTTAAAATCTGATACTTATAATTATCTATTTACCTGCAAAATATTTCTCAATGTGGAGATAAAGAGTGCACTTTAGAGTCTTGCATTTAAGAATCAGAATATTCAATTTGAAGTAGAACAGTTGTTAAACTACAAGCAAATACTATTAATGCTGCAACAACCAAATCAGCGTTTAACCTAAGCAGAAATACATTGAGAATGTCAGACAGACAAAATGCAATTAGCAGACTTCAGAAGAAATTTGTTTGGAACTACTGTATGTGGGGTAGGAAACAACGTTGAGATGAGTCTTCTACAGTAATTATTTTAAGGAGGCAAACAGAGGATAATTGCAGATGGATAACTCAATTACTGTCCCAGTAAAACTTACAGGAGGGCATGATACGAATTTATCAGATATCAACCAGTTGAAAGCTAGGAGATTATTCTGGGAAATTATCACTGTACTTCTTTGGGTTTTTTTTTGTTTGTTTGTTTGTTTTTTGTTATAGTTCTATGTGTGTGTTGACTTTCAACCAGTGTTTCAGAAAGGCAAGATGGACCTCTGGTCTGATCCAGCACACTTGTTCATTATGCTCTCATGTTATGAAGAATTAATAAGAGTGAATTCTTGAGTCCTAATAGAGAAGGTTTACAATTTATAATCTATAGAATTGTAGAGTAAATTAGGTTGGAAAATGTCTTTTGTGAAGGCCAACTGTAAAGCAAATCCTGCCAAGTCGACCACTAGACCACATCCCAAACCCCACATCTACAAGTCTATGGGAAGTGAGTTGAAGAGAGGAAATAGTAGTACACTGCCTTGTTTTGAGAAAATGAGTATTCCTCAACAGATCATATTACCTCTGTGATATATGTGCAGGTTCTACTATATAAATCTAACAGACCCAGCTAGTCTAAAAGCCAAGGTTTAACAGTTATATGGTCCATTTTATGGACTTAGTAAGCATTTCTTTTCTTAGGGCATTTATTTTTAACTGGTTTGTAAGGAACACAAAAATATTCAATGCTTGTAATGCAAGCAACAGTCATACTTGTGAGAAAACACTGCTTCTAACTTTAAAAATAAAATAAAATTTGGAAGACAGTAAGACTTGAAAGAGAAAATGCATTTTGTATTCTTGTTTCCTATTTATATGAAATGATTTTTTTCATTTTTTCTCAATAAAATGCATCTAGATATTAAGCTGTGATATTCTTCATTTCCATCCACAGGTTACCTCTAACCCTTTAATGGTTGTTCCCACAAAGATTTGTCATGATTTACACAGAGATTACAAGTAAACTATAATTTGCGATGGCACCATACCTGGAAGTATCCCTGGAGCTCTACCTAAGGTTTCAGCTTCTTCAGATCCAAGAGCTAAAAACAAGGATTTAGTGTTAACAATAGTTCTAAATACTTGCAGAAATACTTTTCTTTTAGGCTACAGTATGTCCAACTGCCAACATATTGTCAAAGCCCAGCAGATGCCAAACAGGAGAATTTCTAGGAGACAAAGGAACATTATATTCCAAGCATGCCTGTGATGCATTCTGTGTCCAAAGAAGATTTTTTCAGCTGCATTATGTCTGCTATTTTGACATGCTACCATGAACTTAACTACAAGTAGTCTAAGTTTTCTACATTCAGCCATTTCTCCCCCTCCAGCTTGTGAAGATTGCAGATACATATGTGAAACATTTATCATAGCTTGAAGCTCTGTTATATTCAATTGCTTTTCACCACCATCAAACTGTTTAGCTTTCATAAGTAACATTTTGAGCCATAGTAAATGGCAGAGGGATTGAAATCCATACCTTTCAGTACCCTGACTATTTGATGGATTCCAGTCAACAAAAATGGTGGTGAAGCACACAGCTTTATTTATTTGGGTGAGGATCTAGCTAAGTATACTGATTAGCATTAAAGACAAAAAATACAACTTGCTGATTTCTAGAAGCATTGCCATGTTTATAAGAGTGATGTGTGCACATCTTTCATTAATAAAGGGAAATACATTGAAAAATTCCACAGATCCAGATTAGTTCCATCCTTTAAATTTCAAGTACCACAGAACAAAAACCATCACTTCTCCTTAAACTATCTAGAATGTAAAACAGCGCAATCAATCTTTTTCATCTGTACTGGACATCAGACAGCTGTTAAACTGGGTCAAGAGTTGAGCCTACATTATCTTCATATAGAATAGCAACTAAAAATCAACTTAAATGAAGAGACAGGCATGAAGCAAGGAAATGTTCTAGTCCAGGAAATACTTTAGGAACAGCAATGTTTAATTGAGTCACAAATAATTAGAGAAAACTGTGTGTAAGCTGGTGTCTCATTCAGGACCTCTGATAAGAACTCAGATGTTTCAAAAACTAACACAAAGTCCAGGAAGGTGAGAAGCTTTTCATTATGCTCACTGAGCTTTACCCTACTCATAATTTTTTTTTTGCAGTACGGTCATTAAAACAACTACCTGTCATGGCTAAAGTTGTAATCTTTTTTTTTTTGGCTTGTTTTCAAAATGTAATTTTGATCAGTCTAGCTATTTATTTTAAGGTACTGTAACATTATTTGCTGATTAAAAGCTGATACTTAAAATTTTTAACTTGCAGACAAAATTATAAAGCCCCAAAAATAGAGCTTTAGAATAAAAGTGCTGACAAAATCCTTTCAAAAAGAGCAGCAGTGGTCCTGCTATAATAATAAAATAACAAACAGAAGAGGTAAGTTAAGCCTTCTTGAGAGGAACTGGCACAGTCCATCTGTTTATTCTGATTTATTAAGCTATTCAGTGTAGTATTGTTCAGCAAAAGCAGTTTGAAGGAATGCATGTTTTCTATGTAGTGCTACAAGCCCAAAAATTTTAAGGGCTTAAGGAAATTATCATAGCTGAAATGTCAATATTTCTTTTGTCTGCTCTTTTCCTCTCCTGCCTGCAGCTATAGCAAGAAATTACAAGTTCAAGTCATATTTGATATTTACTTGATGTACTAGATCTAAAGGAATTACCATAGCCTTTTTATCCTTTTTCCATGCAGAAATATGCATCTCCATTTGTCTCTGCCTAAACAATTATAATTCATGTTAACGTGCTTATGAGAAAAGATGACCATGAAACTTACATAGAATTAATGCAATATATTTGGATAAAACATAAAAGTAATACAAGCTGCAGGGGTACCCCATGTTGAGAGGTGTAAAGAAAAGTTGCGTTCCCAGGGCAGAGCATGAGATTTAATTTACACCAGGCTGAAAGTTGGAATGGCCTGAAAAATTATTGAGCCTATTCATGAAAACGGATTCATCCTTCAAAACCTGCCTCAAGTGCCTCAGGTGCTGTTTGGTGGGATGCGGCTGTGCACAGGCAGACCTGGCAGGCTCACATGTGGGGAGAAGGGCAGAGCTTTATTTTCATGAGGTCATCTCTGATTAAAGAAAAGGTGTTATAATCCTGTGCACATTAATCCTTAGTAGCTGTTTGGTGTATATTTACGTTTCTATTTCAACATCAGCTAAACTGGGCCAATCAAACTGGAAGCAAATTGTGCTGCTAAAGTACTGTTGGTTTATCACAGGCTTTTAGAAGGCAGAGAACTGACTCTGAATGAGGAAGACAAGTCACCTCGGGTGACAAAAAATAATTCAGGAAGGGTGTTTGAGCTTCCTTGGCTGCAAGCACCAGGTTCCCCTGACTGCACTCAGGAGTCTCAAAGACCCAGCCCAGTCCAGGGCTCACCCCACCCTACCCACAGCCCCAGAGTACCCAATCCCAGCCCCTGGCACTCAGTGCCTGTCCCAGAGAGGCTGCAGGACTCCAATCCCACACAACCCTGCCCTGGGGCTGTGCCAAACCAGCCCCACCAGGGGATGTGTGTGAAGCCAGGGCTGGAGCTGCCCCAGCTGTCTCCTTGCCTGCCCTGTCCTGGGTGTGGGGGTCAGGCTCTGGCCCGACCAGAAACTTTCCATCCCTTAAAACTCCCTGACAGGATTCTTCTGTCATGGTACCTCATAGTTTAATGAAGACATGCTTTTTGCTGTCCACCAAGGTCTGATTTTATACCTGTGCATGAGAATGGGACATTTTTAGGCCTAGTACTAACAGATGTCACAAGAGTAATTTGACTGGAGCACCGGCACACAAAAGCAGCTCAGGGAGGGCTGACCATCAGAAATGGGGTTCCCCAGGTGTGTTGAGGAAGAGATTAACCTGCAACAAAGACTGTAGAAACCATATAATGACTTCTTTGGGTTAATATAAAGGCAAGCAGAAACCCATTTCCTGAGGGGTGAAAAACTAAGAAAGCAAGCTAAGAGAGAAAGGGAGTTTGCTTTCTTAACCGAAGTGAAACTTTTTCAGTTTGGATACTGCTTCACTAGAGCTTTAGGATTTAGCTTGGATCATCCTTAAGTTCTCCAAAATGTCAACATTTTATAAATACCATGACAAAAAGGTCCCAAATAACGCCTCTTCTCCACAGTTTCTAGTTTTTCTATGAAGCTACTCCAACCTTTCATGCAAGTATTTATGGGGAGCAAAGAAGCTGGCTGAGTCTCTAATACTCTGATCTGCTTGTATCCTGTTACTGAGCATTCTAGGGATAATAGTCCCTTTGTTTCATGCTATGGAAAATACATCATAACTGCCTGCCGTTAAATGGGTGTTTGATGGGGAGCTCAGTGAATGTGACCTGTAAGGAAACAGAATAGTGTGTTTCAGTCTTCACAGAAGAAACATTTATAACAATTTATAGCTGAAGTCACCAAACATCTTCAGAAATGTACTAGAATTGCATCAAGAGCCTCAAATCCTTCAGAGAAAAGAGGATTTCATCTCAGTGGAGGCTGGCTGTTTAAATGTATATTTACCTATCTGTGCATTTGTATATAAGAACAAATAAGCATAAAATCCAAAATTTTTCTTCTGTCTTCCCACCCATTATCATTGAAGGTTGTCCCTAGACATTCCTGGTAACGTACAGAGTAGTAACAGAGGACTCATTTTAGCTGTGCTCTGTAGGGAATTCTAGCAAAAGACATAGTGTGGCTGCATCCAGAAACAATGGCCTTACTCTGTGAGTATTTATAAGCCATACACTGGACACAGAAATACAAAATTACTGCTTTTTTAATTAGCGGATTCATGGCTTGCCATATTAATTTTGCCCTTTTTGTATTTGCAGCATCTTTTGTAACCCACTGAGTTGCTTGGCTGTTGCTGAGTGCGTATTTCCATTTTCAGAAAACTGTAGTAACCATAAAATATCCTTACATTAAAACATCATTTTGAACCAGGCTTCTCTATCTTTGCTCTCGAGGAAGGAGCACGGGTGAGGCTGAATGGATTAGTGACGGCTCAGTGCTACTGGTTGATTCTTCAATTCTGTGTGTGCCAAATGGAAATAACGATAGTTTCCTTCCTCCACTTCTTGTCTGGTGTACTTAAACTTCATGCTTTCCAGGAGAGCATTTGTCTTATTAGCTGTTTGGACAAAGCTTAGTGCCACAGCACACATTACTTTTAGACAGAGCTCCTAAGCACTTCCAAACAGCTGCTAAGTTTACCTAAGGATACAAGGGTATGTTGGTAACAGACAGAATCTGATTTATTCCACTTGCATTCTGTGCAAGCCAGTTTCCAAAGGGAAGCAGCATAGCTGTCCTAAGCCATTAGCATTGCACAGAGTGAAATTTCATCATGTACAGCAACTTGCTCATACTCACAGGGCTTCCAGGCTGATTTACAGTTTGGTTCATGGGCAGAGTGGAGAATGGGGGTGTTTACATATGTGACTTTATCTGCACAACCTCAGCAACTGTGCCAAAAGACAGGCTGAAGATAAGCTCATGCCTTTGATTTCAGGCTTATTAGTTTATAGTCTTCAAAAAAGAAACAAAAAATGCCATTAATAAAAATAGCAATCCTTCTGGCCTAATAAACAGAGCTCATACACACTGATAGTATTATATTGGCAACAATGCACTCCATATGTTCATGAAGGTTTCAGGGCACATTTCTGTGTAAACAGTCAAGACACTGAACTTCAAATATTTGGAAGAAATGTTTATTTAACAACTGAATACATGCTAAAAGAAATAATTTACAGCAGCAGTTTCATTACACTTTCTCTCCAGTTTTCTAGTTCCCATCTGAATTGAAGTGATAAATACAGAAGTGGAATTATTTACTACCCAGTGAGGAATGCGTTTAAAGAATAAGCACACAACTCAGACACTGATATAGCAAATGAACCACCTTATCACCTGTGTGGCAAAACCTTGCATTTTAGTATTTTGCTGAACACACCAAAATGGAGTACCTCTAGATAACAGTACTTTACGCTGTACCTCCTTATCTAGTCAAAAATATTTACATCTCTTTTGACTAATGTGTAGGTAGCAAAAACTGAACTATTAAACACATACCATTGATATTCACTAAATAATACATAAAAAGGAACAGTAAATGCGCATTCACATGCATTTAATTTAATTTTTTTTTACATAGTGACTTTATTGGGTCATGAAGATTTAACTTTGTTTTGCAAAGATGCACATTATCTCAGTTTGATCTTATAGTTGAATGCAACCATACAGTTTTTAGGAGCCATAGAACAAATTCCCATTTCAGTGATCTGTGCAAGTGCAAAGCATAGATGAGTAAGAATAAGATTCAATACATTTTTGTTCCTTGCAGATGGATATCTTAAAACAAATGAAAATAGATCTTTCTGGTTATAAACAAAATCCTTTATTTCTCTCCAGCTTAAACACAACTTTTTACTTTCTTTTTCTACAGTCTGTAACTAGAGGTTTAGAGGGTTTTATTGGTCATTTACAGAAATACCTTTTTAATCTTTATTTTTAAACTTTATGATGCTTTAAACAATAATGACATAAATGGGGGTATGAATCTCACTGAAGCTGCAGGGCATCTTTCTATACATTAATTCATTAAGGTCTACTCTCTTAGAAACAAAGCTCATTTCACATCAGTATTAAATGTTGCTTTAACTTGACCATAATATGAACCTAAAAGTCAAAAATTTCCACTGTTGGCTTGATCTTTTGCCCTCCTCTTTATATAAACAAATACAAAAATTTAAACAAGACTACCCATGTCAGTGAGGATTGGGTTGAAGTTTGTAAGATATGATCATATCATATCATATCATTCCATATCCAGTTGTTCAATGGAATTGCCAGGTCATGGTAAGAATGTTGCAACTTATGCAATTTTGTTTCCACAGATTATCTTTCTCAGTTTAGAAAAACATATATTAGAATTGTGATTTAATTTAATATGATTCCTCTTCAGGGATTGTGAAAGAGGATGGTTTTGGTTCAGTTTTGGGTTTTTTTTTTGTAGCAAGTTGCTATAGAACCAGTTGCTATGAACATGGAAGGAAAAAAAAAAAAGTTACATAGCAATGCCATAAATCTGCAAAAAAGGAAACAAAGTGATTTGGGGGTTATTGAAATCAATCTGTATTTTTCCCACTGAATTCTCCAAGGTTCATTTTAAAACTCATTCCTTTTCTAAGAAAGAGTATGGTAGTAACTAGAGAGTATACAATACCCTTCACAAAAAACTAAATAATGTTCTGTGATTAAACTTAAATAATTCATTCGACAACAGTGCTCAGAAATTAACCAGAAGCTGAGCTGAAAAATTAATACTTCTTTACAGAAAAGCACATAACTGAACATATGTTTTAATTCACCCATATTCAGCACAACATGAAATAACGGGAATTCAACAGCATACTGAAGTTCACAAGAGGCTCAGGTAAAATATAAGAGAGACTTAAAGCTGCTTTAAAAATAAATTCCCAAGTGCTTTCTTAAATCATGGCCATACAGCCTTGTCCTAGCCTATTCAATGACCTTTTTTCCTGAAGAATTAAAGGACAAAAAAATCCTGCAAGTTCATCCCTCCAAAGGATTCAAAGCGGACTGAAGTAACTCAGTGAAAATCCAATTTGTATGGAGGCAAGAAGCCAAAGCTTCACTAAGCAGAAGGATACTTGAATTAGTGAATTGCAAGGAGACTGGGGCACATTGTGAGAGATGCTGTCACAGGAGTTGTGTTATATTGTAGCTGATAAGGCTGATTGACAGTGTAGCAATAAATTGATAAATTAAATACCACAGAGTGATAACAACACAACAGGTCAATCATTAGTGCAGACACACTTTTATATAAAAGCTCCTTTAGCAAACTAAGGATTTTGTTCTAGTAATTTTCCCCACAATGACATTACTTGAAATTATGTCATTTACAGACTCTACCAAGGTAAAATACGGGAGACTGGAGAAAGATGATCTCAAAAGAACTGGACACCATAGAACTGGGGACCAAAGGCACATCTGTGCTGAGGTGAATAAATCCACTACTTCTAACCCTAAACTGACACTCATGATGCAAGTACATTGTCTGTTTTACCCTGCTGCTCTCCTGTATATAGAATAAGACAGAAGTGCAGGACCAAATTTTCTGTTAGTATAAACTAATCTTAAGCTGAACTTCACCAATTACTACTTCAGCAGATTTCACCCACACATAAAACTGTCCCTTAGATCTTAAAACAGGGCTTTGGGGTTATTGTTTACGTGGCCTAGTGCTGTTCCTTTGAATTTCGGTGATCTGGCCCACAGAAAGAACAGAGCACTGAGTCAGCAGTGTGGACAAATCTTTACCACAGAGCTAGGAACACAACTCCTTAAACTGAATGTGAGCTTTGCTCATGGATATATGGGCAAAGCATTTATGAGCACCAGTATTTAAATATTAGCATTCACAAATATGAACCGAGAAAGCAAGAGTGTAATTAGCAGAGGGTATTTTAATGCTATTTGTTTTTTTTAATTAAAAAAAAATATACAACTGAAAATCAATGCTCTCCTCTTCACTGGTTCAATTTATAGCAAGGTATTATACAAGTTGAATAATTTCAAATACCATACTTATAAAAACAGAATACAGAATACTTCCATGCTATACAGTGACTTTCATGTTAAAATAGCTTAGTTTTAAAATTGCTTTGAAGTTACATGTCATACAGTTTACTGACAGGGGAGGAGGTTAACTGCAGTGTGACCAGCTCCCCTGGAAGTTTTCCCAAAAAGAAGAGTAAAGCAGCTCATAATTGGAAGTTGTCTTTTTTCCTCTAAACCATAATTAGAAAGTACAATATTTCTAAGACAAAAAGTCTAATATATTTTAGAAAGGAGCTAATGTTTGCTGCATATTTTTTCATGGTACATTTAAATTATATTTTTAATAAAATACATCTTTAGATCAAAGCTGAAAGAAGTCATCAGTAGTAGGCCAGTGTATTCCACATTTTTTTTTCTTCCAGATGATGGATGGCTTATGATGTTCAGATTTCCACAATCAATCTCATTCAGTATTGTTTTTCCTCTTCTAGCACATATAAACAGGAGAACTGGTAGACAAAACAAGAACAAAATCCTTGTGTCCAATCACGTGTTTATACGTTCATCAGCTTAATGAGTTCATGCAGTTTTATATAAGTCTAGGAATGGTAGAGCTGATGATGAAAAGTGGGGCTTGTTTAATTTTCTGTAAGATGACAGCATGAAATACAGCATTTTCTTTATATCTCCATCAAAAGAGAAAGCACAACTTGCCTGCTGAATACTTGTAGAAGGTTTTGAGCAGTAAGCTAGGTCAGGTGAGTTATCATCCTTGAAACTCTGGTCTTTCTGGTCTTAGAATCAGAGCGGAGAGGAAGGACTTGCTAGGAAAGTTAGAAATGGATTTTATTTAAACCTAGTGGAAACTGTTTGAATGTTCCACTCTTGTAAACATCCACATAATGCCATGAAAAAGTTCATGAATATTGCATTTTTTTTTCCAGTTATCTGTCTATACAAGTTTCTACTTGGATGAGGTTCCTAGAGGTAATGTAGCTCAGACACTACGTGGTGCCCTCTCAAATTCATGGGTCCTCCTGTTTCTACCCTTTTTATTCTCTTGTAGGTGCTTCCACTTATTAGTGTTCACCTGCGCATTGGCAGGCCTCTGCCGGCGCTGCTTGCGGTCTCTTTTCCAAACCTGCTCACAGAACTCATCCATGGAGTTGAGATTGGGGTGGTTGATCAACTGCATGAAGTCTCTGTACCAGATCTTTTGGCTGGGGGTCATGCTGTTGGTCGCATCCTTGATCTTGGAGCCATCACCATCTTCTTCTTTATGGAGCAGCTCTTCCAGGTGGTCGTTATCGATCACTTCCAGGGTCACCTTGAGCAACGTTTGCATGAAGCCGTGCTCCACAGCATGGCAAAAATAAACACCAGAGTCTCTGCGGTGAAGACTTCGCAGCAATAGGCCCTGTTCTGTCCGGATCATGTGATCATCCACTTTTATCTGTATTGGGAAAAAGCGGCAATTTCAATAGTTATTTTTCATTTACAGGCCATGCTATCCTCTAACCATGCTACTTCTTTACTACTGCTCCTTTTAACTGGTGAAACTTGGCCAAGAATTCCCAAACCCACTAAAATGGAAAACCCTTTGTCAGTCATCTGTAATCACGAAAGGCTCAAATATTCTGGGAAAACCTCATATAATGCCAAGACTTTGGGGAATTGTGAATTTACTCCTTAGTAACTACTGCTGCTCAACAAAGATTTGTTTCAACTCTGTCAGATGGAAAGATTACAGAAGATCTGAGCCTGTAAACAGTAGAGTGAACATGGATCCATTTGGCTGTATTACACCATTATCACTAAGTCAAACCTAGATCCATTTGCAGGAAAGGTTCTTTGTCTTCCTGTTCTTCCTTACTACAGAAGCCCTTACACATTGAAGTGGGTTCTGACTAAGTGGAAAATTTGAAAACAAGCAACTAAGGATTAAATCCCAAAATTTTAATATTCAAAAAGCAGGTGTTCAAAATGCTGGTTTTTTTCCTGAATTAATTCATATCTAGAATGTAACTTCATTCTCTGAATGCACGTGTGGCTGCAGACAGAAACGGCACAAACCTGTTTGCTGTTCTCTCACTGAGTATAAATTCTTAATAATTTACTACTCATGCAAACAGAAGAAAAATATTTAAAGCAGCTAATTTAACTGTTCAGAACATGCTTTAAATATAAGTATGTATACTTAGAAATACTTCAATGCAATAAGCACGTTTTTGTTCCCTAGCTCGACCTCCCTACCTACCAGAGTAGATTATTCTCTTAAGATACGTATGACCTGGCTTGATACGACTTGAAAATTTGGGTGATTAATAATGTAAGAATGTTTGTGACAAGTGAAGGAGAAAAATAACGTATCAGCTTAGTGTAATGCAAACAGGGAAAATAAGTGTTTTTGCCTCTATGAATACTGCTTTTGATGAAAAATAGTAAAATTTTTCATACTCTTCTGTCCACTAGAGCTCTCAGTTCTTCATTCGGAATCTGTTATCTGCAGTAAAGTCTCAGAGAATGCAGCACATGGGATGCTCCTACCAGACTTAATTCTCCAGTCAAACAACATGATTTGGGGGAAGCAATTAAGCTTTTACTCAAAGGCAGTTTTAAGGCCTCTGATATTTAGGTTCACATAATCTTTGACTAATGTTTCAGGTGACAGCTAGATAGAATGCTAGCTTTTTTCTGTTCCTGGGATCTCTGATGCAAACCAGTGTGTTTTTCAGGGAGTCCGAGCAAGAAGAGGATATGGATGTTTGCTGCTGTAACAATCTCTAAAACCTATTAGGGAGCTTACAGGATTTTATGGTTATAAGAGTGAAAATATGCTGAAGAACAATGGAAATCATATATTCCAGAGAAGTTCTGCTCAATTAAAATTATTTGGGGAGGGACTCAGATTGAACTCTATAGAGAAAATTAGTTGCATCTCTTTGTTTTGCTTTTTTCTTTTACTGTACCTCCTGTTTGCGATCATCATTTTGCTTCTGGAATTGCCAGTAGACTACAGCACGCTGAGATTTCGGACTGCACTCAAGGAAAGTGCTGCTATTCTCTACTCCATAGATAATCTTTTCCTCCAGGGTCTGACCACTTGGGTTATCTGTAAAGCATGAAAAAAAAAAAAAATTACCAGGAAACTAACCCCTAATTGCTAAGTAATTTTTTTGTTTAGAATTTTGGCTCCCTTAAAGATAAAAACTTTAAATTTTTTTTCCCCATATCAGTATATAATTTGGAAAATCTCCATCAACACCTCTGTCTTTGTAAGGGCCCATGGTAAGTTTTTTTGGTTTACTGTTGGTTTTTTTTTTTAATTGTATTTTAAATCCTAACAGCTGTTAACATCTCAATATGCGAAGTTAATGAATTTAATTGTGAAATTTTGTGTAAGCCTCATTATTATTCATCAAGCAAAACATCTAGGACATGACAAGAATTTTTAATAGCAAACTGAATGCAATGAGAAAACTCAGGGTGTAGTTGCAGAATGTTTGTAATGATGCCTCCTGGGCTCAATGGTCATAATAGTTTAGAGCAAAGTAATAAAACATGAGGCTATTTAAAAGTAGAATAATGTGTTTAGATTATATGGCACTGCAGTTTGCTGAAGCTGTTAATGACCAGGAATAATGATTTTGAGGAAACGATCTTCAATTAATCATTTCCTCTCATACTGATATAATTTATGGAAATGTAATGAGGTTAATAAACCAGACATTATGGGAGGGGAAAAAGAAAGTTATATAAATTACTTCCTTTTGTAACAACATTTCAAGATATTCATCAACTTGCTGGAAATATCACATAGCTATAGGACTTATATGGTATTTGATTCTTCTCCAATACCACATAGGCTTTGAGGCATCGTGTTTCAACTCTCCACCTTAGCTCTTTAAAATGCTGGTATGGACTTAAGTGGCAACAGAACAATAATCCTGAAGAGTTAGATGAGGAGGAAGGGGTGGGTAGGCTATTTAATGTTCATGGGGTTTCCTGACTCCTTGCCATTCTTTGCCTTTCTTTCCATTTTTCATGTTTGATTTTTAGCACTGGAAATCTTTACAGAACTAATTTTGATGTGTTTTAACAGGAAAATTGTGCCTATTTAAAACCCCATCAGAGAAATCCTTTGTCCAGTTTTGTTTGCTCCAAACTGTGCCTTTCTCACACTGGCCATGTTGTTTAGCAGGCTGTTTGTTAGATGACTGTGACGAAGGTAAAAGTAAAATTGAGCTCCTGGCCTATGTTCATACAAAATCACATATAATGATGACTTTCAATGATGACTTTCAGCCCTGAGAGAGGATGGCAGAGGATGTCAAGCCGAATAAGGACTGGTGCTTGCACAGTTCTCAGAAAACCTCAAATGGCCTATTAACACTAAATAAATAGGAAATGGTTTTGCTTGCCTTCCTCTGCTGGATTGTGGACCTTTTAAGCGAGTGAGTAGGGTGTTCTATTAAAAACCAAATGAGACAGTTTTCATGACATCTCTCATAAACACATTCCCATGCAGAAGGTCAGTACAGCTCTGGGTCAGGAAAACAGGGAACAGTGATGGAATGAATTAGAAAGCAAAGGAGCAAGAGAAAGTTAACATATCTGGAACAGAATACAGCCAAGGTTGTGAGGTCTGAGATGGAGCACAGATGAATTTATGTCATTGAAGCAGAGGACTGGAAGTAAGTGAAGAGATTGACTGAATAAAATTAGAAGTGATAAGATAAAGAGTGCAAATGAGAATGATTGCCTGATAACTGCTTGATCCAGATTTAACACTGGACTGATGTATTGACTGATGTACTGAACTCTTCTGTTCCAGGTTAGATGCTCTAATTAAGGAACAAAATTCACCTGGCTGAGCAGGCAGTCAGATATCCTCTCACACAGTTAGAGAGAAGCTGTTTGATATCTGAACTGGAATCTACAACAGACAGCTCATGCAGGCCTTCAGCATAAAACAATTAGTAGAAAATGTCCCTTTTTGTAATCTGGGACACATAGGCTACTGCTCCAGTGATGTGTTTCTGTGAAACAGTGATTTACAGGCTTCTGTAATAAAGGCTGGAAACATGGAGATTTGCACCCTAGGATGCAGGCTCTGTCTCAATTCCTTTCTCAGGCTCCCGAAATCATAACTGCAAAATGGTCCAACTTCAACAACAGCAATCTCATAGTTTGGTGTTTATATTGGAAGTAGGAATATCAAGCCAAATTTCTAAGCCTAAGTGAACTCTGGGGTCCTCATCTCCAGCATCCTAAAAACAAGATTTAACCAGTAGATTACTTATTAGGGGGCTTGCAGCACCACTTCATTGTATTTTCCTGAACATGCCTTAGTTCAAATGAATTACACAGGGGCAGAGCACATGTTACACTATTCTCACTGTATCCAAAGGAGGTAGTTTTCTAAATCATAAATGTCAGTGTAAAGGACAAAAACAATTATTTCTTTGGTAAAAGTCCTATGGCCCATGAGTAGTAGCATATTTTTAAGTATACAGAGAAGTTTCTGCTGGAAAACTTAGGTACGTAGGATGTTCTTAGTATCCAAGAAGCTAGTTGCAAGTTCTTTTAGTAACTGTGCATTCACCATTCACCAACTGTGCAGACACCATTTCAAACTTCTCTTTCCTTGGATCTGATCTTTGACATTCTAGTGTGTTAGAGAACCCCATGTAAAGTGGATGAAGTCCTCTTTAAATTTCATCACAGATGCAGGAAACACAATATGGGCGACAGACACAAAATTAGAGAGCAAGCCTTGTAGAGTTCCTTCAATTTCCATTTCCATGATTTGTAGGAGCAGAAGGCAGGCCCAGAGATGTCTATAAAGTTCATGCAATATTGAGCACTTGGAGTGCAAGAAAGTACACAGTGATGGAATAACCACAAGATCAGAGTGCAGCTTTGGGACTGAGAAGCTGAAGAGACTGGATGGAAGAATGAAAGTCTAGGAAGGTCAGAAAAGCAGCTGGAGGAATCAGAAAATTATAGAAGTCATGAAGTTGGTAATGAAATTCAGCCCAAAATCCTGTCTGAGAGCAGTAATTCCCAAAATGAACCCAACAGCAGTATCAGTTTACTACCTTGATAAATATGCTTTAAGTACATAATTTCTGACATAACCAAAGAAGTATGAAAGGCCAAGTACTTATATTGAGATTGCTTTGCAGATGAATGAATCTCACTATAGAGTTTAATTCAGAGTGATTCTGTGAACTTCCCTTGGGATAAATCATGTAAAAAAAGTGCCTCTTCTTTAACAAGTTCTTCTTCAAAAAACCCCAAACTTCATTATTTCTTGATAGCTCTAGTATGTTACACTTACACAAAAATTCTCCTTTACCTGCCACATATATGACCATGCTTTCAGATTTAAACATTAATGCGGGCAAACAGCTGTACAGTGAAGGATCCTCAGCTACCTCTAATGTTGCTGTGTAATCATTTTATACTTATACATTTGTACCAAAGGGCAACTGAAAACACTACGTAAAACTTATTAAAAATATTATTCCTTCAGACTGATTGCAAAGCTGGTTTCTGCAATATCTTTGGAAGTGAGTTATACATTAAGACACTATTCTTTTTTTATGCTTTTGTTGGTTCACATGGAGAATCAATTGGCACTTCCTGCAAATGAATCTGTAGACAAGCAGTAAATAATTTCTGAAGCTTTTTTTTTTTTGGCTGCAGGCAAACCCAATTCTTCATCTGTTGTCCAGGGAACTACTAGTCACAAAGAAGGAAAAAACTCAGCATAAATTGGCATAGGGAATTTATAGGCCATGCAGTCATCTGTACTATGTATGATCACATGTAAATGACAAGTAAATATAGGAAAATGTAATAGATTTACAACTCAAGTGATTAAGAGAAAATTTCTTTTAAGACCAATCTAAACCATTCCTTAAGTATGTTGACAGTGCATCCTTCAAGTCTAGGATCCAGAACTGCATTGTTTTTGCTAACTTACTGATCCTTCTAATGCTGACTTATCTTGTTTTGTATTTGCTCTGCTCATTTTGGCAAAGCCGTGGTCACTCCTTGTGACCAGGTCTACCATACAATAACTTTGTCCAGACCATGAGCTCTCATGATTGTTTTGATGAAAAAACTGCATTTCTGGATTACTGCAACACTGGATTACTTGGGACAGAAAATATATTTTTCAGTCAAATATTCTAATCAAATACGGGAAGACATAAACCCAAAGTGTTTTGAAATGTTTTTTTCAGACCTGCAGTTTGCACAGCCACCAAAGGTTTGAGAACATTAAAATGATCAGACCTGTGGTAAGACCAGTTCATAGTTTTGCTCAGGAGTAAAATGTTCAGAGTTAAAAGGTAAAACTAAGAAATGCTTCTGCTGGTATTAAAATCAATGTTTAATGCCTGGTGAAACTTTCCTATTGTGGAACTGAAAATTTCAGTCTCAATATAAGGATGTTCTTATCTTCACTGTTTAAATATTTCTTGATATCATGCAATGTGAAATTTGTGATCTTTCTACTAGTCACAATTGACTAGTTCAAATCTAAACTAGTTGTATATTCATGAGTTCTCAAAATGTGACAACTACACACTGACCACAGTCTATTCATGCACTTTTAAACTTCTTCCTCTGAGTAACTTGGCCTGTGTCTGACAATCAGAAGTATAAAGAAAAGCTACAATAATGCCAGCTGTGAGTTTCAAAAGATTGAAATGAAGATAGAGAAAACTATTAGTGAAACATATTGGTAGCGAATTATAGTTAACACAAAAGTAAAATTTAGAACAATATACCATTTTTGCTATTACACAGACTGGAAGGACAAGAAGGTTTTGAAGTATCTCCATTTCCAGTCGCCTCCTTTTTTTTTCACAGTGGTTTAACCTAAGATTAGGTCAGTTGGTGTCCTGGGTTAGCCATATGACCTGTTTGTATCCCCAGTCGTCCCCTTGCTTATGCTGGACATTAAGTTCTGCAGCTTTAAGTTGGTCCAAGGAAGACAGTGAAAGTGAAGGTGGAGGAAAAAAAAACACTCGCCGTTTGTCTGCAGGATACTACGAACCAAGGCCAAGAGAGCGGAGAGGCTGCATTCCAGCAGACAGCGTTATCTCTTTTTCTTTTTTTTTTACTCACTCTGTTGTGGGGGGTGCTGCCCTAGCACACAGCAGAGGGCTTTTCCTCGGATTTTTCCCGGCTTTTTGCAGGGAGAGACTTTGTTTCTTTTGCTGGGTATTTTTTCCTTTTTTTTTTCCTCTTCCTGGGGCTGGTTGGCATCTCGTGGGCCCAGGACACCAGGGAACCCCTGGGGGGCCCACCCCCCATCCTCGCCGACTTCTACAGCCGGGCCCGGCAATCGTCCCCCCACTGGAGAACTGAACCGGACTCAGACGGACTCTGAATCTACCATCTCTTCAGAGGAAGGAGAGGTTTCATTGTTTTCATATTATCCAATTTTTCCCTATACTTGTAAATATTCTATGTGTTAAATAAATAGTTTTTTCCACTTTTCTCTAAGGAAATTCTTCCCGGACCGGTAGGGGGAGGGGCGATTGGAATCGGCTCTTCCTAGAGGAGACCCCCCAGAGGTTTCCTCCTAAATATTTGCCCTAAACCAGGACAGTTGGTTAGAGTGCGGTGCTAATAACACCACAGTTGAGGAGTTGAGGATCCCTGTAGTGGCCATTCAGTTAAGAGCTATGATGGTTCACTTTGAACTCAGAATATTCTGTGTGAAAAGTTCCTGTAGATGTGCCACAATCATGAGGAATCACTTTTTTCCAGCAGAGGGAAGCATTGCCTAAGTTGTCCCTTCACTTGCAGCAAAATGGACATTTTTCATTTTCTGAGTGAAGGTCTTTTGAAAAGTTTGGCAACAAATTAGTAACTGTGAGAAGTTTGTCAGTCAAACAAGTCAAGAAAGGAAGCTGATCAATACACTGTGAAAATGAAAGAGCTGACAAAAAAGCAAACCAAAATACATCTAAGAAAACCCATGCTGAAAGCACATGGGGACATGCCTGCTGCTAGAACATCCTGATCTTCAGAGCGTTTAATGTGACGCCTACAACAAAAGTCACTCCATGTTTTGCCAAGAGAGTTACAAACACATTTGATTTGTAATTTGATTTGGTTATCATCTTCTGCAAACTATGTACAGCAACACGTACATATTTCTTGATGTCATGAAGGAAATACAATTCTTTACTGATACAATATGTCTAATGTGATGGTTGGATATTATCAGGGATGAGATGCAGGAAAATTAAAATACTCAAACTGTTTATCTGAGGAAAACAAAAAAAACCACCCAAACCCAAATAGACTTTGGTGTCTGATCCAGGCCATTGTAAGCTACTTAAATTGGGATAATGATGTGTTATATTCATCTTTCGCAGATGTTCAAGACAATTTCACCAACAAATCGTTCATATGCTTCCTACTCTACTCTTGCATCTGTAAATTACATACAAATGAGCTGCACTTCAGTCAGGCACATAACTCACTGTGGTGCTGCAGGTCTGAGCAGTGGGTGAGCGGGTCCCCGTTTCGGATGTCTTGTCGCCTGGTGCGCCTGCAGAGATCACATTTGAAATCTGTCAGTGCCTTTTTGGTGCTCAACACCAACGAATGGAACATTTATATAATTACAGAGGTCACAAGTGCACCTAAACAATACTAGGAAGGAGATCATATTGTTAGTACTATATTCTGTGCAATTTCATTTTGTAGAATCAGGCTTTACTCTTACAGGTGAAGTTCCTGAGAAACTGGTAAATACCTATCTCTTGCACTGAGATAGTAAAAAAATAAATACTGTTTAATGCTAATTATTAGCATTAAATAAATACCAAATAAAATAAAACATTAAGTTTATTTTAACTGTGTGGGCAGTACTGGTCACAGATAAATTCATTACTTGACTCACAGTTACAGGATTAAAATATGTAGAAAATCTAAATTAAAAAGCAGCCACCAAGGGTTTCACCAAAACATTTCTGAAAAAAATCTTTTACAAACTCTTGCAAATGGTTTTGTCTTTACAATAAACAAAATAAAAACTTGAAAAGGAAGATTTTGAAATGTCATTTATTCTACTTTTTGTAGCCTGAGTCTGAATTCTACCTTTGATGGCACATCGTTTTAACACAGTATATTCTTCTCTCAGTTTGAATTCTACTGGGCCTTTTGAAAACCATATTGATCTGTGCTAAAAAGAAAAGTTGTATTTCACAGAAGAGATCTTTTTAATACAATTTTGTTTTGCATGTGTTGTTCTCCCTTTGTTTTCCCCTAGTTTTATTTAAATAGCCATGACACAAAATTCAACTGAGCCAAAGAAAAGCATTTGATATGAAAAAGAAAGAAAAAAAGAACAAGGCAAACAAAAATGTGTTTCAAGTGTAAGCACTTTACTTTAGGAATCGGAGAAAGCCTGAGGGCTTGCAAAATTAGAGGAGAACAAAGAGGATTAGGCTGCTGAACAATGCTGCGATTTCAGATTATGGTATCCAGCAACGGATATGCAAAAGTCAAGTAGCTTTGTAAAAGCCCTGTTGGTCCCTCCCTAGTGACAACAGCCACATTTTTAAAAGCCATTGTTCTGCAGCACAGACCATCTCTCTTCTCTCCACCAGCCCCATTTGCAGGCTCTCACTAACAGCCCAGCATCAGCACATACCAAGAGCTCTCAGAGGCACAACTGCTCAGCTGAGTCCTCTTGCCTGAAAGATTTTAACCATACATTTTAACCATACTTTTTTCCACTGAAAGCTACTGAAATGTAAATCCTGAAATTAATTACATGAAACACAGCAAAAGCTTTCCTTCTTAAAAAAAAAGTTAGCTGAACATTTTTATATATTTTTCTGAATAAAAACTTCTGTAATATTATTAAATAAGACAGCACAGTTTACTAAGAAAGAATCTTCTGCTGAATGATATATGAGTAAAAAAAAATGTAGTAATCATAATTTTCAATATCTTCATATCACCAATGACAAAACCAGACCCAAGATATACGGAAACATAAAATTTTGCAACTCTTTCCTAAATTTTGAAACAGCATATTTGAAGGATACAATTTGTAGAAAAGAAGTCTGTGGAAAGACTCATATTACTGTCAACGGAGTTTGAATGAAATGTTTAGTTGGAATCTCAGGAAAATGTCGCACATATCACCATTGTATCAACACGATGATTTATGAAATATGAAACAGAACACATCTGCATGTGGTAAAGTGAAGTGGTCACACTACAGGAGCTCTGAACTATCATTTAGACTTGTAAAATACACAAAGAAAGAAAAGCAAATAAAATGACAGCTTATAAAATCTCATTAAAAAAGAAAATGGAGAAGAAGAAACACAATAAAACAAAACCCTAAACTCTAAACCCAACTATTAGTCAAGCATCTGTACAATTGCCTCAGGAATCCATGTTCCCAACATTTCTGGAGCCTAAAACGACAAAAATTCACTATTAGGTAAATGTTGACATTTAGGCTTTTTACAGCAATGCTGATTTTGTCATTGGTGCATTCTGAGCTGGCTTGGGTGGGTACAGCAGGTACCAGGTGAGATGAGGATACTCTCTCCCAGTGACACAGACCTCTACTCTGCTGCTGCTGCCAAGGAAAACTGAGGGGATGTGGCAGAGACAGAGCTTTTTCTTATGCATTTTGCAGATCCCAGCTTCCCAACATTAACTTTTTCTTTCACAGTGGCCTCCAGAAGAGTAAATTCTGCAGCCCAAGTTTTTCCTGTAGGTCTTCAATCCCTGTAACTCCTGTAGGTTTGGCCCCTGTAACTCCCACCCCTTAATCTCTGTAAGAAGAGGTCCCAGTCCCTTTCAAAGTGAGCTCCATCTGCAGCAGTAAATTGGAGAGATAAGGAAAAGACTGAGCCCTATTTCTTCCATCAGTGTAAGCAGAGGAATGACAGGATGATGTGCTCTATGCATCTTGAGATTGGCTGGGAGTAAGAACCTGTGCTAGGAATGCTGAGAAAGATGAAGTTCAGGGATAAAGAGTAGCAGGGAAGTAGCAGAAAACAGTGATTCAGCGACTCCTGATCTTACCATCTCCTTGAACTCAGAGGCAGTACTCAACCATATTGATTTTTAATCCTAAAAACTTTTCAGAACAAATCAATCTATTAGACTCTCCTTGAAAACCCCACTGTTCCTCTCTTTTCCTTCCTCCTCAAGAGAAACTGCCATGTTACCAGCAAAAATAAGAATTTAGCCCCTGTAGCTGAGAAAATTTGACTGGCTCTTCTTTTGCAATGAGTTCAATTTCCACTCTTTAATTATTTTCTAAAGAATTTCACAAAAAGCTTTTCTCAGATTAACTCTGTCTCCTGCTGCAAAAATAGAACCTGAAGTTCCACGAGCAGCTTTTACTTCTGCCATCAGTATTTGTTTAGGATACACTGTAATGCAAACCTTAAAATTTTAATCCCTTCCATCTGAAATGTCTGTCACACTAATTCAACTTCTCACCCTTCACCACATTTCATCTCCCTCAACAATCAATCTAAACCTGGAGTTTGGAGTTCTGACATTTTCAAGTATTTGCTACAATTAATTTAATGTATAAAAATGTATATAAACCCTTCTGTAGATAAACCTTTGGATTCCTTGTTTCTTCATATATGCAAGATGTCTGGCATATTCAATTTAATGTGAGCACTTTTTTATCATTTTACTCAATTTATGAAGGGAGTCTTAAGCTACACCAATGTCTGCTTGTATTTGCAAATCTTATCTCTTCAGTTATTCCTAATTTCAATTTCAATAGCCAGGGGCTCTTCAGTAACTAGCTTGTATTGTTTTAGTGAAAGTTTCAAAGATAAAAGAAGGCAAAGAAATTAGTACTCTAAACCTTCAGACTTGTAAATTTTTAATAAAATTGATATTTTTGACTTGTGGAGTCAGCTTTCCACCAACGTTTGCATTGCAAAGCCTTTAGCAATGCAGTTCAGAGGGACTGCAAAACAGTGGCTGATCTCATCTGGCAGGACTTGGACACACTTCTACACTTTAGAATAAGAACAATAACACTATATACCACTAAAAAATATAAGTTTCTATTGATATCCAAATGTTTTGAAATAATTTTTTCGAATCAGAATTAATAAAAATGAAGGAAAATTTACTTAGGCAAGTAGTGTTGTTTTTTTTTTATTTTGAGCCTCCTCCTCATGTTAGAGAAAATTTTTTTTTTTTTTCTTTCTGCTGTTTACCAATGAATATAAAGTTAGGAGTTGATTTCAGAGACAGCTCTTGTCTGAATGTTTTTTTACAGGAGCTTTTTACGCCAGCCCAAGAAGTAGCAGTGGCCACTTTAAATCAACCAAGACTTCATATTGAATGTAGCTCCCACAATGATGTTTTCTTTGGAAGAGAAAGGGCTCCAGTTAACCATATCATGAAAAATCTCCAAAGCCCTCTGGTCATATTGAGCCCATCAGTTAAAACAAATAGCAAACCATGCAGACATCCAGAACTGTCCCTACCTCTTAGCAGTGGGGAAGTAACGTGAGCATGATGAGCCATCCCAGGCACAGTAAGGGTCCCTTGCGAGGCAACACTCAGCACAAGCTTTTCCATACACATCACAGCGGTGTAAAGGAAGCTGTGAAACTCCAGTGGCTGAGCCAATGTAGAGCTGTTGCTATTGTTTAAAAAAAAAAAAGTTGTTAAAAAATATTGCAAATTACAATTTTCTTTTTCTAGGAAAGCATAAAAATGTTATATAATCATCTGTTAGGGTCACTTCAAATACAATAAAGGATCGTGATCCTGATGCATGCTAAAGGAATGAGAACAGAATTGTCCCCAGGGTAAAAAAAAATCAAATAGGAAAAACTTTATTTTTTCATTAAGCTCTTGGTGGCTTTCCTAAACAGTAAAAAATTTAAAGTACTCTTAAATTTTTCCTTTTGTATTCAGATCCTTGCACTGGGAAAACACTACAGTCAGTGACAGAATACAATGGAGAACATGCTTTTAAATTTGAACAAAAAGAATTTCAACACACATTTCCTCACCATTACCTCAATTCATGTATGTGAGGGGGAAATGTGAAGTAAATTATTTCAGACTGATGCTACAATATTTCTGTTTGGAAGTGCTGCTGTGCCTGCACTTCTTTGCATGTCTGGTAATTACAATGTTTTGTACTCTTTTCTATAAGTCACATGATTTAACTGGAACATATCTTTAATGAGGGGAGAGATTTTACTTTATTTTGGATAAAAACCAGTGTTGAGTAGAAGATGCAGTTCAAATGCAGAAGTAAATAAAAAAAACATGCATACAAAATGAAACACAGCCTTGTATGGCATCACAACAGAGTATCTTGTCTCTCTCAATTTCCTCTCCGATATCAAATTCATGTGGTCCACCAGGGAAGTTGGCCCCCAGAGGGATATGAGAAAACTGAACTTCTGATACCATGTGAAAGTCCAAACAGAGCTATTTCAGATTAGGAATAATTTACAAAGAAAACAAATATGAGGGGCATGCAAAACTTGGGAACAGTAAATAAACAGATACACAAAAATTCAAGGGCATAATCCTGGCTTGAAAACGCTGACATTTTGGTATCACACCTTGTCATTCAGCACACATGGTGGACTGTTGAATACCTTTCTTCAAGGACCTACTCCTTCCAGACTACTACAAGCAGTCCCATCAAGAAAAGACAATTTTGTATTCATTTTTCTTTCTTTGAAAACATAAAGGTGGTGTAAAAAAGTAAGATTTCTAGAAATGTTATCAAAATTCTTCATGTCCTGCATTGCAATGTCCCAGATGCACCATTTTCAGGAATTCAGGGATGGAAGATGGCTGAGGTCACCTACCTACTAGAAATAATGAGCACTGGATGCCACGAGATAGTAACACCAAAAACACTCATAAGAGGTGTTGTGTTAACTTCTTTCTGAGACAGAAGCTTGGCAGTTTATACAGACATATTAATTGTAACAGAAACATCCCGTGCATTTATATAAACACCAATATTTTCTCAAGGAAAATATGACAAGGAAAGCCCCCAAAGGAAAATTCACTGGCAAATTGAAAATTAAACCCTTTCTAAGCAGCTGCTTCCATCTATTATAATTTCATAGCTGGATTGTAAACCCACATTCTCCAGGCAAAAATCTCTTACCACACAGGGATCTACACTAAGCCTGAACTGTACAAACCAGTCCCAGCCAGTGCTGTAGCCTTGAGAAGAGACAGCAACACACAAGATGAGCTACTTCTCTCTAACTTAAGCCACTTAATCAAGTACCCACCTTAGGGGTACATCCTGCAGTAAAAAGAGCAGTAATTCAAATCTTAGGTGACCTAACTGCTTCTCAAGGGAAGCCTCTTCTCTTTACTGATTATGGAGGCAGCATAGGTCAAATTAGAGCTTCAGTTAAGTATCTTAAATGTCCAGATGGTATTGATCTGAGTCCTGTGTAATTGGGGCATTAATATCTGTATAAGCATGTAGGGACGTGTGGTATAACTAATATAAAAATCAACCCAGAGAATGCACATGGGAAAATAAAGAATTTTGTAATGGTTTCCTATGTACCCCTGTAACCAATTTCATTTTGCAACAATCTCCTCCTTGATTTCTAATAAATGTCTTTAAAACTAATGAATGACCAGAAACATAAGAAAAAAAATTGTGGCCAAAATAAGGTTACTTAAAAACTATACTCCTTGTAGATAAGTTCATAGTTCAGTCAGTGAACTGCAGCATGTGTTTCAGGTGCTGTGCAGCCTGAAGGCTGCTGCTCTGTTTGCTGCTCTTCTGATCATGGTTTTAGACTCTGGCTGGTGATCATTATTCTGGATGCTAACAATACAAAAATCCAGGCAGTATGAAATTCAGAAAATAGAAATAGAATTATTTGCATCAATGGTCTGACCTTTGCCATGCCACAGTCAAACTGCCTTTTCAGCCATCTCTTCCAAGACATTGTTAATTTAATGAATAAGATTGTGAGATCAAAACAGAGAGTAAAAAAAAAAAATCTTGCAGAAGTATTTGAACTCAAGAAAAACTGAGGAGACTAATATTTTAAGCAAACCAATGGTTTCTGTGGCCTGATAGGGCTGCTGAAAAAAGCAGTCTTTCCCCTGACAAAAGGATAACAGAGTGGGAAAAATGTAATGCTTAAGAGGAAGAACGTAAGCAGAATTTTAAAAGGAATATTAGGAAGTATGAGATTCACGTACCATTTGATTGAATTTAGTGTGTTGAGAAGTAATGCAGAAAAGTTCAGCACACTGTTTAAGTGATATATTCATTTTGAGCTGGTCGTTTCTGTATGCCTGCTATGGACAGAAATGTTGACCTCTGAATAAAATTCAGTACTTAGTGAAGTATACTATAAAAGTAGTCACTAAGATATCTATTTCTGATGTTGTCTGCCTTGCCTTTGCTTGAAAATCTCATACAAGAGAAACAAAGCTCTTTGTAGCAGTTCACCAGACAAGGACTTGGCCTGTTCAGCCAAGGATCTCCTTGTTCTTTTTCCATGTAATTAGAAATCCAATGGCTTTTTGAGGGAGCATCACAAAGCTGATCCTGAAAAAAAAGGTGAGAGGTTGCTCTGCAAAAAGTCACCTTTGACTGAAACCCAGGCCAGACTTTCTGGCCTGCTTCCATGTTTGTAAGGGAAAAATTATGGAGCTTCACCTGACAGGCTCAAAGCCAAGTGGGATGTGTCTCCCACAGAACTGTGAGCTGAGGCAGCTGCAGGGTGTTGCAGTGGCTCAAGGATGCTCTGAAGGTTTGTGTCTATTGCTAACAAAGCATAAACTGTTTAAGTGATAAGGTTACACAAGCCTAAGGCTCTGAACACAATCAGGAGGAATGTGTAGCTTCAGTGAGAAAATATAGACATAATTCCTGTGAGTTAAAGACAGCAGAGTGGAGAAAGAATATTAAGGCTTAGTCTTGCACATAAAAGCTAAATTTCCTTACTCAGAACCACTCTTGCTCAAGGGCCAAATGCATATACACACAGAGAGAGAGAGAGAGGAGCTTTAGAGCTTTATATAATCTAAAACTTAAGCTAAGTTCCGCTCCTGAAGAATTTGTAGATTTTGGTCTTTAGGAAGAGTAATTTGTAACATAACATACTGGCATGATGGCAAAAGAGGTAGCTTTGAACAACCAGAGTAGTAAAACATTTAGAAATAAGGAGAAACTCCCTGTACCATGTTTTTATAATTGGATGAAAGATTTGTTAGTGAAAAAACAAAACAAAGTGATTATTTTTAAGGTATTCAATAGAACATGCTGGTTTTACTATTTACATTTCATGCTCTGGCTTTCCACAATGCATAGAATTATCATGCTGTTTATACAAAAACCACCCTGCTTATCAGAACACAATGAGCAAAGTGTTTGAGTTATAGAACTACAGTATTTTTAAATCATAAATGTAAAATGGAAACATGTTGCCATATACTTAATTCATACATACTGCCAAAAGCTTGTCATAGTGTATCATGATTCTGTCATTTTTAGCCTGAGGCTGGTTGATTTTTCATGAGTTTTACTCTGCCTGAATAACTTGTGGTTTATGCTCTTTTTTAGCTTTAGACAATTTTAGCAGTGTAAATTTGTTTTCAGAAAACTCAGGGAAAATTGTAATCTCTCCTGAATAACTAAAGATGCTTTGGAGAAAAAGCTGTATGAAAATGCATGGTCAATTTTCAAATATGATTGGCTGCTTTAAGGGTATGTACTTGTAAAAGTAACCCAAAGCAGAGCATTTTGGTATGATGTGAACATATATACAACTTGACAGGTCTGTTTTTAAATATCCCCTTATTCTTTGTCCTGCAATTTTTGCTGGTTTAGGTGGTAAACTGTTATAGCAGTGTCCCTTTCCCCCCAAAACATTTTCTGTCAAATAGATGTATGCTTTCAGACAACTTTTCGAAAAAACAGTGAATTCAGAGTTAAATACGTAGCATTTCAAATATAATACTGTTCATTACAGATTGCATTCAACTTCTGTATAATAATGTATGGAGTGAGGTAGATGAATTAACTAAATTTTACTTATAACATTCATAATTTTTAGTGCACCTACTTCTGGAAATAATACCAAATCTGCTATTTCCTGACAATGACATTAAGGAGAACAAGTTCCTTACATTTACCAAATTGGCCTCCAGATCAGCACATATATGGAAAAAGAGAAGTTAAATTTGACACTAAATTTTATGTCTCAGACTCCTGAGACAGGAAATGACAGTGGCTGGGATCCATCCACCTAATTCCAGGCAAAAGTAGAAGATAGACCCCCTAATACCCACTTCATGCCTGGACTGCAAACCAATGTTCTTCTTACAACCACATAATTAATCAACTGCACCACAGATTTGATTAGAAATGCAGGAATCACCTTTACTGTAAGTCAGACAAAACTTTACCTCTATCCATCAAGAAGTCCAGTTGATTTTAGCTATGGTCTGGTTTTATAATACGTATTATTTTTTTCTATAAGCAGTTAGCTATTAGCGTACTCAACAGAAAGAAGGAAATATAAATTTTGGAGTCTGGAACCCTTATCCTAACCACATCACTGAACCAGAAGGCCATGGAAAATTTGGACTGCATCAGATCTGTTGATTTTTTGTTAAAGCTGAATGACGCACATGCAGGAACGGAATGAGCATAGGACAGAAAGACAGGAGGATGTCTCATTTCCATCCTTTGCTTCCACCATCTGCATTTTGTACCAAACTACTCCTACAGAGACTGGAACTAGTGCCATTGAAGAAATGGACCAAGTTTGGCCACCCCTTTAGAACAGTCTCTCTGTCACAGAAGCATGCTACAAAGTGGATTTTTTTTTTTTTTTTCTAAAGAGCCACCAGACAGCTGTTTAGTTTTGGTTTAGTTTCCACCTTACCAGTAAGTAACACAAACTAGGCTTTTCCTTTCCCCATTGTACGTCATATTTTCCTGAGAAACTACTGCTGTTTATGTAAAGGGATTGGATGCTGCTGCAATTAATATGTCTCTGCTTTCTGCCAAGTTACTGTCTCTAGAAGACAGAGACCAATAAATATTTGAAAGTGATTTAACATTTGTGCACATAGTACCTGCTTTGTGGAAATCTTCATTGCTGAAATAACAGTGGGTTCCTAGGGAGAAAAAAAGTTAAAATATAAAATGAGCTATAAACATAAAAATTCTATTACAATACTATTAGCACAGGGTAGAAAATCCTGAAATTAAACTAGACACTCCCATGCTGTCTTATGCAGTGGAATAATTTCTAGCTGTAAATAAATTAGAATGCAAGTACATATCTGGGTGCATTTTGATTGCTATGTTGATTGTAGATATTTCCTTTTCCATTATTAATACAGTTTAATTGTGATCACTTTGTCACTAGTTTCACATCTTGAAATTGTTATGTTCACTTAATACTAAAATTACATTTAAAGAACTTCCCAAGTAATATGAAAATAATAATGGCTATGTGAAAATCCATAAATACCATATATTAAAGGTAATAACACTGAAATAAGCAACTCATTTTAAGTGTATCAAGGTGAACACACCATTCCTGTGAAATATTACTCATAAAAACAAGTCTTAATCCCAAGTATAATCTTGTTAACTGCACCACACTATTACTTACAAAGGTATTTGCATTTTCAGCACAAGGAACCAAAATGCAAAAGATGTTCTCTGCACTTTAGAATATCCATTACTAAATCAACTGTTACAACTTTTAGGTCCAGGTTCCTGGATGGATTTTACTTTTAAGAGTAAAAGTGGCATAATAGAAAGTGTGCAACTCAATTCTTTATGAATTTTATTCCATCTAGAAATCTGCTATTGATCCCACACATCATACTTTTGGTTATGTGCATTTATAAAGTCCTTATTAAGCTTTTCCACTTATATAGTTTTCAACTCACTTATCCTGAGAAAATTTGATACGGGTCAGTGAGTGGTAAGCATGGACTTGCCTTTGCAGAGGGGTTAATAGACCTTATATTAGAAAGCATCAATTAAATGTAACATTTGAATGGAAATTGAACTCATTAGTTTGTTTGCTCAGCTGTTCAGAGAAATGTTGCACAAATGGGGTCTAAAGAGGCATTTGTTATCACTGTAACAGATATGAAAGACTTTCAGCTTTGTGGAATTATAAATGAAAAGCATTGTACTCAGCACATCACAGCTTAACATCAAAATACATTGTTCATGATGCATGTATACTCTTTACAATTAAAGAAAACTTATATTTGGATGAGGTACATGTAAAATCTGTTGGAAATTCCCTACTAAAAGATTCATATCTTATGCACATAAATTCTGCTTATTCCACTGAAGTACATTAATGCCCTCTTTAAGGCTTAAATACATGTCTAAAGAGATAAATGAGGTTCCAAGTAAATAAAAAAACCAAAAGATTTTCATGCTATGAAAAGATATACATGAAAAATTCCAAATTTGAATTTGCCATTAACTATTCTACTTCTGTAAAACCTTTCTGAAATGAAATTAATTGAATCTTTTCCTTTTTTTTCACTTTTATATTTTTCTGATTTCCTTTAGCTTGGTACTTTTACTTGTTTCAGGGAAGATACTCATATATTATCAACAATTGCTAAATTACCCTGCATTCACGTAATGACTTTTGCATGTATAAAAAAGAAAAACAAGTTGTCTCATTTTCTTCTCATAGCATCTATTTTATTTTAATGTTAAAAAAGAAAAAAAAGAATCCTAGATTTCTGTCCTCAAAAAACCCTATGGATTTCAAGAACAGGGACACACATTTCTCAGAGGTATCTTGCACTCAAAACAGAGGGTTCTGAGCAAGACTGGTTTCAGAAAAAGGCAGGAATGCCCAGAAGAAGCTCTGTTTAGCTGTTTTGTCTCTAGGAAAAAAAAAGGTGAAGGGGTGGAAATTTGATGAGGAGGTGGTGGCTGGGTCCCTCTGGCAGGTCCAGGACACGGTCCCTGTCAGCACATCTGGAGTGAGACCATGCAACAAGAGGCTCCCAGAGCGTGCTAGCAGCACCTTCCCACTGTCACACCAACCTCGAGCTCCCAGCCAGGGATCAGTCCCCCAACAGCCTGGAGACAGGGAAATGGTGCCATAAAACAGCACTGACAGAAAGAACAACGTGTGGAATGTAAATGATTCGTTGTTGTGTACAAAACACAAGACATCCCTGGGTTCTGTCTGGGAAGTGCTTGAAAGGTTTGCTCAACCTTGCCTTGCAGGGCTGCCTACGGACAGCCTGCCATATTTTTTAGGTGGCTCAAACAGGAAAAATTGGAACAGATGGATTTCACCAAAAGTTCTAAAGTTAGGGGGTGTTTATGGTGCCTTGTGTTGAACCATGAAAATGAGATCCCAAAGTGACCTTTGAAAATATAAACACTTTGTTCCTCAGATTATTAAGCGTAAGAAATCTGGGCAGATCACTGTTTTACCTAAAGTATCTTCCTAGTTACGATATGTTGATGGTCTGAATAGTGTTGAGAGTAGATGCAATTATAAATTTGTAAATTGCATATTTCTGCAGGAGAAAACAGACAGGCATTGTTCCCAGACCTGCACAGGTCACATATTTAACTCCAGCATGCAACAGCTCTAAGATTCAGAAATACTAATTTACTTTTTAAACCACGAACAAGAGCCCAGAATGCCATTTCTTTTATCATTAACCTACAGCTTGCACTGAAAGTTTCAAGGTTTATTTTGACTAGTGTCTGGGTCTCTAAATGACAAGCTAATTAGAGGGGTATGCCAGGCTATTCCTTGGCTAGACTGCAAGAAGTTGAGTTTGCAGCTGTCCACAGAGAAATCTACAACCTAACACGTGAGATTTAGCCGCACTTACCCGAAAGACTGTCATTTCTTCCAGCAAGACTTCCTCTAATTCGTGCCAAGTCTCCTTAGGAATTGAAACCACTTTAAGAACTGTTCCAATATCTTGAAAAGGAAAAAAATAAAGAAAAAAATAAAGATTTTTCAGGTGCTTAAGATGAATAGTTTTGCTTTGTAGCAGCCAGAATTTCTTGTAGTATATAATTCTTTCACATATAAAGACTGTGAAGCTACATATCTCTCAGCACTTATTGAAAAGAACTGCTATTTAAAATAAGCTCAGAAAACCCTAAATTTCAGTAGGACATTTAAGTATTTAAATTATCAAAATGCAACAAAGAAAATACATACTATTATAGTTATTAAGGGATAGACAGGACTGAAATACTATCTAAATGACAATATAAAATGACAGATTCATGACTGGGGAAGGAAATGCATAAAATTTACCCAGGTGTATTTTATTGTCCATTTTGAATATATTTGCTTTCTTAAAATGCATGTGAAGATACTGCAGCATGGATATAAAACCATCTGGACTAACGTTGTTAGACAGATTAAGGTGTTACCTCTCTTAAGTACATGAGATCTTCCCTGTGTCAAACAAAGTACCTAAGATGTATAAGCCCCTTAAGGCATCTATATTTCTCTGTGTGTAAGGTGCAGGTTCTTCATTGAGGGGTGAAAAGCAAAAAATTTGCCTTTGATTTAGAAATAGGTGTGTGCCAGCATTTTAGTATTATATCAAATTACATTTTTTGGAGTTTTTAAAGCAGCAACCTTTAAAAGGAACAAGGCCAGCCCTTGAAATTCCAGAGCCACAGTCTTTGGTTTTGTGAACGTGGTTGAGACTAAAGACCATCTCTCTTTTTCAGCTTCTGCATCTGTGATTTATTTCTTTGTTTCTATGAACACAATTTCCAGGAAACAACAAAAACACAAAGAACCATTTCTAGGTTGGCACACATCATTGCAGACTCTCTGAAATGGAAACAATCTGTATGCGACTTTTTAACCAGCCAAGTGTAGTGCCATGTAAATGTATCACAGGTAGAATAACTATATCCCTAAGGACTTTCTGTGTTGCACATCCTACAGCTTTAATGGTTTAGGAAAATACAAGGAATTTTAAGTGGATAAAATTCTCAAGTAACTATAAAGGTCGACATTCTTAAAACAATCAACTACACAAAATCACATACATATACATTTTGTAAGTATATATAATTTGCGGGTGTTAGATGAAATTTATGAATAAAAAGATGACAAGTCTCTACTTATATATCTAAAATACACATAAAATTGATACAAATAGATCACATGCATTAAAAATGTTTTTATAGGGCAACTAACTCAAGAGCTATAGATTCAGTTAGAAAATTCTGGTACTTAACTTCTTTATATTATTTTGAATTTAAATATTCTAGAAAACCTGAAATATCCTGTAGAACTGACATTTTTCATTTTTCCATCTGCTTCCCTTTAAGCAGATGTTGGATTCTAGATACATATTTTTTGAATTTTAGAACGAAGCAATTTCTTTTCCCCAGAATATGCACATCACTGTTTTCTTTCATTAGCCAGAAATTCATATATTCTTTAAAAAAACCCAAACCAACAGCTAATTCTTTAAGCAACAAAAAAAGCAAAGCATATCTTTCTTTTTATTTAGGCATCCATATGTTCAAATTAAGCTAATAAAATAGACTAGATAAGTGAGTTTGGAGTGGTTTTCATTATGGTCACTGCTGCTAATTGGTTATATTTAATTCAAGAAATATTGAGAAGGTACAGAATAAATGTAAATAATAAATAAATAAAATTTATAAATAAGCTTTAATAAATAAAAAAATAAATAAAATAGGCTTTAAAATAGTAAGAAAAAGATTCCACATTTCTACAACAGAGTAATTCAGAACAATAAATAATCTAACAGTAGTTAAATTTGTAATTTAATTGATGAGTTAATTTCCTTAATTATCCTGATAACATGACTACTGTGGTTTTGAGGAAAACACATTTTACAGGAGAAAAACAGGGAACTCTGATATAGTAAATATAACAGTATAGCAAAGGGTCACAACTCTATTCTGTGTTGGACTAGGACTGTCCTCAGTCACAATCCATCAAATGCCATATCCAGAAATAAAGGGAGATTTTTCATAAAACAGACTGAGTAGGCACTGAGCAGACACAAGTTTCCCATAATGTTGTTCCAACAAAAGGTCAGACTTTTAAGTGGCTCCTGCAACAATTACAGTTGCCTGATCTCGAGAAAGCCTCTGAGGTCAAAGAAACACTGTGTTAATCACTGAGGAGACTCTGGTCAGGCCACAGGTACCGAAGTGGGGCTTTATCTGAGCTCTACATCAACATTTACAGAGTAGTATTTCAAACAATTTCACACAAACGGAATCAGGCGTCTCCTTTAGGATCAATAGGCTCTGCCCAGTAAGATAAGATTACTGCTATTAATTTGCTTTACTGACAGAGGTACTTTAACTGTGTCAAAGGATGCCAAACATTAGACACTCAGGATATGCATTAAAACCTGTTTTTTCTGATTACTTTCAAGCATGCCGATAGGATTTTATTTTCATTGTGAAACACACTGGTACAATCACAGTGGGAAAGAAACTGCTCAGCTCAAGATTTCACCCACAGGAAAGGAAAATGTGACCACACTGGATGGCTATTAATTATGTTGTGTTCAATTATCATCAGTTATTCAGTGAAAAGGAATAAAAAAAAGTATTTCTTCAACCTACTCCGGTTCAGCTGCACATGGGAATAATGCAGATTGCTCTAACAGCAATGGGAAAATACAGAGAAATATATCTAATCTGATGGGACAGACCTGCACAGAAAAACCCAGTCATACCCCAGAGAGCAAATTTCTGGCTTTGTCATAGGTTCAGATCACCAAGTGGGAAAATGGACTATGACTAGAGTCCCTAATCTGCTTCCCAGTTCTTTGCTTGGGAAGAAGTAATATGTGCTGATTGTGTATCTGTTTCCGATTCCTCTGACTTTGAGCAGCTGGCTCAGTGCAGCTCTCTGGCAGAAGGCAGGCAGGGCCTTGGTACTGCCTCTTTCCCTTTCCCCCCCCCACAGAAGATGTTTTCTTCTCATTCTGAAAACCACAATAAGGACAGTGAGCTCAGAGGAGCATGGAGCATCTTTTGTGCTCCAGCTCCCAGCAAGGGTGTTGTAATGCCTGTTCTTGTCCCATGAGGGTATGACCTCCTGCAGGAGAAAGAATAGTTTCTATAGGCAAAAGTAGTATTTCAAAAAATAATAATGATTCTCTGCACTTAGAAAGATGGGATTTTGGTGCTGAAATATCTTTTGGCAAGTGCAAGTAATAATGTTTCAACACTTTTCTTATAGTTTGTAGGCAGGGCTACCACCAGCACTGCATGGAATCCTGAGCATTTACCACACACCTGAATATTAGTGGTTTAGGAAAACCCTAAACTCCCAACTCAGAGGTAAAAATTATCATTTAGGTTCTTTTAGAGGGAGATCCTGCCTGGATGATTTATATAAGAACTGCTATGCATAATAGCAACTGAAGAACCATATATGCAATGGTAACTGTCTAAAAGCTGTAACTCAGGTTTAAGCAAATCTTCCTGCACTGTCTGAAACAGACAGGAACTTCTGTCTTACTTTTCATCTTACTCTAACAGAAGTCTTGAAGAAAGTACAGTGAATCTCTGGAAGAACTTTTTGCTTTCCCTTGCAGAAACCAGTGCATCTTTCTTTGCCCGAAGGCCGAGCTTTTGGCAGTTAAAGGCCACCTCTTTTGCTCAAGAAATAAATAAGTTCCTTATGTTTGTGCAGCATTATACCCTGTATGCCACTAATTTGTTTTTTTGTGGGCCAAATCAGGTCATAGAGGACTTGCTGAAAGGCACCAAATACTGTGAATTGTAGGTGATATTGAAGTCTCTAATGTGTGATGGAAAATATATATGTTGCGTAAAATAATATAAAAATACTTTAAAATGTTCTATGCAAGAACATACTGTAGCATCGGTACCTAATAACTCAGTTCATAGCTTTGAAATGCTTTAACTCTTCCTGCAGAGTTGTGTTTTCTGCAGTAAATGTTCTGAATTGCTGTGCTTGCACTGTGTTTGGTACACAAAGTGTCACTGGCTCTCAGTTTACTCATAATACATTTCAGGCATCAACATGAAAGAGACCTTACATTTATTGCTTTGGAAATCTGACCCCAGGTCTAGAGTACCAGAACTGTATTTAAAGCATGTTAAAAGTTGGACTGTTATAAGACAGACATACAGGTATTTTTTTGGTCCAGTGCTGAAGAGAAGCAGCAGGGCTTTGGTTTGATTTGGTTTGGCTTCATGATGCCAATGTCTAATTACTAGCAATTATGTTCAGGAAAAGTTTAAAATACTTTTATTCAACGTAACTGAAACATCAGCCAAGCCAAATAACGTAAAACTTCCAGAGATGGAGAAATAGATCCAACAATTGCTACTCAGCGCAGTTTTGAAATCGCTGAGTATAGGAAAATGTGTATCAGCTGATTTCTAAAGACTCTTTCTCATCATTAGCTTTCTGGAAAAAATGTCTTTTCTGAGTGAATATTTCCACTTCTCTAAGATGTCCAAGCTGTATGATTCTGCAAATGCTTTGGAAAGGATATCATGTTTCTGTTTGAATACCAGCTCTTCTGAAAACACTCTATTTGTGCCAGATATCTTCGTCTTAAGTAAAATGATGCACCCTCTTGGCTGAAGAGCTGAGCATCTTAAGGTAATACTTGAAATACTTGAAAGGCACAAAGGACTTTTCCCATAACTGGATACTTGCCTCATTCGTGTTAATACTTTTTATGCTGCACTTCAAAATGTGTACCTCAAACCCCTCATTTTAATACTAAATTATAATTAATAAGGCAAGACATTTCTAATAAAAATCCCTAATAGCAGTAGCTGGAAAGAGGGTGGTTTGATCTTAATCCAGTTGGCAAAGCTCCTAAAGAACTAAGCTGTACAGGCCATGGCCTGAACCTGTAACAGTGAATGTTTGTAACAAAGACCTCCCCACACACACAGTTTTGGGTCCTGCCTCAAATTTTCACAGCTTTACACTGTTCTTCAGTCAGTGTTTTGTCTTTCAGGGTATAAAATTTTATCTGCTCTATGTTTCTATCAGTCCTGGAGGAGCATACAGTGTAGATTCAGGATCTCTCACCTGTGCCAATGAACATCACGTCATATTGACCATCTTCTGCGTCCACTCGATCCACCACGATCTGTGTGAACTGGTAATCCACATCTGTTTTAATCATGATTGGACGGTTGTTGATGGGGAATACAGGGTTGTACATGGCTGGATGGCTTCTGGCAAACGTGATAACTTCATCAGGAAGGTCCTTGGTGGAATCAAAACCTCCAAATGTTTTACTGGGACACTAGAAAAAAAGGAAATGTTTTACATTTTATTGTTTATCATCCCATCTACAGCGAACTGTAAGTAAATATATCAGAGAAACTAAGTGTTTTGTGACAGATAGCAAAAGTTAATTCTGTCACCCATCATCTCAATTTTTAAATTTATTTTGGATTTTAACCAAAATGGTTAACAGAATGCAAAATGATCCTCATATATCGCTTTTCTTATTCCTATTCAGTGGCTTTTAAGTCCATCTCTGATTAGTATTAGTCTCTAATTGTAAGAAGGAAGAAATCCTGAAATACCTAAACTGTTCAATACAAGGTAAGTAATTCAGTATTTGGTTATGTATACAACACAAAATTAATTATTATTCCATTATTGTCTTCAAATGCTGACTGGAAGTCCAAATTACTAGGTGAAGAACCGAATCCTTAAATCTTGGGACAACGCTCTGTACTACTGACTTTTCAAACCCCTGCTAATTTCAACAAGTCTATGTTCTCCCTGTAGTCCTGGTAAGGTGGATCCTGTTACACTCAATCAAATATGGTGAATCATGTCTCAAATGTATCTTTTTTTTCTCCCCTCTGATTCTAAAGAAAGCCTTCTGTGAGTGTTGCTCATCAAAATGTCCATGGGAACTCTTAGGTGAGACGAGTTTCATCAAGGATCTGCAATTAACTGCTCACTGTCCTGCACAGTGACAGAACAGCTGGTGTCCCATTGGGATTAGTCTGGTCCCATGAAGTAAGACAGTGAAAAGTCACTTTTGCCCTGTATATACCCAGGGGTGGGCCAGACAGTTTTGCCTCTCATCTGTGAAAACAACAGGGTTCTACTTTTCACATTTATCTGATGTTATCTCAATGTAAGCAAAAAACAGAGGCCGGAAAGGAAAGGAGAGGTAAGACCACGATGTTGGTAGCCACAGAAGCATTCCTCCACTTTCAGCTACCACATATCCCCATCAGGAGACCAAAAATTGTGGCTGATCACCATCATTTGTCCTCATCTCTTCTGTAGAACTGGTATTTTGTGAACAGTTAGTTGAAACATTGACATAAGCATTAGTAACATATTAGTATTGTTGAAAGGGTGAAGAAAATGAGCCACAACGACACCAGGCCAAAGACACTTGACAAAGACCTTGGTAACCTCCACTGCTGACCTGCTCAGATAACTTTGAAGACATATAAAACACTGATTCTGAGCTGAAAATAATTATTTTGCAGTATTTGAACTTCAAATAAAAAGAACTGCTGTTAAAACACCCTCAATAATTTGCTCTTTATATCCAGGTATAAAATATCTTCCAATTAAATTAAAAACCTAGAGAGCAAGATCTTATTAAGCAAGAATCCAGACTTTGCAGGATGCTCAATAGAAGAAATCAATTGTCTTTGCTATCACCTTGATCCAAATTATTAATAACTCAACAGAAATTAAATTTAAAAATCGATGTTGTCAGAAGGAGTAGTTGCTATACTCAGCAAAGGGACGCTTCCAGCATGGACATATAAAGTGTAAATTGTCCCTTGTTGGCATATTTGTTAGTAAGCAAATTCCTGCCTTCTGTTTATCTGGAAGAGAAGAATGCAGGGAAGATGAATATTTGATTAAGACATGCAGAGCAGACAAAGCAGAAAGCAAGTTACCTACCTATTTTCTTTTGTCAAGATTTTTAACCTTTTTCTTGTTATATGTTCTTGCTCTTTGGTACAAAAATATTACAAAGAGAAAATCAGATGGACTTTTCATAATTATTTGCCAAATCATTGTCTGTCTCAAAAGCGGTTCAAATGCTACACTTAAATTTTAAGTTTGCTTTACATCTCAATTAATATTCTAACTACGGCTCAATACTAATTACTTGGATTAATTAGAAAACAATTAATTAGAGAATAGATGTAAAGTACTCTATGTATAAAAATCACTACATAAGAACTAAGTATTTTTAATTGCAGCTGGGCAAACACTGAAAAAAATGAATGTTCATTTTAATTTTAGGCAAATGAATTTCAGCTGTGTAACTGCTTGAATATTTACTTTCTGGCTCATTTTCTAACAAAGGATTTTACTTGCAGCAATATGAAACAAGCTCCTAAGGGAACTGGTCACAGTACCAAGAGTGCCAGAGCACAGGAAGCATTTGGAAAATGCTGTCAGGCACACAGTGCAATTCTTGGAGCTTTTTGTTCAGAGCCAGGAGTTGGACTCAGTGACCCTTGTGGTTCCCTTCCAACTCAGGATATTTTATCATTCTATGGACCAAGATATACTTTGTGCAGGAAAGTCATAAAACTAGAATTAGAGTCATAATCCTGTGTGTTTGAATAAGACTCTCAATTCTGGGACACAGATTACTCCTTGGTTCCTCTGCTTCTCTGAGAATAAAAAAGTTACTGTAACCTTGTGTCTTTACATGGAAAGTTTAGAGTGCATTACCTGGACTAGGCTGTAACTCACAGCCATCTCATCCTACTTGAGAAAACAGAGATGAAATCAAACAGCCATTGCTGTAAATTCCTTCCTTTTCAATGAGCAAAATGGACACCATCAGTAGGTGAGATTTAGCCCATCCACAGCCCAACTTGTTTGTACAGGAATCTCAACTCAGAAACGAATAGAATAGAATAGAATAGAATAGAATAGAATAGAATAGAATAGA
>JAHLSL010000061.1:7310389-7444249 GCA_025920805.1 Petroica traversi
GAATAGAATAGAATAGAATAGAATAGAATAGAATAGAATAGAATAGAATAGAATAGAATAGAATAGAATAGAATAGAATAGAATAGAATAGAATAGAATAGAATAGAATAGAATACAACACAATACAATACAATACAATACAACAGTTGTCCTGAGGAGCAAAGCCCTGTCATGACATTAACCTTGATGCTAGTGACAGGGCTGCTTTTGACATTAATGAGTCAAGCTAATTGCCAAGGCAATTAAACAGAACTTGTGCTTATAAACCAAATCAATCCCATCAATAGCAAAGAAACAGATTTTCATGTGCCAATATAGAGGCATGAATAGAAATATCCTGAAAAAAAAATTGAGAAATTTGTTTCATATTGAATTTAAGTAGAGTAAGAACTCTTACATTTTACATTCACTTCAAATTTTGTGTCCCCACTATGTAATACCAGGGAGTTTGACCAGTCAGGAGGAGGGAACTAGGCTCTCCCCAAACTGGCCTAGTAGGAAATACAACAGAACAAGTCAGCATCTACATTTGGTAAGAAGAAAAAGCCCTTTGGTCATAACTCTTGGTGCTGTGAAGCAGAGAAGACCTGAGCTCTGTAGCTGAATTCACAGAAAGTCAGAGAGAAATTCAGGATGAGGTACCTCAGTTAAGATGAGATATACTCAAAAATCCTCCCTCCTCTCCCAATACTGTTAAAAAAAAAAAAGAAAAACAAAACAAACAAAAAAAAAAGAATGAAGGTAAACCAAGTCCTGTAGGATCCTACAGGAAAAATTCTGGCAACTTCTTTGGTACATGTGAAGCTGATGTAGAATTGTTTACAAAGCTTTCTGATTTATTAAAAAAACATTTACTTTTCTTTTACTCATGCTGGGCAAGTCACCAGATGCTCAAGTTTACTGGCACCTCACCTATTAAATTCCTGAGATAATTCGGCTCTGTTTAACTGCAGTACAATCTGAAAATGAATTACTGTAAGATGATCAGGGTTTTTTCTCCCATCTCTTTTTGCATTTCTTGGAAAAGGAGTCCAAAGGTCTGACATTAAAGAACTTCAAAAATCTTTATTTTCTTTAGTCTTAACAGATCTTCTAAATATTGAAAACACACACAACTTTATCTCTTTATAAACAAAAAGTTTCTTTCCAGCCAGAAGTGCACTGCATTTTAAAGTTTGATTTTATCCAATTAATACAACAGAATGATTTTAGCAACTGTGAGGCCACTCCTCTTTTTCCAAAGTGGCAGAACCCAAGATTAGAGTCACTGGCATTGGGCTAGGATGAACTGCTGGCCTCAGCCACTCTAACAACTTTTATAATGACATGGCCTCCTGCACTACATCTGTGGGGCTAAGCAAATCTGTAAAATTTGGATCACATTTGCCTTTAGGCAAGAAAATAGTTTATGGTGGAATCTGAACATCTTTGCACTTTGTGAATCTTAATAAAATTATTTTAAAATGAAATTGTAAAGATAAACTCCATTCTGATAGAGTAGCCAGAAACAAAAGTATCTGTAGCCTAACTGCATTTCCTTACTTTGACAAAGGCTCTGGTATCTTAGTTCACTTTGCCTCTTAAGGGCTGGGTTCTGATCCTTGTTTTTCTGCTTAGTCTGGAGAAGTTGATCAAGTTATTATTTTCCTATATGCAACTCAGATCAAGACCCTCAGAGAAGTCTTGGAGTAACCCCCGGGCAGAACTGAGGCCAGAACTGTGTCCCAGGACAGAGAACTGCCAGTCTCAAGAGCAAATATTTGCGTTGTGCATTTAGAATCTCAACAGAGCTGCATCTGATCTCTGCAGAGGAATGAATGTAACAGAGCCTGTGTGCAGTAGTCAGTTCTTTATCTCAGTCTATTTCTGTAATAAAAACAAGACATTCTATTTCGTTCATAGTTCTTCATAATATCTAGTATCTGGTTTTGTTCAGAAAAGTCAATTGATACTGGAATCCAAGAGGAATATAAAGAAACAGAATAATGAACACTAAGTCTGTTAAACTGAAAAGAAGGTGACAATAGCTATACAAGAAATACCAAAAATATCTACTCATTCACATTTTCTACAGAGTCGTAAAACAATAGAGCTTCAAAAAAAAAAAAAAAACCCAACTCATTGATATAACAGAATTAACTGTAGTAATTAAAAAAAAAAAAGTTCACCATCAGAGGAGAAATGAAACCTCTTTTATGCTGCAGAGCGAATGAGTGAGGAGTGCTGAGGAACCCAGCTGTCAGGGAGACACTGTTTTCTTTTACTTAGGAAGTAATTTTCATTAGCTGAGCATATCAGTATCAGTTGAAAGATCAGATTTGAAGGGACAATTTCAAACATACCAGAAAAAAGTAGAAAATACGATGAACTAAAGAAGCAAATTTATTCCTGCTTTCTTTTTGTGCCTAATAATTAAGAAGACTTTTAAAAGAATGTTGTAGATATATACATTATTTACACATATACATTTATATGTATACATGTGTACATATATATTTAATCTTCCACAATGACAGTTCAGAACACAAATGGGGCAAGTTGACTTACACAAGCTAAGGAGTGACCCCAATGTAGACAATTAATGCTTGTTTCATAAATGTCCCATCTTCTTAGACTACTGGAAATTTCAGAGGCAGTGAAATATTTCTAGAATGTGATGATTCCAGTTGAAATATGAATGTCTTAAATAGATTGATATTTCAGTAATTTATAAACTGGAAGCAGAGAATCAGATAGAAGCAGATATTTTTAAAAATGCCCAGTGGAAGTTAGAAACTACTGTAGCCATTCTATCATCTACTGCAGAAATATCTGTTTCACTGTCCCAGATTTAATGTCGACTGAAAGTTCCTAACAGTCAGGTAAATCCTCTGTTTTCCATTCACTCTCACTAAGAATGACGCAGCCAATATTTGGAAAAAAACCAAATTCCAAGTAAAGGATAATGTAATATAATTTATGAAACACTTGACTTTCAGTAAAATGTACCAGCCATTACCAAAACTTGTTTTGAAGTTGGTAATATGAATGCCAAAATTAAAATCCAAGTGAAGTTGTTACTGCAGTTTCATATATTACAAGAAAATCAGTACATTCTGGACCTGGAGGAACTGTTAGTTTTCCCTTCTGCCACTCTATCCATTTTGTTATCTGTGTCAGCCTCTTTCCTGGATCTCAGCTCAAGGACCATGTAATGTGTGAGAATACTTTCCACAGTTTTCCCAGTTTAGACTGCTGTATTTTTCAGGGTACTTACAGTTCCTGGCCGTGGATATGGCACTCGCCCTTGGTAGGGAACCCACTGGTAGTTGGGGCCATCTCGGTGGGCATAGGGACCTAGAAATACCCTCCTCACATCCGTCATGCTGTACATACACACTGCTGATCCCTTGAAGATATTACTGAAAGCGAGGGAAGAATAAATCAAACCAGGTTCTTTAAATTATCAGTCGATTTAATCAAGTGGAAGAGCTATGGGAATAGCGGCTTGATGTTTTCTAATTTATTGCATGTGCTGATTATCAAACCTCTGACATGCTCTTGGAGCAATCCTCACTCACCTCCTGTAAAAGTTCAGCAAAACTGATACGATCTCCCATTTTCCTAAGCAGATGGCTGCTATTTCACTATTTAGAACATCTTGTCCCCAGAAGGCCCAAGCCTAAATTTGTGTAAATTTCAGTAAGCCTGCCCCTAGAGAACTATTCAATTCTTTTCTACACTTCACATTTTTCTTTGTTTTTGTTTGCAGTCTCTTCCATCACTTGGGCAGTACAAGTGCAAGCTTCAGTGTTATTTCTTACCTTGACATTTCTTACAGAAGAAAGCAAGGACTTGTAAATCTCGCTCTTCTATGCCTGGTATCACTAGAAACATTATTTCTGTTTAGTAACTAAATCTTGTTTCCTTCACAGATAAATGTGGCAGTACAACAAGCACTGTAAACCTTCCTCAGGCCGAAGCTACAAGAGTATTTTGTTCTTGAAATTGTGAAAGCACAATAAAAAAAAAAAATTCAAATCAGTTATATGTGATCAAGTAACAGAACTTCTGAAAGATCATCAGACTTTCCAGATTGCAGCAGTATTTTTTACTAATATCTCGAGTAGCCAATTTGTCACTTCACATATTTTCTAATTTGCACTGACCCCAAACAAACTTATTTATGCTTGTGCTCTTTTTCCAAATCTGTATGGAAATGGCTATGAATGCTGGTCCCTGCTATAAAAAGCCAATTCAATAGCAAGAACAGCCTGAGAAACTGACAGTCTTTGTGTTTGCCAGCTTCAGAGTGATGATGTACATTGCTCATAAGAAAGAAACCTAATTCATTACTTCTTACTGCCATTGACTTACAGGTTCAAGGGTTAAGAAAATTTCGTGTTTTTAAAAAACACTTTTAACAAAGAGACCTCTTTAAGACAAGCAGCCACCCAAGTTTTCATGCAAGTAAAATGATATGCTCTGTACCTGGAAGTTGTAAACACTCCATAGACTATTGGATTTTTAGGGTCTTTTGAGTTCATTAGGAACACATCCTCTGTAACAATAACAAGAGAAAGAAAAGAAAATTAGGTTAAATTAATACAGTTAATACCTGAAGACATTCCTATATTCTGGCCACTTCTGGCACTTACGTAGTTCATCGAAGTGCGTGTCAATGCCATTGGGTCCTGGTACAGAACAAATCAGACGTGCTTTTAGGAAAGTTGTCCATTTGTTAACAAGGCTCCTGTGTCCACCAAAGTCATTCTAATAACAAAAGTATTTTGCATTAATATTTAGCAACAGTCTTTATTTAAAGTAGCAACAGAGTACAGAGAAAATACAGCAAATAGGAAGATATTTGAGAAAAAAAGTGAGAAAAATTCACCCTCTACATGCAAAAGCAATATTGTGTTGCAAACATACAAAATCTGAATTATTCTTATTTTACATTATATTGTGCCATATTTCATACTAGCCGATAATTTAAAAATCAAAAACATCAAATCCCTTTATATACCTTTATACAGATACAACACTGGAAAAAGATAAATGGGCAGAATATTTTGCTCCAAAGCTCCCAGTCTGCCATGTCCTAGAAAAGCTGAGTGTATTTATTATGCTTAACTGGGTAGCAACAAAGTAGAAATGAAAGTTGCAATGGAACAAAGTAGACAAAAATGCCAGAACAGTGGGATCAGCTATACAGCTGCAAAACGTAGAAACAAAGGACCCCAAGGACTTCATACTTGTGGAGCAATTGGTTTTAAAGTAGCGACCTCTGAATTCAAGGAGGTAAATTGAAATTGTTCTTATGGATTATCAGAAAAATTTACTGCAAACATCACAGTTGCCAAAGCTACAACATTTTTCAATTTCATTAGCAGAAATAGTTTTGAAAGTCCAGAAAACCATCTGGACATTTATCCGTGTGGGCAAATAAATCATCTTGGAGTCACTAAGGATCTTTGGAATGGTTGACCATTTCTACAGCTAACCTTTAACAATTATTTTGCTATATCTTCCTTTGCCTCTGTTTTAAAGATTTTTACTAATGTAGAAATGGAAAGGTATTAACATTTAAAAAGCAAATTCTTCAAATGTTTTTGGCCTACCTGGAGGTATCACAGTCCCTGTAAAAGACTCTTTTTTGCAGACACTTTCTAAGCCTTAGAAGATACCTATGACTTTTAAACCAAACATTGTAGTTTGTGAAGTTTACCCCCAAAAAAGAATTGAACAGTATTCCTTTCTTTCTCATATATTTCTCTTGGGATGACCCCTGCTTTAGTACAATGCCAATGCTAATATTGAATAGATCACAGGTGAGAAAATGCAGTTTCTAAAATTCCTTGCAAATGCATCCAGTATCACATCAGGAAGTCATTATCCTACCTTGCAGATCTGCCCTATTCTGGCATGAGTGGCTTTTCCAGTGTGCTCTCCATCAATTGCATTTTCACGGAAGAAGAAATAGATTTTGTCATCTTCTGGATTGTCGCTCTCAGGTATCAGGTGAGCACTGACAAATCTGGGATCTGAGGAGACAATGCCATTGTGCATGTTTTATTCCATGAACTGGATCACTTGTCTTCCTTACATAAATGAACTGTCATTTTTCTTCTCAACATCAAATCATTACATCCCATGGCAAATATTTCTATATTAGGTACATCAACATAGGTTAACACATAACAGATATTTACATTCCTCTTATCTTTAATACAAAGAGATGTTTGCCACAGGCATTTAATAAAAAAATCTTAACTTTATTATTGGAGCAATTAAATGTTTATGAAATCTCTTTACAAATGTTTGTCTAACATTACAGCTTGATTTCATAATACTATGTATTTATAACTGAGATTTTTCCTGTTCTTCAGATGTCTGGACTTTGGTTAATAATCTTATTGTATAAGTCACAATTAAAATGAACGAATTATGGAGACAAATGTAAAGTTCTCATTTTAGCAATTAAGAAAAAATATTTTATACCTTTTACACATGAAAATTGTTAGTGCACTACTGTTAAAAAAAGATAAGTTTAAAAATACATTTTGATTGATACTACCACTACATGATATCCCAAATTCTTGTCTCCTTTCCAGAAGAGAAAAGCATTTTAGAATTTCTACTCAAGTTGTTGAAATACTTTGCCTTTCCATTTTTGTTAAGTTTTATTTTTATATACACAAAATTTATTTCTTAACGATTAGAGTGACAACTTTATTTGGTGGTAAAAAAGATTTATCAACAAATGAAATACATATAATGTATACATAGTGATGGGTTACATAAAAAATACTGTAAAAAAGTTTTGGGAGAGAGAATTTTACAGAATTCATATCAATAAACTCATACCAGTGGTGCATCTGGCTCATCACAGTATTTTACAGAGATACTTCAGCTGGTATCTTTCACTATATTTGGAAAAAGAAGGCATACCCAACAGATTTACCAATCTGTTCTATAACTATTCCACATCCTGCTGGGATAATTAACAGTGAACTATATTTAACTACTCAGAGTCCTGTTCTTATTTGAAACTGTAAGCTATTTTAGTGTCTGCATTAACATTTTTCAGTGTATGTTTATTGCTATATAGCCATGCAAATAATGAACTTTGCTGTTTTGCCAGTTTGCACTAGCTGGCCTCTGCAACCCATTGCCTTATTAAGGACGGCAGTGTTTTTGAGCAACATATTTTGGTATCTTATGCACATAGAAGTTTAGATGTTTCTATTTTTTGAGTACATATAGAATTTTGTGGGTATATTATCATGTACTGTGTATATATATGTATATATTCTCATGTATTTGTGTATGTGTGTATACATATGAATATATGAGTACAGAAGAATTGTACTGGCTTAGGACCCCACAGGCTTAGACCAAAGTTTACTTACAAAACACAACCTCCAAGATTGTCCAGAAGTAATTATCCAAGACAAAAAATAATATGGTGAGTACAAATAATACCCTACAAGAATAAAGTCCTTTCCTTCAACTGTTTTCAGTGTGGCTGATTCCCTGAGCTTTGTTGCTTTCTGTGTGCTAGGTTAACTCTCAGTGGACTTCGCATCCAGGTTATCTGTCTAGTTTCTTCTTGAACCCATGCAAATTTCCAGCATTCAGTACATCCTTCTGGAAGTTGTTCCTCCTTCCACAAGGTAATGAACTAAATTTTACTTCTGATTTTACTAAATTTTATTAATTACTAAATTTTACTTCTGAATATTGATCTTAATAACTTCATTTGGTTTCTCTCAATTCCTATATTGGAAAAATGCTCAGTGATCAAGATGTGGATGAACTGTGCTCTTTAGCAAGGGCTGTAGCAATTCTCTTTGTTGAATTCTCTGTTGTTTTGTTTTGTTTTTTCCTATTAATTCCTAACATTTAATATGGATGCAACAGCTCCTAAACCATAATCTGAAATTACCATGGAACTTATGGGCCTTAACTCCAGACCATCATTCTTCATAGGTGATGCTCTGTCCATAGCCTGTTCTTCTATATGTCAAGATAGACATGTTTTCCTCATGGTTTTCCCCATGGTTTATCACAACATCATTCCTCAAGAATAATTTAATTTTTCATTTGATTGCTTAGATACTCAGTTGCATAAGATCCTTTTGTGATCCTTCACAGTCTTCCTTTGTCTCACTATGCTGAATAACTTAAGTTCATGTGAAAAAAACCCAGCATCTCATCTAGCCTCTTTTTCAGGTTATTTATGAACATGTTGAACAACACAGGCCACACAACAGATCTCTGTGAAACTGTGTCTACTACCTATTGTCTAGTAAAACAAACATTTTTAGACATCTTTGAACATGAAAAATCTGACATCTTAAGCTCTCCAACCCAAACCCCAGCAATGTGATTAAAGGGCTTCCTTTCTTTCTAGCATGTATTTAATAGTCTTCAAGTTACACTGACATGAGACCCAAGATAAATAATATCTAGACTATTATTTACATGATATATTGGGGTTTTGCACGCAACTTGAATCTCAAGAAGCAAGGGTTATAGCTTGAAAGTTTCTGCACTGCAGCCTGGGGAAGGATCCATCAGAGAAAGAGGATACCCATTAGAAGACACTATTCTTGGCTACTGGATCTGGAGAATCTCTTTTTTGAATATGTTGTTTTTACATCTTTAAGGTCGTAATGAAACAGTGTAAAAAATAATATTCAACCAAAACCTAAACACATTCCCCAATGGTTGAATGATTTGTTTCTAGTGCCATGGGTTTTGTAAATCACAAGATATCAAGTTCTAAAATAAATCTCTATATTATCAGGCATCAAAAATCTAACTTTACACTGGCCTATGAAGATACTGTGGGGAGTCCCATTTGAGTCAAAAATATTGCTGATATAGCACTGGTTATATAAACTTGCCCTCGGTTAGCATATTATTATTCTTTTCTTTCCCTCTCATAATTTTGCAAGTGAACCAGAAACAGTAAGACAGTTTAGTATTTAAGCAGGACTGACAGAACAATGATAGAAAAATAGTTGAATAAATTGAAAATATGTATTTCAACTGATTCTGTCAGAGGGATAGCAGAGAAGAGGGTTGTGAGGCAGGCAGATAAAATTAATGCAACAGCTAGAGCATGTGTGAGTACGCTTTGCATACACTTCTTACCAGTGCTCCTCCAAGATGGATTCAGATTTTCAATTAATGATTAATAATCCTAACTAGATCCCTGAAAATGAAGTAGTCACACAATGTCATACTAGAAACACATACATTGTACATCACAGAACAGCTTTTCTTGAAGAACACTGGTGTTTCTTACTGAGCACACCTCAGATTGTTTTGCCATCTAGTTAGATCGATATGTTTTAGTCAATAAAAGAGTGGTTCTTCATGTTATAGGGCCCTTGCTCTTGTTACTTGGTAGTGCTTGGTTTTTTGCCCTCTTCCATCTATCAGAGATCTGTCTGTGCGGTGAACCAAATAAACGAAGAGCAGGCTACATGTGTTCTGTTGCACATAGAAATATATTAATTTCTTTTCAGAATGAGTGTAATAGTTACAGAAAGAACATTGTGATACCATGTGTGGAGAGAGGGAGAGAAAAGTGGTTGATAATTTCTTTGGTTATAAAGATAAGAAGTAGGTGGCATGAACCAGTGATCTGTTGTGTGTTCTTTATTGTTTCACTAGCACAGGGGCTGTTTGACTTGCCCGAGGCTTGATGCACACTTGCATTTAACCCCAGGGCTTCCGACCATGCTCACTGCAGGCTGAGGGTCCTGATGAATCAATCAGCCAGATGGCCGGCAGTCACGCAACACAGCCCTCTCCATGGACTGCACAGCACTTTTTTATTGCTCTTCTTTGCGGATTGGAAGGGAGATATCCACAGATGAGGGAATTAGGGACTTCTCCTTGACTCTCCTAATTGCTCGCCCATGCAGCAGAAGAAAGAATGTCATCCATGAATGTGTATGTTCAAGTATTGAGACTGCCCTGCCTTACCCTGCAAAATTAAACAGGTTTGGTATCAAGAGGTCCCCATGGGAAGTTTAAAATAATTCAGTCAGGGTTGACCTATTTCAAACATTCAACATAGACACAAAAGAAATGCTGGAATGAACTTCAAGCAGTTTTTACTGAATGGGAAGTGGGACTTTGAGCCAAACCCATCAGTAACAATTGAAAAAGTCAGTGCACTGCACTGGGGGTAGATAGAATGACTTCACATTTCGGAGTATGAATTACTGAGTATTCTGCGACTCTAAAACTGCTTCTAATCCACATAGCCTCAGAAATGCTGTTACAATAGTTCAACACTTTGTTGTTTGAAAGCAGTCTCCCATTGGCTAAAAGTCCAGAAAGCTTGTTTTGGGAAAATGGATTTAAGAAATATGTTGACAGCAAATATTTTGCAGTGATTCATTGCTTTTAAAAAACACAAGTAGACAATGTGAAAGACTGCTTTAAAAAACAGCATACATCAAACAAACATGTCTGAAACGTGTTTAAGCATGATCAAAGGAGAAACAAAGACACAGCATAAACACCATCAAAATAAAATAACAGCTAAAAACACTTCTCTGATCTTGCAGCCAAAGTGAACAAGCTAAAAATAAAAACTTAGATTTTTATTTAAAACAATCAGCCTTTAAGAAGCAAATTATTAAAGCCCACACCTTTTTTAGTCTCCTTTTTCCAATTGTCTTGGCTGTGGTGCTACTCTTCAGATCCCACATGACACCTTTGTACACCACTGTGTGTGCCCTCCTGCAATTACCAGCTCTACAGACGTTTCACTGGCAGCAGCCATTAAACTGTCCTTCCTGAGAAATCTGGCTCTTTATGAAAACGACACCTTGGTCCAGCTGCCTCTATGATTTATTTGCCATTGTTTGCTTATTTAAGTAATGGAAACATGCTTTGCCTGTCTCAGCATTTCAGGTTGAGGAAAAGCGAAGGTAAATCGATCTGCACTGGTTCTTTAACAAATATTACTCTTTAGCAACAACAACCGCACAAATACACACACACACCCAAGAGCAAGAAACAATAAAAGTCAGAAATTGGCTTTCTAACTGAATTGTATTAGCATTTTAATGAAGATCTATAAACTTGAAGGCACAGGAATTACCTTTAGCTGTCAAGATTGAGTAAGCTGAAGGAACAGAAGCTAGGGTCATCTCTTCATCACTTGACAGGAGCCAAAGGGCAGCTCTCTTAGGAAATGTTTTGTAAAGAGATTGAACTGGGTGCCCCTATTATTGTATATTTATGGTTAAAATGACTTATTTATCAGTTCAGCAAGAAAATTCTATGAAACTAGGGAAATTTTATGCTCAGTAAAACTGCAGTGGTTGTAATTTAATGAAAAGTACTGGAGGTTGACTGGGACCCTGAGGAGAGGAAGACTAGAGAAAATGAAATTAAAAATTTAACAACAACAAAAATAGACAGCTACTCAAGACTTCATAGCCCCATACAGCACCCGTCCGCTGAGACACAGCACAGAGAGCCAAACACGGTCCTCACAAAAACTGGACTTGCTCTCACAGTGAGCCCCACTACCACAGAGACTTGCAGCTCCAGTCACAAATGTGCAGAGCAGAGCGTCTGCCTCAGCAAGGTCACCAGAGGACAAAGCTGTTAATATGTGGTGATGAGAGAGCTAAGATGGTTTGTGGCTTTGCACACTTGAATGTAGTTTACAAAACACCAAAGCTTTTAGTGGCGTTCTTTTAAAGTCCCTTCATTTAAATTCCTCAACTTTCACATTCCTCTTGCTGCTGTTGACTCAGGCAAATGCAGCAGAACTCTCATGGATTCACTGCTTCCAGTGAAGCTCCTCAATAACATGGATGGCATCAGACCACATCCTCAAAGTGGGAATGTGTTTGCACAAGGGATAACTTGTGGCTATTATGGAACTAATATGAGGGTTCTGTGGTAACTTATTGTCAGATGCTAACATAGAAAGGACAGACCACAGAGTAGAGATGTCATTTAAAGATGCTGTTTACAATGTCAGGAGGATGTGTGGCAGGCAGGCTGTGCATGATCAAGCTGTCAGCAGCTATTGCAAGGTAAGAAGTCCTATGGTCCCTCACCGATTTTGCAATGGAAATTCCCATCAGAAAGAGTTTTAATGACAGATAATATTCAATAAGCAGTTTATATTTGAGTCAAGATGATCTTAGAGTAGTGTGTTGGTTATGTCAACTAGTTTCTCCATCTTAGAGAAGATCTACGATCTGTTTTTTATTCATTTTTCAAAGGTTAGTAAAGGCAATTTTTGTGACAAAGATGAAAAAACATGCTAGTAAGTCTAAGGTTTAACTTCTTTTAATTTCAATCGTGTACTTTTAAAAAAAAACATTTTATTTTATCTTATTCCAAGCTCTTCATAATTAAAAAAACCCCTCAAACCAACAAACCCTTTCTCTGCAGAATCCAACTGCTATGCTTCAGTGGTGACTTGTGTGACAGATTACAGATTTTCAAGGATGAAAGGTATTAAAAGTAGCAACAACATATCACTCTTCTGTCATTTCAATACATGGGTGCAGCAGCAATGTAACATGCAAAGAGATGTGCATTAAAAGACACACCATGCTTTTATACATGTAAATTCTTCTACATCTCAATGGTACACTTACACATTCAGTAGCAGTAGTCTAGTCCTGTGGCTTCTACAGTGGCTACAGTGTTACCTATGCATCATTATCATTGTGAGATGTGAAAACTGAATTAAAATTATGTTTTTGTTTTTGTTTTTTTTTAAAGTAATTACTAGTTTGTATTTGAGGCAAAAGTAAAAAATGGTAAGTGTGTTGTAACACCCTAAAGCATTCAGGCTCCATGCTAACAGAAGTGAAAACTTGGCAAGGCCAGACTGGGGACTGAGCCATGGGTGCCCTCCCAGGGGCTGGCAGTGATGCAGGGCCAAATGACAGCAAGAGGAGCACAACCTCAGATTGGGGTGCTCAGCACCTCTAGAGTAGTGTAAATGAGTCTCTCAGTACCTGCCAAGACAATGCCACCACCCCAAGATCCCTCATCTCCTCTGCCTTAGAAGCATAATTCATCATGAACGTATCTTGGGAATAACATTTTAGCTCCCACAGGAAAGAGAAGGGAGAAAATGTTGATCTCAGATGCGATTATCAGTTTCTGAAGCCTTTATTCTAAAGAGACAACAATAGGTTTGATTCCCTATTAAAGACTAATTATATGGTGAAGAAAATGAATACAAAAGTTCAGTAAAATTATAGCTTAATGCTCAACATAAATTAAATTTCTCACAAAACAATGCTTATGATCTATCCACCCTATTTAATTTAAAAGAGTAATTATCATCTCCTTACAGAACAACAAGCAAAATTAACACCTCTTTTTCATTACTGACTATGTTTTAAGGTTGTTGTATATCTATCAACACAATTAATTTTAAACTTATTTACTTGTCCCCCAGAGACAGTAATTGGGCAACTGAGAAAACTAGTGTCCATCACACAACAGAAAGTGATGCTTGCAGCACAATGTCTCTCTTTAGGAATACTTTAATCTCAATTTTCTCTATTTCTTAAAGCTAATGAGAGTTCTAGCTAAAAGCCTTTTTCTTACTCAGCCATTTATCTGAAGTTTTTGACATTGATGTTTGGAAATAAAAACACTAGAAAGCCTATGCCTTAACTGTGTAACCTACATCTTTAGAGCTCTGGATGAGTGACAAGAACTAAATACCACAGCTTTATGCTAAGAAGTGATGTATTAGGGGAGGAAGTGGAGCGTGGAGGCACTGAAGACAAAAGATGTTTCTGACCTGGGGTGTTACAGACTTTTGGCATACAGAGCCATGCTAGAGGCCTGCCTTTTGTAAGCTCTAAAAAAGAATCACAGGTGGAGCAGAAGTCCCTGGAGATTCTGAAGCAGTTTATGGCAGTTGATCAGAAACCAAACCTGTTCCTCTCCACTAATGCAATTTTCTCAGGCCTTTCTGAACACTGAGAGCATGTGTTTATGTCTTGTTGTAATATTCTTCTTCTTTGCCACCTGGCAATTAAGGGTACAAGAAGGTGTCCTGAAGGCAGAGGGAACTTGCTGCAGCAATAGCATCTGCCAAACTCCTGACACAGCACTTTGCAGGAGGCAAATACCTGGCAAATAGCTGGGGATTAACATGGCAAACACATCCCAGTGTAGGGAAAATGGGACAGCCCTCAGCAGTATGACTAGCAAAAGATGAACAGCCCTGGGTTGACAAGCATATCTTCAGCCTGTGTCTCCTGAAAGCTAAATTCCTAACATATCTCTGTCAGCTCCATGCATAACTGTGTCTCCAGAACCATTTATCCTTAGAAATATTACTTTCTTCTGCCTAAAAAGTGAAAAAATCTGTCTTTTATGTCAGAAATCATCTATTTTGAAAACAGGAAGAAATACTCAAAATTTTGTACTGCCAGGTTCAATTTGAAGCGTGAAAGGGGTTGTGTAGCTATTAAAAAAAACCCTCCTCCCTGATGTCACATCATTAACTGGACAGGACTCTACCCTAATCTCAACTCTCAGCGAGAGATGTTCATTCATTTGGAAATGATCATCAGCCCACACCAGTTCCCAAGGAGTCACCCAGCAGAGAATTCTCCTGCAGTAATTTCCTAACCTTTCTGATCTCCTGTAAAATATTTTTTTTGTAAAATCCTTTAGATTTGGCTAAAGAACTGAGGTAATTATGTCAAACTATGAGGAGCATTTTGTTGGTATAATGAACTTCTACTGAGAGTGTAAAGCAACTTGACACAAAATCCATTAAAGTAGGATTAATGAGGAATGGCAGCAAAGACTGAGGAAAGGGCTGGGTGAATGACTGGTTTTAGCTCATGTGTCAGTGTAGCACAGCAACGTTAAATGCAGTAAGGCATCTGTAAGAGGAAGCAAAACCCCTCAGCACAACCTGAGTTATTTAGTGAGATAGCATCAGTTATGACAACCTCTTTCAGTAGTCATGTGAACACTATGCATTTCCAACTGAATCTAGCTTCAATCAACATAAGGTATTAACAGGGTATTAACAACTGAAATAATGTGCTCATTTATTTTTGATGTGAAACTGAGTTCTGTTCATTAAAAAAGAAGAAAAAAGTATTTGATAGCACAGGTGAGATGAAAACTGTGAAGTTGCTTCAGATGGAAAAGTTTTGAAATAGTACCCGCACTGTCAGAAAGTTTTTCTTCTCAAACATAGTTTCATTGGTTTATACTTTAATTTTGTACAAACAAACCCTTTTTTTTATTCACTGACAGCACTTCAGAAATATTCAATGTAATTTCTGTGACATTTAAGAATGAAAATTTCATTGTATTGGACTCACAATTTTTGTGTGTTTTAAAAGCAGTGAGGGAGGACTGCAGCATGCCTGCTTGTGATACATAAACCACAGGGAGAGGAATTGGCAGAAAGTTTAACAGAAGTATTTAAAAAATATTAAAAGAATAAAATGCAGTAAAAAATATAGGTCCTGTAATAACAATTTTTTTCTTTTTAATAATGCTTTTTGCCAACAGGTCTGGCAAAAAAATATTAAAGCTGACAGTGTGTCAAACACGGAACAGAACTGAGTATTGACAATGACAACCCATTTACAGAATCTTGTGAAAAAGCTGATGACTCACAAGTCCATGTAAAATAACACATAGAAAGGTTTTGTACCTTCCTCTCCTATAGAGCTTTTTTCTGCCCTTACTGGAAGTTGCTTTAGAGAAACAGGAGAACAGGACACAGAGACTGAAGGAGTGGGTAACTGAAGAGAGCTATGCCCCATGACTACCAAATTTTACAGTGTGACAAATGTTATTATAGAGCTCAGGAAATATGAATAATCTCACGGACATCAGTGGAACACTTCTGACTTACAAGGATATTGAATTTTGCTCAAACAGCAGTAAAATAATCAATAAACACCAATTCCTCAGATATGTGGCAATATTCAGAGATATAATGTATTATCACTGAATGCTTTCAAGTATTTCATAAGAGCTGTGAAATGAATGGGAAAAAATGTAATCCAGTCTTTAACTTTTATTCGGTTTTTCTGAATGATCCTCTGTAAAAAGGCTGTCTCTGAAAAGTTATCTTGTTTCGGCTTATACCAAATTCTCTAACAAAATCTTCCTACAAATCTTGCTGTACTTATCTGAACAGAAATCTTTAAAGCCTACCAAGAGGAAATTAAATTTATATATATAAAGATACATTAAAAATACTCTCCCTTAATCCAGGAGCCTAACAAAAACAAAGGCCAGCTTATCACTTTAAAAGGTAAATAAGACAGGGAAGTATTTTGTCTTAATTTATTCAATGTGTTTGTGGCAGAATTTGATGTTCTGCTGGACGTTGAACAATAAATGGTAATCTCAAAGATTTACAGTTTAACCCTTGCTTTGAAATAGGTGATTTTCCCTGGTAATACTTCAAGGCAGCTCACCTTACTAGCAGAAACAATCAGCCTATAGACATCAGTGTATAGAGTGATCTCAGAACAGAGAGAAAAAGAACTCAAAAAAAGGCTTATCAGCCTCAGTTTTGGTGGGTCACTCTCAACAGTTTTTTGGACAATCCTGCTACATTTGAGACTGCTACTGAGATTCTTAAGAGATGTTATCACATTTCACTAACACTGTACGTTATCTGTACACCAGCACATCATCTGAGGCATTCACTGCTTCTGACTATTAACTGTTATCTAGTAATTACCTGATACTTTGATCTCTTAGTTGTTACTATAAATTTTACTTTTTTTTTTTAACCATATGGTATGTAAAAGCACTTAGCTACATCTTAAAAAATCAAATTTAACAGCCACTTTTTAAAATGTATGCATTTATACAAGCTCGTGGAATCCAATGGAGTAGCAAGGGATGGGATATTTGACACCACTTTGATAACTTAGAGCTAGACATTAAGGCCTGAAATAAGTAGTATAGGGCATTCTAAAGATCAAGGGGAAAAAGAAGCATCACTTTAGCATTGCAGAAAAATGGGAAGTTCAGGATCTACTGCACAGTCAAAATTCAAAGGCATCAAACAAGGAACCATTTGTCAAACATTTTGTGGGTCTGAGATCTGTCCAAAATATCTGATAACTGAAATTGCGTGTATTCTTCTTTATTTTCTGTTATTTAGTCCAATATACTGCCTTTGTAAGTGAAAAAGTAAGCATCCATTTGTCTCTCCCATTTGTCCTTTTCTCTTCCTGCTCCCCCTTCCTTACACCACAGTCATGAATGAGGCTCTGTGGCCTAAATGATGGTGTTGGTAACATTGTTTTCACCCTTTTGTTTCAGAGTGTTGCCTGACAAAGCCTGGGGAGGAACATGGTGAAGTGCCTCAAGCGGGACTGAAACAGTTTCTGTCCTGGAAATGTGGGTTTGCAGAACTAAATATAGAAAAACATCTAAATGATTTTGCATCAGTTAAACCACTGCAAATAATGAAAGGTAATCTGAAGGGAAATTACACATCATATTAAATACAGAGTTTTCTAATTAGGTGTTTCCTCTGCTCCTCTTCAAAGGCTACAGAAATATTAGGCTGTCCACAGTTACAGTACAAAAAGGTCTTCAAGATGTAACATTTGATATACCACAGTATTTAAGAAATAATGAAAGTTCTGCAAGGAATTAACAAATGGGAATTTAACCACAACAGACTCTCTATCTACATTTCTTGATCTTTCACAGTCTTCATGTCATCACAAAGCCCTGTGTTAGGCTCAGTCCTGCTCTAAGTCCTCAGCCACAGCTCTGCTAAATACAGGAGTTAAAACAATATCCTTGATAAGAGTTTAGTATTAGCTTTGCCATTCTTTGCTAGTGTAACTTCTGAATTGTGTTCTTGAACTACCTGAATGTGCTATCAGTGTTTTTAAAAATTGACGTTTCCACTTTGTTGTAAAAATAGGCTTTTAATGCTACATAGTATTTAGCAATCTAGTACCAGCCATCAGTTTGATATCAGCCATGACATTATTTAATTTTCAGAATCACAGAGGTTAAAGCTCACTGAACTATAAACAGTTGGAAACATGGAGTGTAATCCCAAGGCACAGCTCTGCACAAGCTGTAATTTAAATCATATTGCATGCTAAGCTGAAAAGGCAGTGCAGGTCCCAGAGGGCATGAATAAATCTGCAGTCACTGATTTGCCACACACATTTGTGCTGGGATTCTGTAACTGTGCAAATGTGATGTCTTCCTTTAGAACAGAGGACCTGTCATCTACTGAGATTTGTAATTAAATAACCCAAAGAACAAAAGCAATTACTCAGCCCTACAAATATTCAGGCTGAAATGTGCGCAATTTCATGAATAAAGGGAAGGGGAAGTTCCGGAGACAGAGAGAAAGGGAGGCTTTGAGTCTACGATAATTCATCTGCGCCTAGTGCTAGTGGATGTGCTTTAATGTAAAGAACAGGTATTCCCATACCTTGCTTACTTTGAACTAATAATTCCATCATCACAGACTCTGTGAAGTTGATGTTTCTCCAGCTAAGGAGCCAATTATGGTTCCAGCTGGCTCCACGCCACCTCAGGTGCCGGCTTTGAGCAATCAGTTGTGTTAATTGCAAGCAACACTAAATGCCTTTTGGGACAAGCAATTCATGGCTCTGGAATGTTAGTGTGAAGGGGGTAGGCTCAGCCCCATTACCGAGAACAAATCACAGAGTTTGCATAGGTCACAGGCTAAGAGTTGGAATTTTATGGAATGGGGGAATAGAGGTGGGAACAGACTAAGGGGCTGTATCTTTACATCATTAGCAGTTAATTGGTGGGGTGGGGGCTATGTGGTGGCCTGTGTAGAGCCCTTCATATTTTCAGCTTGGCAGCTCTGTCTTCCCATTCCCTAGGGTCTCCCAGGCATTTTGCTCCAGACCAAGAGGACTAAGACATTGGTCCAAGAGAAGATACCTCAACTGTCCATGTACATGGGCTCCTTCACAATAGTTGGTATTTTCTCTCTTTCTATTGGTCATAGGGGAAAAGCAATAATTTTAAATACGTGTAAGGATTGTTCAATATAAAGGAAGTGTACAAGGGTGATAGTAACACGGAATGCCAAAAAATGGATGATGAAGGGCAAACATATATAAAATATAGCCACTGAAGGAATGAAGAGTAATAATGAAATGAGATGAGCACAATAATGAGCAGAAATCAGATCTTGGCTGCATAGGGGTCATTGTCATGTATTTTCAGCTACAGATCTGGCCTGTTGTATTTTTTAGTACCTATCTTTTGACTCACTACCTGGATAACAAGCTTCAGCCAGTCATTTATTCATAAGCATGGATTTCTAATATATTTGTCCATGAGACCCCACACCAGCGCAATTTAAAAGAAGAGCCCTGCCCAAATGTTGGAGGTGATGAATGGGAAGCTTGGATTGAGTCATTAGAGAAAAAGGGAGTTAGTGTGTGGTGGGGAGTGGGGAGGAACTGGTACAAACCTCAATCTGCAGGTGCTTAGAAACAGCGTGGAGGCTCAGGAAATGTCTCTAATACCCTTTAGAGGTTCAGTCCCTGATGTCCCACATGGATACACAAAGAAAACTTAAAACAAAGCCATCTTATTTCTCCCTTTAACACAGACTAAAACATTGCCAAACACTTTTGCGTCTGAAGCTGTGAATTTCATTAAATTCAATGCAACTCTCTCAGCACTCCCTATTTTTGTGTGGCTGAAACCTTTAATTCTCTCCCCACCGCCCCGCGGCCAGCGTGCTCCAGTCACATCACACTTAACCTTTGCCTTGGCTTCTCAAAAAAGAATTTGTTTCACTCTATTCACGGCTTCAACAGTTTGGCAAACTGCACTCGAGCGCTGCGCTGGGCCTTTATATTGAACACACTAATCTGATTGTTTTTCCACTCTACAAACTTTGGGTCAACAATCAAGCTGCTGCCAGAAACTAATTAATTTGCAAACAGGCCCCATTTTCACAGGGGGAGAGCTTTTGAAACCTATGTCGGCAGAGCTGGTCACACCATGGTGACATGCATTGTCATGGCATCCACTTTTCTGAGTAATTCTCCTCACTAATTTTTCACCACACACATGAACTCAAATTACCCAGTCAACAGTAAATCTCTATTGAATGCCCACTAAACTCTGAACGTGGTGGCCTGAGAAGAGGAAATTGGTATTGACAGGGTCAACACTCATTAAATTGATGGCTAGAGCAGAAGGAAAAAAAAACCAAAACAACACAAGAACGTAAAAAGAAAATTCGGATGTATGTCATATCCCAATAGAGGGGGCTGTAACAGACCCACTCCTCCTTTGTTTAAATCAATTAGTATTCTGCTGTGTGACTCCTTCAAACAGATTTCTGCTTAACTTTTCTGAAAAACTGGTTAGTGACTTTTGTGAACAAGAAAGGAGGCACAATTTGGTAGTTAAAAGTCACTGTTTTTCAAGCATCAGAGCTGTGATGAGCTCTCACAGAGATCATGGGAAACCTACTTGAATTTGCAAGGCCTATAACACTGAGGCTTTGTCTTTGTAATCCTGCCCCCTAATCTGAACTTTCCTTTTGCTTAAGCTGATTTGGATCTCTGCAAAAATGATAATTACAATGAAACTGATGTTGTGTAATTTTAAGTAGGTTCTATACCAAAAGCAAAGCAAAATACAAACTTAGAATCTGAACACTACACCTTTTCTGGGCAAATGAGTGTTTTTTTCCTGACTGAGATTTATCTCCAGAGAAAAAGGAGAGTCTTCCTATGAACTGATGTATGTGGGTAGCAGATAGATAGATAGATAGATAGATAGGTAGATAGGTAGATAGATAGATGGAAATGATCTTTTTATTCATACATTAACTGAAAGTAGTACCCAAAGCTTTCTACAGGGTTTATTGACACTACTTGAATAATATACTGCTTGTCACTTTAAGTGGGTAGACCACCACTTTACAAAGCCATCCACTGCCAACTCTATAAGTTATCCATTGAAACAAATTAATAGAAAAAAATAATCCATCTTAGGTTAAAGAAAAACCAAACCCCCCCCTCCCCCCTCTTTTTAGAAGAGATAAAATATCATTGGGACTATTGATAAACGGAAAATTGGAGGTGATTTTTATCAGTGTGAAAAGGGAATAGAGCTGTACTCCTACTGGATGAACTCCTGGAATGTGCTCATGAAGAAGGAATTTTACACAGGTCCTGATGCTGAAAGAGACAGGTAAGACCCAGATTCATTTTTCTAAAAGATGACGATAGAAAGCAACTCACCTGCATCATCAAATTTGAGTCTGAACACTTAAATGAGATCACCAATTTTGCCCAGCACACAGGTACACTGATGCACATTTATCCACTAGAAAGAGCTTGTCTGGCTCTTTCATCCAACTGCCTTCTAGAGGTGATTGGAATAGCTGCACTCTCAGATCTCAACCCAACATGAGACTCTTCAGGATTTACCGGGTTGTTAACCTGATATAGGTTGATACATCGACCTTTCAATTCACAATTGAAATAAAACTTTAAAATGTAGCAATTTTAAGGCATATTACCAATAGATCAGTTCAGTGCAAAAGAGTGACTGCTGATCTCAAACTGACCATCACTGCCAAGTCACTTTTTAGAATGACTATGCTGCAGTGATCTGGTTGGGACTGGAGTCATATCCCACACTGCTTGTTTTTGCTATGAGGTTATTTCTACAACCACACTAAAAGCAGCAGAAAACTTCTCTGGTCTCCAGCAGAAACAGTGAACAAAGAACTCTGAGCTCTGCCATTATTTTTGATCTTACATGCTCTATAAAGAGAGTCACAGAATGAATGAATTGCAGCAAAGCATGGCTTCTATTCTACACTCTCAGCTATTACATTTTTTTGGTGTGGATAGTAAGGCTGACCAAGTTACAGCCCATAAGTGAGGCCATGGTTTACCATGTAATATACACATATCTGAAGTCAGATTCCTGTACTAACTTGTATCCTAACTTCCTGGAGCATACTGTGGCTATAGCTCAGTTCAATATGTTTTCTTATGCAAGTCTTCCTGCTCCAGGTCATATTATCTACAATGCCAAGAAGCCTTCAAAATGTGCAGTCAGACCAGGAGAATGTTGCCAGCTACTTCATCTTTCCTACTGCTTTTTCCACTCTAACCTTGAAATGTGTCCTTTGTCAATGTTTAGCATCTTTTCAACCTAAACAGAACCACATCTCATTCACAGCACTGATATTCAATGAAAAAAATTACCTAATCCTATGGGGCATGGGAGGGATAGAGAAGGAGATCTGTTTCCTAGAATGATTTGAAATAATTTCATTTAGGCCAATTGATGGGAAGATTATATTATTTCTGTTTTTCTCCACCCACCATTTTAATGACCTTTCTCACATCCAGAGAAACACTTAAGTACATTCTCTAATTGCTACTTGGTTTTTGATTTCTGAACCAAATGTTTTCCTTACTTTGTATAAAGATAGAGGGAACAGTTATCAGACAGGTTCAAATGCATGAGTATCTTCGGTCAAGTATTTAGTGTGGCCTTTGGCTTCCCGACCTATAACGATTTCAGATTAGTGACAGGGTAAGTGTCAAGTAATAATAATAAGAAGAATGAGCCATTTATTTTGTGATTTCAGAAATTCTATGTTTCTTCCAAGAAAAAAAAAATGGTTGTAACAAAAAATGTGTATAGAAAAAGCTTGTTAGATTGCAATGAGAAAAACAATTTAAAATTCCTACTCAATCTCTCAAATCTGGATCTACAGACTTGAGGGAGAAAAACCATCCCTTGCAAATTGAGTTTGTGTGCCATTCTGTTCACAGTATTATGTCACCATCACCATAGCTTCTGAACACTTCCTAGCACTGTGTTAGGTGACATTAGCATTTGTCACACATGGAATTTATCGCTGTGAAATTATTTATTACTATTCTTAGCAATGAAGATAATGGGAATGGGGGTGGGAGGACTTATTGTGTGAGAAATGAGACTTGCATATATGGACATGTTTTGTTCCTGCAAGGGTCGGAGTTGTTCATGCCTCTGGAAGCCATGGTGGGAAGTGTGGAACTCAGTCCACACTACAGCCTGCATGATAGGATGTATCAGCTGTTCAAATATAGAAATGTATATTTTAAATGCAAGAGATCCTTTCACAGGAAAATTAACACCAAAAGAACAACACAAAAATGACATATGCAAAAAAATCCCCTCACTGTTTTCACTCATAAGGTTGTTTAAATATGTCCTAGTAAATTCATGGTAATGCAGACCTGGAAGAGATTTCTTGGTCTACTCTGGGGATGTCAGGCAAGTGTGCTGTATCACAACAGACCTGAGTTCCTCTTGAAACCAACTAGGCTGCCTCACTGACTACTTCTATTGGGAGCTTTTTATAATTTCATTCCCATCATTGTTTAAGACTTCTAATTTGAAGAGTAAATAAATTCATATGCAGTTCACACTTTTTTTTTTAATGACCTTTGTTTAAATAGCTCTTCTCTTGATGGAGATTTATTGTATTTGCAGCATTCATCACCTCTTTCCTCCAATAAGATCTTTGATATATTTTGTGAAACAACCCCATGTACCGGGATGCTTGGGTTCTGCGGCCCCTCTCTACATCTGATACCTGTATTTTACTGCATGTTTTCTATCTAGATTGAGAATGTGTAGAAGGTGAGCTGGAAAATGGGAAACTAGGCATTTAGGCACAAGGGAGTGGCACAGCAGAGGGGGTCGTCAGTGGCTGTGTATAGGTAGGAAAAGGTTTGGTGTCATTGACCAAAGACTAATTATAGGTTCAAAGATCAGAACACGTACACACCCAAGTCTCAGTAAGAGTAATTAATTTCTAATTTAATGCATTTTATTAGAAAGGTATAAATTCTGCTAACTACCTGTAATCTTCTTTATATTGCCATACATTAGTCTACTGTGCAATACATATATACTCAAAATCATGTGTGTGTAATGCCAATGCTGGCACATTCGACAAAGTGTCTTAAATGAAAACAACACAAAGTGATGGCTACAGTTCTGCTTGAATGCCAGGAGAGTATCAAGTCCGTGCTTCCTGCCTTGGACCCTGTTAAATTGTTTTTTATTGAACAGTTGCTCAGCTTCTATAATTCTCAGCTGTTTATGTAACCGTAAAGTAAAGATTACCAAGGACAATAACCTCAGGGGACTAAGCACAGTCACTACTCCACTTTAAAAATTAAGCCATGGAAAGTATGCTAAAGTAATATCATAGAGTGATTTAAACCCACAAAAAGCAAGGAAATTCCAAGCCAAGTCTGGAAATCCAGACTGACAATCTCTCTTAACCCCAGGTCTAGTAAAGAGGGTGAATGAGGCCAGTATTTCTGGGGTGAAAACCAGATTCATAATACTATCTTAATGCAGCTTTTGTGATTTCATTTCCTTTCAGATTTCACTCAGCCCAGTCCTGGTTTGCTTTTAAAATAAATGTTTATAGTTATTAATTTTACAAAATGTTAACAATTTAAGGCCAGATCCCCTGTGCTCAAGTCAGAGATGATGAGAGCAGCTTTAAGCTCTCTCCTTCCACTTCTCTAATTGTCAGCTTGAAAACTGCCTTGGGTGCACTGCTTTTGCATTGCTCAGCATTTGCTCTGGTAGACTGCACTGCCAATTCTGTCTTCTTGCCTGCAGCCATGCCCTCAGCCCTTGCACGAACGTGGTGGGGATGGTGTACAGCAAACGCTGCCTATTGTGCAGCAGGAACTCCCTGGCACCAGGAGAAGCTGCTCCCACCTGCTCAGGGCTCTACTCATCTTTTCAGGACTTGATCCCTGCTTCCTCCAAATAACTTTATGGCTCTGAACTGTGAGAGACAATGGCACATTTAAAGGGAATCATGTACTTGCCCATAGGCAATACTTTGTAAGATATATGTGTAACATCAAGGCCACGGCTCCTTATAGTAAGGCTGTACATGAGATGTTTTTTTCAACTTCAGAATTTTTTTTTTCTGAGAGTTTAAAACAATTCTTGACCCACACTGGGACTGAGTAAGATTGCCAAAGCTTCTTTTGTGCAGAGAAAACTCCATGCATGTCCCAGAGGAGACAGTAATGTCCGGTGTGTGCATGAACATGGCTTATAACAAAGCACATGATTCAGTCTGGGGCACTGCACTGCAGCTTTTCACATCCAAGATGACTTCCCTGAGCACTAGCTTATTTTACTGTGTTTTTGCAAATGGTTCCTTGTCACATCTGGCCAACTCCGTATCAATAATTAAATATACATGGCTACAGTGACTGATGTATATTTCCCTAGCTTCTAGATGAATGCCCTGGCTACATGGCTATAGAATCAGTCTCCCTTGTTTTATTTGGCTTGGTGACTATTTAATTATTTATACAAAGAAAGCTTTAGAAGCCTGTGAGTATTAATATCTCTGAGACTTGAGAAGTCTTTAAGAGCTGCTGGTCAGCACCTTTCCTTGGGCTGGGCACAGTTCTCTTACCAAAAACATACAATTTCTATAAGGAGGTTGAGCATCTACAGAATGTGACTGCATGATTGTTGCAGTAACTCTGTGTTCCTGCTTAAATCCCAAAAACTTAATCACACTGTGTAATGTTGTTTTTCTTTCATGCCAGTTCAGGGCAAGACTTAGTTTCTGGAAAAAAGTCTGCAAGCTCTTCACGTGCAACTGTCTTCTCTCCATTTTTGGTACCAAACAGCTGTGTTTTCTGCACCCTGTCAGCTTTGACCTTAGAATGGAAAAAGAAGTTTAGCTCCTGCTCTGATTGAAGTAAACATTACCAAAGTCTTAGAACTGGATGCCTCATCAAACAACTATTAAACTCTACAGGGATAAGAATTTGTCACTAAGTTTCATCAGATCTACTGTTCTGCAGCTTTCAATATATGCCCCTTAAAATACTGGTTTTTTTTACCTGAGCCTAAGCACACTGCAAAAAAGCAATTAGGAAAGCAAACCCAGCACTATCCAGAAATCCATGTCTTTACTAAAAAACTTATAAAGGTCTGCAAACTTAAGGTTCAAAAATAGTTGTTAAAGATCTTTAGGAAAGCAGTGTACACCTCATTCTTCAATGAGAGCTTGTTTGATTAAAAGTAGATCCACTTTAAATACTTGCAAACACAGAGTTCTTTTGTAATTATATTTTAAAAAGAAAAACAACAAATTAAAAACAATAATCAAAGGACTGGCATGCCTGCAGAGTTTCAAACTCAAACTATTATCATTTTTGGATTTTCATGTTAGATGCTGAAATTAGAAGAGCTGTATGGAAAGGCTGCCAGGATCTTATCACTGGGAAATTAACAGTAAAGCCTCAGAGCCTCTAATAGGAATGTTGTAGTGCAGATTTTAAGCCAATCTTTCCATATTAGGAAGGTAAATGTATTAAGTTGCAGCAGAGAGAGAGATTTCAAAAATGTACTTCAGGATCGTTCTCTATTAAATTATGGACAGTTATGAAAATAATTTCTAAAGGTTTCAATTTGATTCTTATCTTGTTTTAAATTAAGTTTGAAACTTTCCATACAGGAATATAATGCAATAACTTTACTTAAGAGTTGGAAATCACCTTTACCCTGTGATACAAAAATGCTATCTTTCTACCTTTATGCTCATTTTGAAAAACACTTAAAATCAAGAAAGTTTGAGGCTCATCAGCTCTTTACATGTGACTGTCTTCTTCTCCCCACCTTGAGACCAAAACAGTTGTGGTTTCTGCACCCTGTAAGACGGAATCTTAGTGCTAATTTGGGAAAAGCAGTTCTCACATTTAGTGCTGAAAGACTGATAACCAAATCCACAAAGGAATGACACATTTTTAGCAGTGAAGTACAGGGGCTGTGGACAACGGCTGCATTTTCCCACTGCATAAATCCTCCTGACTCAGCTGTCATGGTGCAAATCTACTGTTCAAAGCAGATTTTGCTCACATGACTGGGCTTTAAAATGCCAGCATGACTATCATAACAAAAGTTCATGTTGGTTATCTTTAACACTTTACTACTCTAGCAGGTATCAAGAGGGATGGGTATGTCTATAAACCTTGTACTTTACTGTTTATAGAAATCTTGTTTATGATCATAATTAAGCAACCCTGTGAATAAAATTTTTGGGTTACTGGGCAAACACAGATTTTAGAACTGAAATGCTGTAGACCTGAATCTATTCTCCAGACAGATAGCAGTCCACATGAAATGCAGCAAAACTAAATTTAACAGATATACATCAGATTAATAAAATTCTCATATTGAAATACAGATCCATACTTGTCATATACACACTTACATGATATGTGTATCCAATGTATGTTATATATAGAGTTAATCCAACTTGCAATAACATCTTGTGGTTTTAATTATGAGTCGGGTTGATGTTGTTGTGGACTGTATATGCAGCTAACGTGATATCCAATTTGATACTAGAAGGTCTTGACTAGCTAATAACAAACTGTATTTTAAAATATACTCTGCTCTTACACATTAAAATTTGTATGATCAGTTTGCACCAAATTGCAAAACCACATAAGAAAGCCTGAACCCCATGAGAGACATAAATAATATGGCTAGGAGCAAAAAATGTCTAAGAATAAAATAATTTGTGAATTCAAAAACAGGAGTGCAGGTGCAAGCAGTATGTACAGCAGAAGTAGAGCTAGTTAAAGCTTAAAGAAATAAAATTTAAATTAACACAGCAACTACAGTTAGTATTACTTAATTAAAATATCAACTTTTTCAGACAATGAATTCTCATTTCCAAAATGCTCATATCCTTGTATAGCTAAAGCCAAGTGTAATTCCATTTGAGCTATTGGAAATTTGACTTCAGTAGAACTTGGATAGAATACTCCAATGCATTCTAAAGTATTTTGGTACATGAAGCCAAAATTAGATTTTCTCTGGAACTGTCTTTCTCTCCTCAGACATGCAAATAAACAACCACAAGTATGGATTACTAATATCCATACAATAATGTAAGCTATTGTGCCTTGCTAAACTATTGGATATTTTGAAACTAAATTACTTGGAATACCCAGGACCCTTTTCTCTTTTTCCAAACCCTTGACAACTTTGGCTTGCTCAAGTAGTTTTGCTGATTGACTTTCTGGTGAATGTGGCTAGTGCCCCCTTCAACCCAGAAAAAATTAAACTTTGTACAAGGCACAAACTTGCCCAAGGCTCTGGAGCTACTTTGAGTTGATGTATGGCTGATGCCTCAAGCCTTGAGCTTCTGTCCAACTTGCATGAGTGTGCTGCTCGTAGTGTCTGTTTGTGTTTTAAATTTAATCACACTCCACAAATCTCAGTGTATTTAAACCAAAAATGCTTCTTTATAAATCACTTTTGATTAGTTCAACTGGTTTAAGACAGAATTCTGCTCCAAATAAAAGAGGAGTGTATATGTCACAGATGTTGCTGGAACAAAGCTGTGTGCTAGTCTTCAATGGCTGGATGAGTGTAACCAGAGAAATGTACATTTTACATACCATTTAGCCACCGGGAGTCGTGCTGCTCCGTTCTGATGGGATGGTGATGCCCCAGGGTTCGGAAAATGGCAAAGTCCCTGCCCATGAAGTCTGCTGCTGTGCCAGAGTACAGTTCCCCATCTGTGGGAGGACATAATTGTAAGCAACATTCCTCAATTTTCCAGTCATGGTAAGTCAGAGAAAGCTGTCATATGTTCATACTTTGCTAATAGGGATAATGACTAAATTACAAAACAACAAGCCGTATGCAACGTATTGTCATTGAAAATAGATGATTAGACCCAATTTCTCACTGCAGAGCTTAATTGCAACCTCTCGTGAATGAGTTGTGTCTGCTGACTGCTGGTGCACTTTGCAAAAATATGTTTGAGTTTTTAGGCTGCAACAGTGGCAGCCAGGGCACCTACCCTTGAGTATTCAGCCTCAGAACACCCACCTAACTGTGAAATTGCCCTGTTTAGAACAGGAGTTTGGTCTGGAGACCTCCAGAGGTTCCTTCCAGCCTATTGGATTTATGTGACTCTGGCAACTGAAGAATCCAGCTCAGTCTCTTTTGGTTCAGAAAGCCCTTAGGTCCCTTCAGTTTTTCCTGCAGAAATTATGTGGTTTTTACTTTGGTTGGCTTGAGGCAGTTTTCTGTTTTGTTTTGGGTTTTTGGTTTGGGTACCTTTTTTGTTGTTGTTGTTGCCGTTTTGTTTTGTTTTATTTTTTTACTCTTTTTTTTTTTTTTTTATGAGTGGATCCTCAGACTACAGTATATTTTACAGGAAAGAGAATATGCCTATCTCCTTTGGCCACCTTTGTAACTGTGGTACTGGCAAAGGACAACAGCTAAAAGAGAGAATAAACAAGATCTTTCCCTGCTACCTTGACCCCCATGCATTTTAAAGTGAACAAATGAACTAAAAATTGACCTATGATAGTTCAGCCCATAAATGGCACATACACAGCCCAGCTGGAGATTAAACTCATCCCAGTGTGTCCCTCCTCAGCCAGCTAAAAGTGCCACAGAGGAGACAGAGAGAGGGAGAGAGAGACTGTCTAAATTGTAAGGCGCAGGTCAAGTTAAATACCTGCTAGCTGGTAGAGAGTGTAATAATAATAAGGACACTGTAATGAATCCCACAGAAAAGAACCAGGGATCAAAGTACAACACATACCTTTCTGACACTAATTTAGAGCTTGTCCATAAAATCACTCTGAATCAAAAATGCTAAAAATGCATTTTTAGGACCGTGTTCTACATTGTTATGTGAAATGAGATAACCTACCCTATACTGTTAATGTGGAATTAAAATGCATTATCCCTTCCAACTACTACTTTCAAGCTACCCATATTACACAGGTCCCTTGTGAAAAAGACATGTTTGAGAATAAAATAACTCTTTCTTTAGCTAAGGTAATACATTTCTCATGGTCATAATGAACCTACCACATACTAATTATAAAACACCCTTTTAGGAAAAAAGTTTATTTTCATGGCAATTTTATGTATTTCCATGGTGGGATAACCAGATCCAAGCTTGCCTATTGGATATCACTGGCATCTTTTTCCCTGAACACTGACACCATGAAATCACCAGCTGAACCTACAGTGGCTCTGTACCATCTGGTAGTCATGAAAGTCAGGAAGGGTGAAAATATGATAGCGGAAAGGAGTGGAATTGAATGAATTCACAGCAGAGATTAGAAGCAAATAGACCAGTCATGCCCAGCAGGAGGTGTCATCAGAAGGGAAACAGAACAGCATATCATTAATTAACGATTTATCATTCTTCTGTGTCATTTTCAACTTTTTTTGAAGGGGAGACAATCACTTAATTATAGTGATTATAATGTATAGAGTATGCAGCTGAGATTTTAAAGATCATAAAACCTTTTTGCCTGTGAAAAGGTCTTTGATGCTATGCTTAACCTTTCTTTAACCTTATCTTCATTTTCTTGTCTTTCAATCCCAAGTGAGTTCTGATAAATCAATAGAAATCAAAGGGGAAAGGAAAAACCAACAAGGCCTATTTTTCTTCTTAGTTATCAACAGATCTAAAGGTCAATCAGTCAAGAAAAAAAAAATCTATATTTAATACTATATTGTTAAAATTAAACCAAATAGTTCAAAAACTAATTAAAGTTATATATTTGAAATATTTAGAATTGGAGTTTTTTGACACCTCTGTTTCTAACTTGATATACAAACACTACTGAAATGAACATATTTTCCAGGCTGGACTCAGCTCAATCCAAGAGGACATTACAATGCTCTTGCAGCTGATACTTTTTCTTCTGTGGTGACAGGATAAAAGTTTTGCCAATAACTCGCTTCAGCATGTTTCAAATGAGGAAAGGTCTGTAGAAAACTGTCTGACCTTTCTATCCTCCCTACTACAGCCCCTCCAAGCTTCAGTATACTTAGACCAGTGTCTGCAGTCTGAACTGATCTGCTGTAGTCATACAAAAAGGGAATTTTGACTTCTCCCAGAGAGAAATACCAAGGAATCCATTTATTTTTATAAGGCTTTAGATAATTTTTGCAAAATTCATAGTGAGCCTCAAGTCATGTCCCAGATGTGCACAGCCTTTGAGACAGTACTATGCAAAAGCTATATGAGAATTTTGCCTCCTGTCTAAATAGAAGTACATTCATCTTTATTTCTCTGTGCATACCTTCTTTTGGACTGAAATTTATTCATTGCTAGTCTGGAACATAATTCTTTACTGTCACAGGTAGTCTTCACTGTGCTACTTCTATTGTCAGCAGTTTTAAAAGAAGTTTTATAAACTTTAAGAAGAAAGTGGAAATTAATAGTTTGAAAACTGACAACATTTATCAAAGGGAAAGAATAAAGGAGAAAAAAAACCAGAAAAAAAAAACCCTAGTCACTTTATATTTACAGTGCAGCAGCACACAGGAAGAACTGTCCAGAACTAATGGATGGCCCTCAGTTGTTTGCATAGGAAATAACTATGTTTTGTACAACAAACACCTATTCTTAGCATGGTGACACACAAATGTAAACAGAAACATATATACTGACGTTATAAATAAAGAGGCAACAATTAAAGCCTAGAGTAATGCTGATTTTTGGAGGGAAGGAACCATTTTTTCCTGTACTGTACACAAACATCACAGTACTCTGATTAACTCCCCAAGGTCATGAGATACAAAGTTTTGAAAAACTAAGCAACATGCATCTATTTGATAAATTGTTTCTATTCAGCTTTTAAATAATAATGCATTCTTAAAGAAAATAATCTGTGGAGAGGACAGAACTGTAAACTTTCCTTTGGAAGTAATAAGGAATAAATGAGGAATATATTCAAAACCAAGCATTGGATGTCACAATTGCTCTCAATGGTAAAAGGGTTCACAAATTAAATCTATCCTTGGTTAAAAAGTTTATTCACTAAAGTTAAGATTTTCAGACGTCAGCGTTGTTTAACTTCCCTTCTTTTTAAGTCAGTAACTAAAACTTCCCACAAAGTAGAGTAATAAGTGTTGAACCTCATGTGTACTTAGTAGCTAATTTCTAAGAAATAGAATACTAAAGTTCTTAACCACTCTCTTTCAGATCATATACATATTTGAGAGCATTAAGGCCCATGAACTGATTTTTAAAAATTAAATAATTTTTATATTCTAAAGGAAATTGTGAATTGCAATTGTGAATTGCAAAAAAAAAAAAAACAAACCCAAAAAAAACCCAAAAAAAACCCAAAAGAGTGGGACACAGGAACATAAACAACTTTGAGGATTCTGTATAACCAAACCCTTTGAAAATCCCAAATGGTCTTTTTCTGAAAATAAACTGATAATGGGACAATGCTGCCTCCTCCTCTGAAGGTTTTTTTTTTTCAACTATCCCACTACAATTCCTTTAGTCTAACACATTCAGTGATATTTTCTCCTGTGATTATATTCCTTAGAAACCATGCTGCTTCTCATTTTCCTCCTGCACCAGAATACTCGTGAGTGGTGCCCAGGGATTTCTTAGTCTCTGCATTTCATGCATTAGCCCACTCAAACAGAGACTATTTAGTTAGCAGCACATAGATGGGAATGGCTGCACAGTGTCTTACATTACTAGGAACTAGTTATATCATGTTCCCAGATGGCATTTACTTTAGAGTAGGGTAGCAATAACTAACTTTAATGATTAACTGTTAAAAAAAAAATGAAAAATGTTTGCAGGTGGAAGGAACAAGGAATGAATACTGGAAAAATACTGGAACAATTTAATAATGATGAACTGTTTATTTTAGTTTTGCTTTAGTGTGGTTTTTTGGTTTTTTTAATATTATTGATTTTTTTAGGAGAGAGGGAAAACTGAAGATCCTCTTTACACTGGTAAGAGTTTGTTTCAGCTGAAATACAGAATAGGCCTCTTGGGTACTAATGGCTATTAGAGACCTGAAGTTACTTTTTTAAAATTAACCTTCAGGTTTTGCCCAAATTCCTACATTTCACTTACCTAAAATTTATTTTGCAGTTATGGTGTCAAAAACATATTCTCCTTCCACTCTTTGCAAAATATCTGTGTAGTGCTTCTGATGAAGAAGAGCAACGTTTCCTTCCTGTATTTAACCATCTAAATTACTCATCTCAGCCTTTTTCCTTTTTTCTTTTTTTTTACTTTCATGATAGTTAATTTGCATGACTAATTATAACATTGCATTTTAATGAATACTAGGGAATTCTTTTACACAGCTGCCCTCTTAAATCTTAAATAAACCATGGTCATTTATGAGGACAAATATTCTGGCACATGAGGGGCCAGGAGTGGCTGAGTTACAGCTCAGGCCAGGAGGAGGGAAGAAGCAGTGTATCCATGACCTCCTTGGTGTGACACCTTTGTGGTGAAGAGGCTCCTCTGGCCTTCATGCCCACACTCACTGCTACACTGCCATGTTCCCTGCTTTGGAGAGCAGCTGGGCCAAACCTCTCCATGCTTGTCCAACTCCTCTCCTGCTCCTCCACTGTTTTGTGGGGAGGAAAATATTTTGCCTTGGGTCATCATTTTACTGTAAAAAGCAAGGGGTTTTTTTTGGCAAAGAGGAGTTATATTTTTGTCAAAGAAACAATGGTGAATTTGGTGTACACTCTCTGAAACACACACTCTACAGAAAAGGGTCGAAGTAAATGCACCATCATGATCAGTAATGTAGTGTGGCTGTGAGGCAACTACAAGGGGGCAGAGAAGAAAGGCTGCTCATGTTCAGGATGCAGGAATGCTAATTTTAGCTTCACATGAGTTTTATATAAGTGACTGAAGTAGAAATTAGTCACTGGCTATGAATGCTCAATTTGCACCATTTTCTATTGTGTTAATACACACAGTGGCTCTAACTGACACCTGATTCAAAACAATAGATCTTGCTCAGTCTACTCCTTGTTAGAAGGAAATATACATGGAGTGAAAATTGTAGTGACAGGAAGTGGGCTCAAGAAAGTGAAGATGTTTTAAAGACATGAAATCTAAGCCAAGGGAAACAAGATAATCATATTTGTGCTGGACTGAGTGAAAAAAAAAAGAAAAGAAAATAAATAAAAGGAATGTGAAAAGCTAGGCACTGTTGACTTTCTGCAGTTGCATACCGGGTATACCATGTAATACTGGCTTGTCATCATTCTCTTCTTTATTAAAGTAAATAGTAAAGCTATTCACTTGAGAATAGCTCTGCCACAAATTCAAGTTGCTCCAGGCACTAATTTATACACTGGCCTTTTACACACACTTTTTTCTTCCTTTCTATTTGTGCAGGATACAAGTTGGAGCAAGATGTGGATGTCTTTCCTGTTTTTCCTGTTAAAAAGTATGTGTCCCCAGGTTAGCTCATCACCTGGGATCATTAAGGGCTTCTAAGATCAGGAAATGAGGCACACTTAGGACTAAATTTTTGTTGCTATCTATTTTGAATAGCTTAATTTTTAAATGCAAAGTAAATAGAGTAAGAGTATACAGTAGGCAAGGCCCTAGGCTAGCAATATGGACAAAGGCCTGGAGAAACCAATGTATCTCATTATGTGTCATTTCCTGAAGACTGCTGAGATAAGAGAATCTCCAATTTTCTGAAACTATTGTTGGATTTGAAGTTGTAATAACTTGCCAGAAACTTACATGTAAGGATGTTAAAGGTGATTACACCTAGGCAGAGGTATAGGGAAAGAAGAATCTGTTTCCTCCTAAATTAGTCCCACAAAATATCTTTTTGCATTTTTTTGAAGGTGAAGTAATAAAAATGAACATATTTAATTTAATTAGGTAAGTTAAATCAATTAGATAAATTTAATCAATTGCCTAAGTTCAATTAGATGGACACAGTCCAGTTGCTCCATATTTACATATTCCATGAAATGAAGTATTACCACTTCAGAAACACCTAATTTATTTAAGTCTTTTTGTTCTTGCCAGGAGTTTAATTTTATTTACTGTCAGACAGATCTCTTCAGCTGAAAGATCACCTTAGGGCCTAATCCTGTGGCTGTTAATTGATCTCCAGCTCACATGCAAGGTGAAGTTGGGTGACAGACATTCCTTGGCAGAAAAACTTATTTACTCCTGCTCTCGGCTGTACATGTGTGGCCAACAGTGTGGCCAGCTGTAAACTGGGTGAATAAAATGCCTCCACTGTGATGCGAGGAGGGAAAACACCTTGCAGAATCAAGGTCCTGAAGGGGTATAAAGCAGCTCTTGTGATACCTCAGCACACCTATTAAAAGTAAACCAGAAGTACTTTAACCTGGAAATAAATTGCATAAAACAAATGCCTATCATAGGTGCTGCAAGGAGAAAAAAAAAAAAAAAAGGCAAAAATTTGGCAAATTATTTACAGTGAAAGCATATCTCATTGAACTTTTTATGTGGCACCTACCTACTAAAAGTGAAGCTGTCAGTAGTTTGGGATCATAAGGGCTTTTCCCCCGCCCATTTTAAAAATGTGACTCTTCCATTCTAAAAATGTTGTCCTGTGAAATAAAAAAAAAAAAATTAAAAAATTTAAAAAAAAGAAGGAAAAATTAACATTATTTGATGAAAGAACGCTAAAAATTAATTTGAACTAAAAAGAGTGCAGTGTATGTGAGACATAGCGGGGTTTGTGGCTTCAGGGAAGTAAATTGCACTGAGTGAGGATCTGGTGAAAGTGGCCACCTCCTAATCAGTATGTGCTGAAGACTGGTCAAAGGCAAAAATACAAATAAACAGCTTGGGTCTCTCCTGTTCCACTTCACATTTAATTAATTTTCATATTAATTTTCATGGGTTTATTAAATTCTTTTTGCTCTCATTAAGAATACATCAGAGTATTAGTAACTGAAGAAGCAGGAATTTGAAACTTTTATCTGAAAAAAGATAAAACCAATTTTTTACTATTATTTTATGAAATGTACGACCACTACAGATTAGTATGTAATATGGTGCTAAATTCTGCTTTTCCTAGACTGAGTATTAGTGACTTACTATTTTATATACATACTTATTTTGTATACATCCTCAAATTCAATTTCAACTGCATCTGGAAAGCAGTAGTAGTAGTAGTAGTAGTAGTAGTAGTAGTGGTGGTGGTGGTGGTGGTGGTAGTAGTAGTATTACTATTTAGTACCTTGCAATGAAAATTTTAAAATATAGAGGCTGAGAGGAAATCATATGGGATTTATGATTCAAATAAATATAAACCAAGAATATAAACCAAGATTTAAAATGGCCTCAGTCAACACCAAGGCAGATGAAGGTAATAAATCCAAAGCAATGGGCATTTCAGTACATTTAATTACTTTGATTTTAACTGGGTGACCAAGCCTGCCAATCAATTTGAACAGTATGTTTATCTTACATTTTGCACTGAGAATAAAACCAGAAGAATAAATGCTTTTTGCACAGAAATCTTCTACCTCCACCTTTGCACACAAGTCTTCACAGAAGACTTGTGAAAACCTCACCAAAACCTGGAATTTCCATTTCCCACCTGCATTGTGGTTAATTTGCACTGACACCTAATTAAGTCAGGGAGCCCCAAAGAGAAGAGATCAACTTCTACCTTGGAAGCAGCATCCTCCTTGGCCCCCTGCCTTCCCTATATTGCTCATCCATACTGAACCCAGGCATGAGCCAGGCTAGCAACCAAACATACTTCCAAATGGTGTTATTTTAAACCCACAGTGTCCACGATTCTGTAAGTCACAAGCTACAGATTTTATTACAGGCTTGTTCTATTACATCACGCAAGCACATATCTCTATGTATTTATTACATATTTTCAAAGGAACGGGAGATTAATTTCACATTTCCTTCCACTCACTGAAGAAAAAGATGAAGGGAAAATGAAATGTTAACAGGATAGTCATCTATGGCTTACTGCACTGTAAGATAAAAAGGTTAGACACAGATTCTTGAAGCTTGATCCCAGAATTCAAGCTAAATCTCCTAAGGCGTGTTCTTGCACCTGCAGCCTGCCTGATTATGTTTATACAATCATCCTGTATCTGTAACATCCGACAATATCTTTCTGGTTCCTAATAATCCAGACACATTCCTTGCTTCTCTCCAGCTTTCTGACTTTGCTCCTTCTAACCAGAGATGAATAAATAATCAAATAGAAAAAACATTTCTGGAATTCTACTGTACAGTCCATATCTAGATCTTGCACAATAAATAAAAGTATTAAATTGAGGAGAATGCTAAACCTTAACTGCAATAATAGAAAATGGCACTAATGCTACACGCTATTACTGAAAAATGCTATCATTTATCCACGTTTTCTTGGCATTTCTTCTTAGTAGATGATAATTGCTCAACCTGCACACCAATGGATATCTGATAAGGCCATAGAGTCAGTGACATGACAGTTAAAGCAGAATATATTCCCAAAATAATCCCATGTGTCATTAGAAGACAAATAGGAAACAGATGTGGAAAGTGATTTGGTGTCGGAAGGATCTGATTTTTGACTGTATTCTTCTGGTTTATGTCACTGTATACTGATATTGGTGCGTAGAAGGCAAGAGCAAGTGGAGACCTGGGTCAGTGCAAGTCAGAGATGATCTACCCTTCTCTTTGTGTTTGTGGAATAAAACATTTGAAATAAGAGGCCTGAAAGGGAAATCCCACAGTATTTTCACATTTCAGTTAAAAAGCAATGAAGAGACGCGTACTCTAAGTTTCCAAATTTATGGGTGAGCAATAATGACAACAAATACATCACTGTTAAATGCCAAATAAATGTATCATGGTTAGTCTGAGCCCCAAGCAGTTCTGATAAAAATGCTGTAGGAAGTCTAACCTGTCTCAAACAGGGCAACTTGCCCAAACAGCTTTTGGGTGCTGAAATCAAACTACCACTATCTACAAACCACAGAACATACAGGCAACAGAAGAATAACTCTTTTCTACATACTACCCCCCTTATTAAATGCCTAGGAAGCAATATGAGTTGTGATAGGTACTTGATCACACTCGTCACTTGACTGTGGCATTTTCACCCAAATTTATTCAGTCTGCCTAGAGATAGCAAAGAACAAGGCTCTGCTCAGAGATTTAGGGGACCTTTGGACTATATAAGTGTGGCCCTCTTTTGCACAGTACAGACAAGAGCTGTCAGCTAGAAAGAATGCATGTTGCTTTCAGAAAAATTCTGATCAGTTAATAATTTTGCTGCTTCTTGGGTTTCGCAGTTAATTGAATACAAAGAATGGTACTGCAGTGAGTCAGCAAATGCCTGAGCCATAGACAGCAAAACTCTCTCTGTATTAAACGAATGCTCAATGTTGCAAAGTTTTATGAGGGCTATTACAGAATCAAGGACAGGAATTCATGACAAAGCAAGATTGCCAGGTGGGAGAAAAGTCTCTAGAAATGAAAAAAAAAAATAAAAAAATCAAAGAACGGTCTTTGTAACTCAACAATTAGTCCAATTTATTGTCCAACCCTTTCATTAGTTGCACTGGGAGCAACTAATCTCCAAAAGGACATTACAGTGTACTTCAAACCTTTTTTACAGATCCTTGTAGCTAAAAACCTAGCTGTAGCACGTTTTATGTATTATTAAACACTACATTTATATCTCATTGATGCTTCTTTATAATCCATAGTAAAACCACTGAAAATGAGATTGTTTAGGTCTTGAAATTCCACAAACCCATAAAGGCAACAACTGACTGCTGGCTCATGGTATGACATGAATTGTCTCACCTAGTAAATGCCTTGCATGATAGGAGATAATGCTTTTGGCTCCTTAAAACATATGTTTTCCTGTAGCAGATAGTGAGATAGATGGCAAGACTTAGTCAAAAGGAACTACAGCTCAGTCCTGGAAATTAACAAAAAAAAATTGTTGTGATTCCTGAGGATCTGCCACTTAAAGGCTCCGGAGACTCGCTTTCAAACAGCTGAAACACCACTGAAATAATGTGTCATATCATGACATTGAGTGGTGACAAGACATTGCTATTTGACTAAATATTTCACATCTTGTTATTGAATACCTTCAGTCAGCCAGTGAGCCAATAAAACATAACACTACATATATATAAACATACCAACTGTATACCCATTTATACATATATATATATATATATATTTATTTACACCCAGTATGACAACTTCTTAATATTTTTGTATGTCTGCCTGTACCTATCCCATTCAGTTCTCTCTCAACATAACAAAGACAAGGGAGATGAAAACTTGAATAAGCTGTAATTGGTAAAGTTACATTTTATTTCCCTGATCAATACTACTGCCTTGAAAGTGAATACGTGGCCAGTGGGGAAGCAGTAACCTACTACTTATGTAGATAAGTCTGGGCAGCACTGACTGCTGAATTTCAGGGGGGATTTTTGTTTTGAAACATTTGTGGCAATTCTCACAGAAATCATCCCAGAACTGCAGAGCCTAATGTAGTGAAAACACTGCTGGTCAATAATGAAAAAATACATTGCAAGCAAATGATCTGAAGAGACTTTGTTGATGTACAGCTACTATGGAGCTATTACCAGTTTATATTATTAGGGATGGAATGACTGTAGTGAAGCACTCCAGCCATTCTAGTACAATAGAATGAACTCATATCCTTAGTCTTGCAACCCCCAAACAATAAATAGAAAGGAGAACATCTCCAGGGTATCTTTTAGGGACTAACTGATTTCCACAAGATGCCGTTGAACAAGGAATGGTCCAGAAATATGGAATGTGCCAAGAGCCTTAGGAACTATCACAATCTTTGTTTAATAAAAAAGGTAGAGATGGCCATAGCTGTGAGCATTTTTTTATGTCGACATTCCCCTTGCTATTTGCACAGACTCTGTTGTGCTATCATGAAACATTTAATAAAACAAACTGATCAAAGGAAAAAAAAAAAAAAAAGACAAACTCCAAAAGCAACACTCCTGACCCAAAACCCCAGAAAAAATAGCTCCAGAAGATTTCCAAACTGCCTGGAGTATAACAATGCATTGTGCCTTGGAGGACTTTAAAGCCAGTGGCAATGTCTCTTAACTGAGTAAGAAGTTGCTGGCACGGAAATATTTTGTTCTCTGTATTGTTCAGTACTGGAAAGTACAAAAGGAAAAGTTCCACTTCCCACTCAAGGGTAACTTTCAGACTTGTTAAGGTTTTGATTTATACCCTTTACACAGAGGCGTTAGTTGGGGGTGGTTGAATTTGCTGCCCTGGTCACAGCAGACGGATACAGGCTCCTCTAAATGAGGAGTCAGAGCAGCTCAGAACTGCAGCTCCCAAGGACACGATCTCGTCATTGACTGCAGAGGAACCTTTGTACATATTTAGGTCTGAGGTAAGGATCTTTCTGAAATGATCACTGCAGAAGCAGCTGAGTGGAAGCACCTGACTTTGAAAAACAGGAATGTGATGATTTTGCTCTTTGGGGTTTTGTGGGGTTTTTTTGTTTTTGTTTTTGTTTTTTTGGTTTTTTTTTTTTTTTTGTTTTTTTTTGTTTTTGGGTTTTTTGTTTGTTTGTTTGTTTGTTTTTGGTTTTGGTTCTTTTTTTTTCCCCCTGCCTTCCAATATATTAAATTCAGTGAATTTTTGATTTGCCTCTTGCCCATACCACTTTCTGTGCACATACGTTATAACTATATCAAAGCCATTTCAGAGCGACTTTTGAGTAAATTTCACTCTATGAGAATTTAGGTTTCTTTAAGAATTATGTTACTTTTCAAGAATAATTTTAAGTGAAACAACTGTGCAGGATATGGCTATGTTGTTTTTGTTATTATATTTCCTGTATCACACATAATCTATTGAGTCATGAAAACTGTTAAATAGGAGGACTTTGGTTTAATGTTTAGAAATCATGCTGTTACAGAACTTTTAATGAGAAAATTTTCTGAAATTTATCCCCATGGAATGTTTTATTTTTTAAAAAGTGCAAGTGAAAATAAATATAATGTGAGAAATTATGCAAAAAATACAATATTAAAACAAATGTAAATGTTGAGGCAAGTGGTAACCATTAGGCAAATAGGTGAAAAGTGATTGAAGCAATAATGCAACTGCTTTAAATCATTAATTATTAGAAAGGAAAAAAAAAAAAGAAAAAAGAAGTGCACACAATGGGCTTCTGACTTTTAGTCTTCAGGCTGCATGTGCTATAGGGTTTTACCTGCAAACACATGGAGGACACTAGTCCCTGCAACACCTTTAGTACATTTTGTTTCTCCAACTTAAGGCTTAGCAGAATTGAGTTATGGAAATCAGTTTTAAAATCCTTTGGGAAATCACTCCTAAGTGACAGATCTTTAGTGAAATGGTGTTCCCAAAGAAAGAACTCCAGCTTCTGTAGGACCTGGAACTGAAACTTTCTGGGATGGCTGTGCTGTACTGTGCTAAAGGGCACAGAGAAATAACTTTGTTGAGGAGCATTTACCTGCAAAACTGATCACAAGCTACAAACATCTTCTCACCTCTCCATGCCTCCCTCAGGCAGTTTGTCCAGTTTCCTCATCACTCCAAGACCTCTCAAACAGTATACTTGTAGATATTCACTGACATTTTGGTGCCCAAAAATCTTACTTTTGATATCAAGATAAAAGAGCTATTGAGATGATGACCAGCTCCATGTTTCATTTCTGTATATTAACCATAGAAGAACAGGGCTTTCAGTTTCTGTTTCTTCTTTTAAACCTATACATCACTTCTACTGGAAAGTTTTCCTAGCTTATGGTATTCAGAAGATGCCTTAAAAATGCAGCAGACAGCTCTGGAAAGCACAAGTTTTGAAAACTTGACTCCTTAAGCTGAATTTGGACAACTCACCCTCTCAATAATTCTCTTACAGTCAAATATTATACACCCCACATTACTTGCTTTCTTCTGAAAATAATCTGTCAATATTTATTAATTTACCATTCAGCTTTGCAAAAAGGGAAATGGTTTCTATCTATCTATCTATCTATCTATCTAATTATAATCCAGTGAATATAATGAAAGGGAAAACAGCCAACTGGGCTGCTCAGGAACAGCTGGTTCAATCTATTCATTATTCCTAGCTCATGATCAGTAAGTGCTTCTGCCTCTGATTGGGAGAGAAACCAAGTGACAGTGTCAAATGGTGAAGACTTGTTCACACCTGAACATGCTAGTCTGCATACTAATAGTGGTATTTATATGAATAATAGCCTCTTTCAAATCACTGTGCAACATATGTAAATAAAAGGAGGGCAGGCACAGTCAAACTGAGCAGCTGTTCAAAAAAGATATGTACGATTTTCAACTTACTTTTGCAGTATTTCATGAACTAAATACACCAGACTCACCTGACTTTCATGCAACAGCTTTTTGGGTTCGGTTTTGTTTTCCCCTGATGATGTAATTTACCTATTTGCATCAATTTTAAAGATCTGCCTATTTTGGATAAAGTGCTCTAATTCTAAAGCAAATAAATGAGAAGACATGAGTTTCACCATAGTGTCTGATGTCGAAATTATTGTTGCCTTTTCTTTTATTTACCTTTTACACAGTTCTGTGTATCCATAAGTATTAGCATGCATACCTGTAACCCTTCACTTAGTCTAGTGCTCAGTGCTCTGTAAGTGTTCTGCAGGCCCTGAGACCAAACACCCCAGAACTGCAGAGCCAGGGAGATCAAACATTCTACTATATTAAGAAGCCAAGGTCCCTTGGCAGGTCAGATTCTGTAAACCAGAGGTGATCCCACCCCAGCCCCATTATTAGGCTCCCTTGTTAGATATGCTAATGTGTAAAGTCTGTAACTTGTGTACGTGATTGACGGGGTGTGTGCATTGTGACTTGTGTCACCTGAGTGAAGTGATGCATTGAATGGGATCCTATTAAAATACCAAGGTAATGACCCCCAGCCTTTTAACCATGTCTGGCTTCATTTTCCTAAGACCAAGAAAAAGGCTGTCACTATACTATTTAGTGCTTTAGAAATTCTTCCAAGTATGGAGTGATTAGAAAAAATCAAACAACTCAAAACAAACCAAACACAGAATTAACACGAATGACATGTTAACCTTGACTGATTGGCAAAGACACCAAAAATGTCATCCCAATGGCACACCAGACACTAGATATACCATCAAGGATATTGAACGATTCTCAGAGGACACTGAGAATTAGAATGACTTTGTATTGCAACTTTCTGGGTTGTCAAGTGTAATACATCACCTACAATGACTGTCTGGCTCATATAGGATGACCTCTGGAAATATAACCATGATACAATGACTGTCAGTTCTAGTCAAGTTATTAAGTGGTCTGCATATGTACTAAACTAAAACCAGTACACGTAACTGAACGATAAAATCTAAAAGTCTCCATTCTTTAAGTGTTCTTATTCTTATTCCCAACATATTTTCCATTAAAAACATTTGGAACAGATTCTAATTGCTTTAGCAGATTCTAGTATTATGTTAAATAAATTATCAGTCCATACTCTATTACATGATTGTACAAGTTTTTTATGGTTATTTTTAGCATTCAAGACCACTTCTTTCCCCCTTTGTCTTCTGGATTTCCTGTATGTTATTAGACTGTGGTGAGGTCAGGCATCAGAGGAAATAACAGCAGTGCTGACTCGTAGACTCAATGTTTTATGAATTACTGAGCATCAGTGATGTAATGGCAATAAATCTAACCCAGTCTCAGTCTTGTGTCCTGTTGTAAATAAATGAAGTTAGCAAAGGTGTTATTTTATTCAAGAGTCTTCCCGATGAGAACAAAAATGTTTCCTCCAGGGGTTTGTTTGTAAAATTGCTTCTGTAATTAGGGTGCTGTTTAACAAGAGAAGGATTCTCCAGTTTTCCTGGGGATCTTTCACGTCTGAGTCAAGGAGATCTTATTTACAACACAAAAATGAGTGTAAATTGGGGAAGCAACATACAGAAAAGACTTAGTCAAGTGGCGTTAACATATAAGCATATGGCCAAGATTTTCTAATTTCCCAAGTGATTTTGCACACTCCCAAGTTGGGCACCCAATTTAAAACTTGCTCAAGGGCTCTGATTTTCACCAAATACTTTCCTGGGCAATTTAAAATTCTGATACTTGAAGCCGTTAGTCACTTCTGAAAATGAAGTCATACATCTGCTCTGCTTTTTATCCTATCTGCCTTTTAATTCCTAGGAAGAAGTCTCTAATATGAACACATGACCTAAATTAAAGGCTTCAAAAATCTGACTCTTAATGGGTGACAGAAAAAGGAGCAAGCCTAGAAAAATACAATTAATTCTTTCTCCCTAAAGTAAGAACTCGTGAGCATACTTTTAAAGAATTTGTGAAAGTAACAAAGGGCCAGAGAAGTACACTACAGCAAACAGTTCAGCAACTACTAAGCTTTGTTTGTGTCCCTATGATACTGCAGCTTATTTGCAGCATTTTATGCAGAAGTGCCTATGAGGAGTCAGATCTAGACCAGTGGAATTTGAACCATCTAGATTCAGATTTTTTAAAAGACATAAAAAAGTCTGAAATACAGAAGCTGAAATTCTGACCCTTTGGGCAATTTTGCTTTTCCTGAGGCAAAGCTCAGATCTCAAATCTCTGCAATAAGCACTTCTCTTTCCTCTTTGTTCCTGCCACATACTTCCAGTGTTACACCACCCAGCCTTTCTGCAGCCTCATTTGATTTTTCTTCATTAGCAAGTAATAATATCATCAAATTTTAATAACTGGTATTGCATTAAAGAACAATGCATTTGAAAAGGTAACTTCTATTGTGCACATGGAGACATAACTAACAGTAGACATAATTATAACCATTCTCTGTGACAAGTTGCAATTATTGCTCATGGTGCTGTGTCTAGGAGCAATGCATTTCTCGTACTGGTGGGGGGGGGTTATTAAAAAGTCAAGAATGTTTGATATTCTTATCCCAGTGCAACAAAAACTTCACTGACACAGTAACAGAGGATTTAAATGGTTTTGATTCAGGGTGATTGAAAAAAGTACATTAAAATTCACTCCTTTATTCACTCTCTTGTCTGTTTTTCTAGCACCCAGGAGTCCTAGAACAGGAGAGAGTCAGTGACACTGGCAAGAATATTTGATACACTCAGCTTGTATGTCTATATATGTAAAATCATAAATAGGAATGTACAGTGTCAGCAGGGCTACTCAGTATCCAATCAGGTTACTCAATTAGTGATATTTGTATTTTTGAAGAAAAAAATGCAGCCTTTCATTTAACAGAACTTTGGCTCAAAATCCTGGCTTATTATGTAGTATGGTGTAGTGTATTACAGTATAGTTTAGTATGGTTTAGTACAGCATAATATAGACTGACTTTGATGGTTAAAACAAACTGACAATTTTTTAAATTTTTTTTTACAAAGAAAGCCGGCATTCAGATTATTCCATTTTTCATCCCCCAGCACCAGATCACAGACATGGTGAGGAGTGCTCTTGGTCATGAACTGGGTTTTGCAGGATGTGAGCTCTGCACAGGGTTAAGTACCATGGCACTAAACACCACAGACTGGTGCCATCCCAGATGTGCTGTGATCCCCGAGACCTTCATGGGTATCTTCTCAGGCCCTGCTCTCAGAGCTTCAGCACGGAGCCCACTGAAGTCACAGAAAGATTCCCTTCAAGTTCAGTGAACGCCAGAGGAATCTTTCTCATATCCCTTGCCATGTTTACATGTTAACTCGAGGTCACAGCAAATCCTTCCAAATGACTATGAATTAAAACAGTTGTTCTCCATCACCATCAATTTAAAAGGTTTGAACTGACGAATACATGATTTCTAAACTTGCATCTGTACCATCACCCTTCTGCTTTTTATCATCATTAAAGTAATGGCAATAAACACTGAGAAGAAAAATCATGTGTTATCTTAATCCATACCGATTGCTTCTTTTTCAATGCAAGTTTCATTTGCATTTATTCAGATAAATGTTAAATGTTTAACTGCATTTAGCTGTTCATCCATGAAATGTGTAATTACACACAAACAAATAAATCCACAAACAAAAATAAGACCTGAAATATTAATCATCTCACCTGCTGTGCCAAATCACCCTTTTAATTTGTTATTCATGAGCAAAGGCACCTTTAGACAATGATCTGGGTTCTCTCCTCAGCAATGCTTGTGCAATGGCAGTGAAAGCCAAGAGAACTAAAGAATAAGGTCAGATTTGGAGATTATCAAGAAGAACAAACATCAGAAGGATCCATATGTTTTTTTCATACCCACAAAACAGGTATAACTTTTAAATTATTGGGTTGCTTCTTGTCTTAGTTTTATAACTAAACTTTTTACTAACCCTAACTTAGCCTGGATCTAGAAATAAATGGTAGGTAAGAAACATATGCCTTTGTATTTATTTAATAAAATCTTCTCAGACCATATGCAAGATAATGCTGCTCAGTTTTCTGTCACCTTGGATGTAAACACTTCAACAGGAGAAGGTGCTTGTGCTGTTTGAGGCACCTTCTGAACTCTGCTAAGCTTATCTTCTCTTTAGAGACAAAATTCTGTTTACCTCAGATTTGAACACTGATTACAGGCCCCTGAGAAATAGGAGACAGTTTCTGAAACATTGTCAACCATAATTGGTTACTGAAATCTAAGTCCTTCTGAAGGGGAAGAATTCAGAGATATGGCCTTGCAGAAAAAGTGACTAAAATCCTGGAAGGTGATGGAGATCCCTTTCCAGACAAGCCCCATGGGGGCCAGAAAAGTCTACTAGTCCCACACTGTACATTTAGAGATGCACAGAAAACCTGTGGGAATAAAAAGTCCATCTTTCCCCTTTCATTTCCTTTTGTATTCAGGCATTAAAATTAACAGAAATAGAATCTGAAATAGAATAGCCCAGCTGGCTTCCTGTTTCAGGAGGTGTTGGTGGTAGCAGAGAAGTCAAATTGCAAGACTCTCATATAAATAACTAAGCATCTTCCCCAAAAGCCATTCAGCCCAGGGCACTCTCCTCTCATGTTTAAGTTGCCTCTGAATTAAGACCTCAAAAGATCAGAAGTATCATTACTTTCTGTACATATTAAAGAAATAAGAATTTTAGAACTACACTTCTGCCTGAAAATGTTTTATTTGTCAATGTCAGAGATAAAATATTATATTACTGACTGAAGGCAGCTAGAATAGACCAGAACAACTTGTGCACTTTATACAAAGTTGTGTTCATGTTTTCCTGCATCTTTTCACAAAAAGTAATTCTAAACACTAGTGCAGTACCCATTTTATAGATCAAATTCAAGGTCCTTAAGTCAAGTTTACTTTTTAAAATTCTCATCTTTTTTTTTTTTTTTTTTTAATGAGGTCAGTACCTGCTAACAGCCAGAAATTGCATATTTCATGTGTGGAGCTTTTAGGAATGAAATAAAGAACATAACCAACAGTTTCTTTATGCCTTTTTAAATGCACAGCACTCCTGCATTTTCCATACTGCATGAAATTACAGTCCTTTAACTCAGAAAACATTCCCACTGGAGAAAATAAAAAGAAAAGAAGAGTATTCTCAGTTTTTTTTCTAAAATGAGAAACTGGAGGCAGAAGGTTTAAAACAAAATAAAGGGATGTTCCTCCCATGTTGCAATTTGTAGGGCCTGGGATGCTGTGGATACTTAAAAGATATATGAACTCAAGAAATGCCAGTACTAATTTATCAAAACCAAGTCATTGAAAAGCATTAAAGACAGAGATTCCACCCCTGGCTCAGGAAATCCCTGAAGAAGCAGTGCTGGAGCCTGGGAGACGATATCACTAAGCACTGCTGCCTGCTCACTGCTCATTCTCCTCCGCTGACATTCATTATGGGACCCGGTGAGAACTGAGGTCCTGGTCTCAATGAGCCTTTGCTCTGAACAGATTGGACTGTTCTTATGAAATGAGGCAGACAGAAATTAGGTAATTTAGCCAGGAAATCTATGCCAAAGCAAAAAGCTAATGTTTTAGTTCCTGAGCCTTGTCCAGTGCCATGAACAAAAGTATACAGTCCTGCCTCAAATCCCAGTCAAGCTAATGGCAACCGAGCTTACTCAGCACATGCAAAGCTATGCCCAGTGTGCCAAGTAAAATTGGTAAGGATCACTTGTGATTGGGAGACTACATCAGCTTTTGTGCCCAGTTAGCCTTTAGTCTCCCTGTGATTTCCAAGGAATATCTGCCGGGTTCCCCATGCACGGACAAATTGCCATATGCAAATTGCCACTTGTTTTCTGTTCACTGGAGTTTTACAAGAAGTAGCAGCGGAAGCAAAAAATCCCTCTCACAGATTTCCAGCTCTAAAGCAACTTAATTAACCAAACTATCATATAAACAAAGATTTAAAAGAAATAAGTAATTTAGCTTAGAATAAAGATCAGATAATACGTACAACAATATTTCATAGAGAAAAATTTGGGGTTTTTTTCACTGATTTCTATAATTCATATACAGCCAGTGGAGATTCACGCGACAATATTATTCTAAATGTTACCATCACTTCCAACACTTATTAAAATAATCTAATCTATTAAAACATATTGTAGGGAAGAAGAGTTGATATGTAATTATCTCTTTCCCTAAATTGTTCTTTGATTTGGTTTCTAGGTTCAAGGATCCACCCAGTTTTTGTGTTAATAGCCAGCACTGATGTCACTGGGAGAAACAGAACGGAAGATAGAGGTGGAGGTTTAATTTGAAGATAAATTTAATAAAAACATTAGAAACCACTGGATAAGAAAAGCAAACAAACATCCAACAAGTCCACCTCTGGTTTCATAACTTCCTTGCTTCTTGATGTATCACAATATCCTTCCTTTCCATTTTTAATCATGCAAACTAACAGCTGTCTTTTAAAACATTTTTAGACTCAACTTCAAGTGCCTCATTCGATACCATATGTCACATATTTCCTCTCTTTTTTTGTGAAATGGCTTCAGATAGAATGGTTTAACCTTATTTTCCTGCTGTCTGGATTTTGTCTCTTCGCATTCAGAAGCCTCTTTCTATCTCAAATGTCATTCATTTTAAGTCGTCTAATGAAATTTTGGTCACAGGTTTTAAATTCTGCACTGTTAATCTTCTTAACCAATATAAGAAGTTAAAAACTCATTTATTACAAATTGCACTATGATGAGGATACTCGCTTAGAGAGCAGCTAAAGTAGAAGATTGCTGCTAGAAAATTATTAACTGAAAGATGCAAACAGAAAATGAAATAGCAATAACAGGATGCAAAACAGACCAGATTTGCTTACAACAACCACATGCTTTCTTCTTTCTGCTGCACTCACACCTTTCAACTGCTATCTACGCTGCCATCACATTAGTTCTTAGCTATTTATATGATATTCAGCATGGGGATTTGATCTACTGACTTAGGTGACAATGTCTGTGGAAGAACTCCAAAGACTTCTAGTAGATTTACACGTCAAGAGTGTGAACCTTAAAATCTAAGTCTGACAGAATACCTAAGTCCATGTTGTTTTCAGATAGCTGGTGTGGATTGTTTTAAGATGGACAATAATTTGCCTCAAGTCTTGTACAATTAAATTGTAGCTGAAATTTCATACTGCTTCCTGAGTTCCCTGCATGGATTCATTTTGTTTAATTTTATTCTTTCTAGTTCAGAGAAATATAAATTGATATCCAGGTACTTTTCTGAAATGCACTGCTTCTGACTGCCCTATTTTATTTTATTATTTTTGTTTCTAGGATATGAACATCTCAGGTGCTATGGTAGATGGGAAGGATAAGCACTATTTCTGAACATGCAGAATTCTCTCCATTGACTAAGGAGAAAGCTGGATGACTGTATGAACTGAGTATGTTTCAGGTGAATTATCTTCTACCTTCTGAAATAACTTGTAATCTAAGTCTGTAGGGAATAAATTGTCCTAACATCAGGAAACAGCAAAACCTGGAACATCTCCAATGCTCCAACATACTTCCCTGCTGCCATCTATTCATGTTTCTCACTGTCTTTTTTCCTCCATTTCCTCCATTTCAGACCTGCATTCTCTGGCATCATAACAGCCCCAAATCTCTCTCTGCTGTTCAGAGGGTCCTGCCTGTGATGCTGCCTATGAAGATCCTATAAAACTCAAAACTAAGTCGTTCTTTAGAAGCATCTAAATGCAGAAAGTTGTCAATGTTATTTTTATTTCACATACATGAACAATCTCCCTGAAAACATTGAAATAATTTGCTCAATTTCCTTCTGAATGAGGTTTTAAGACTGCTTTTTATAAAAACATCTTACTGGACACTTAACTGCATAGGTAATTAATGCTCTAATTTGACATCAGAATATAAAGCCTAATACTAGCTCTACAGAAAAAGTATTCAGTGATGACAGTGCATCAGATTTGGCTTTAAAAGCAACTTTAAAAGCAAATATGCAGTTCTTGTATTTGTTGTTTCCAATTGTTCACTGAATTTTTTTTCAAAAGTACTGCAATCTCTTTTAAATTAAATAATCAAAGTTCAGCTATTACAGTTAAATTCAGTATTACGTTTCATTCCTTCATCTATGCAATGGGAGTAGTAGCTATTCATGCTTTTTCTTACATCTCATCTCACCTCTTACTAGATGGCTACTACATTTAAAATCCTCCTTACATCAAGCACAACCTTCAAATCCAACATTTTTTTCCCCCCTGTTTAACCAACTGGCTTCTACTACAACATCATTTCTGCTTTTTAGGTGAAATCTTTGGATGCAGTTTCAACTGCTGTTGCAGTTTATCACACTCTTTTTTTTTGAAATTGTGATCCTGAAGGAGACCAAGTGATTTAGAAGCAGCAGTTCCAAAAGAGAAAAAAGAAGGTAGAGAAGTTTGGACTATTAACCACAGTTATTTAACTAATGCTTCAGTTTAACTCTTGCAGTAATTGAAATCCTAGTTATCCCCAAAGTATATTGCTTTTATCTCTTTGGGAAGTTTTAGAAGGGTTAATTCTGGATTTTTTTTTTGGCAATACTGCTTACTACTCAGACCAAAAAAAAAAAAAAAAAAACCCGACAAATCTTTTAGGTGGAAGTTTAAAAAACACCCCTGTTCTTTTTGGGATTTTTTCCACCAAAGAAATAATTCAGGACTGGGATTTGATTCCTCCTCCCCATTAAAATGGGTCATGTGTCAGTGGGTCATTGCTTCAAGTAGGATGCCAGGCTTTTCGTAAGAAACTAAAATCTTCTGCTTTCTTTACGTTCTTCTATTATCTGTTTTAAAGTATTTCCTTATTTATTATCTTTAATACCCCATGAAATATACTGATTGTAAAAATAATATCTAAATCATTAAGTGTTATCTAAACTACTTGCTACACTGTCAGCTTAAACAAAACACATTTTTAAGGGATTCTGTATCATCCTACAAAAAGAAAAAAAAAAGCAGATATTTTCCTTTATTTTCTTTTAGCCCTCTCTTAAAGACTTTTATTTTGTGATTCTGATATGTGCCTGTTTTTATAATGTCAGGAAAGTACCTTGAGTTAAAAAATTTATGGTGCTATAATCTTTGTACAGCAAGATTTAGCATTTCTGCATTAACCATCCTTTACACTGTAGTCTTACTATCTCCCTTCGAGGTAATCCTTTTTACAGAGGGTCATGGCTTTTCAATGTCTGTATGAAAACACATTTGCACAAAGAAATAAAAGCCAAATTCACAAACCTACAAATGACAAGCAAAGGGCTTGTATTACAGCTTGCTTTCCTGCAAAATCCTTTGAAAGGCTAAACAGCCTTTTCAGGGCAAGCACTAATCTGCAGACTTGTATCCCTATGCTTGAATGTAATGAGATTCCAGTAAACACATGCACTCTGTGTCGAAACAGTGAGCTCAGTTTAAGAGCAGCTTATTTCTAGCTACTTTCAGGCAGCTAAGACCAGATCTGAAATGCTATTTTAACTGAAATAAGAATGCCTGTGCAGGGATTTGTGTTGAATTCGGGAGACATTCACAAGTTTCCTTATGGGCGAGGCTTAAGTCATGCAGAGAGCTCTTTCACAAGCCAAACTTCCACTTCATTGTCCAAATTCCCATTTTTTTAGTTTCCTTTCTTGAATGAGGTTAAACAAAGTCAACTTTACCCATTACTTTACTATTTATCCCCACCTTTAAAAGAAGTCATTAAGAGAACATGTAAATCTTGTACTTGAGTCTGAATAATTTACTATCATATTATACCTGTTTGAAGAATGTGGCCTTTTTCTATATTAAATAACAGTAATTTTCTTTCAAGAATGGGGATCTAAACAACTTGGTCCAACAGAAGATGCCATGGCATGGGAGTTGGAACCAGATCATATTTAAGACCCCTTCCAACCCAAACTATTCTGTGATAAATGATGCTCAATCTTTCCATATTCTAAATTCAGTATAAGTTTCATAGATTTTTAGTTAGAAATCAAAATTAATTACCTAGCCTGTACTCTACAGACTTCAAGGGATTTGTTCTTCAGTAAGTATTTCAGGAAAAGACCCTTGGTACAGCAATAGTAAGTTCATGAAGACTTACTTTTTCATTACTTCCACACTTAAGTAATAAATGAGAACCCTGTTTCTTATAACAAGAGATGATAAAATGCATAAACAGAGAAGTTTGTTAAAACAGAATAAAATAAATTGTTATTCAGAGTAAATGAAATTAAGCATCTCAACCAGCTATAATGAAATTAAATATGCCACCATGACTATTGTTGATATACCACCTTCGTGACCATTGATGCGTAGCCAAACAGAAAATGAGACTTGGATCAAGTAAAGGGAAAAAACAACAGTGCTTTTGCTCTTCATTTTTCTGTTGTTTGACACATGGTTTGTATTGTAGGTGCACGAATATCCCTTATGAAACTCTTTGCAAGCTTGTAAATAAACACTGGCTACACAGAGTAATGTTGATTTATACAAATGGCAAATACTTATAGCTTTTATACTGGTTCCATATTTCAAACAAGCTGGAAGCATAGATGAAATTATCAGAGTCACTGCCTTGAAAAAGTAATCAATACAATTTGTTTTTTACTGGTTCATAATTAAAAAAACAAAACAAGCAAATTTTAAAAAATCATAACTCATGGCAAAAGAACTCACTGGAAGATAATCTTCCTCTCTTACACTGTTTGTTTTCTAATTGCCCTTCAAAAACTATCTCCAGGTTTGGAATCAGGCTGAACCAAACAGTATATTTTTACTGTGCCTTAGAAGTAAAAAACTGTATTATCTGAGAAGTTGCAGCACAGAGAACTGACCAATTCTATGAGAATCTGAGTATTAAGACTTTCTTCTCACTCCTACATATGATAACTTCATGTAGGCTTGGCCCATATAAGTGTGCAGAGGGGCATCTAAAGATTATCCGGTGGACAAACAGTTCCATCACTTCCATGTACTGTCCCTGGGGACTCTTTTTGGCCTGGGGACACAGGAGTATTTTCACATGACAATGTGAAAAAGCTTCAACCTTTAAGAAATCTGAATTGCAGAGAGCAAAACCAATTAAGGCCAAACTTGCCCTGGGCAGAAGCCTGAGAACTAGAGAAGAACAACACTGTTGTCATCCTCAACCAAAGTGTCCAGCAGTTTTTCATATCACTGATAAGTGCCACCATTATTAATTATCTCACTGGTATTAAAAAAACTGAACAGAACATGAAAAAAAACCCCAGATTTCTATCACAAATTCTTCATGTTTTCTTTACTCCTTCTAATGTAAGGGGTGTTGTGAGTAAAGTTTTCTGCAGCATAAGGCATTTTTATTTTTTTTTTATTTCTTTTCAGTTTTATCAGAAGACATAATTAGGCAAAACATTTAAAGAGTAAACTTAAGGTACGTTAATACCTGGAGCAAAGCCAATGTTTCAGGAGGACAGCAGAGAACTGAACGTTACATCTTGGTTACATATGAAAAGGTCTCAGATGAAAGATCTATTTATCTAGAGGATTGTTTCTCTTTAAACAAAGAATAAAAAAGCAGAATGTACTGTGTTTGTCACTGCCAGTTTACATTATGTTAGGAAATTATTTTTTAAGTCAAAATCTGTCACTGATGTGGCCCATGTCATATTTTTACTTTAAGAGGTGACAAAAAATGTTTATATCCACATCAAGCCGCTTGCTCAACTTTTCTGGTGTGGTTTATATTAAATACAGAAGAAAGCAGCAACTCAGTAATCCCTGAAAGCATCTTTGGGATGAGTCAGACTGTTAGCAAAACTCAAGTCATTTGGTACCAAGTTTTAACTCCATGTAGCAGCAGAGGTGTGAAAAAGACCAGGTGAATTTTAATACTTCTCTCATCAGAGTGTTGCTACTTGAGCTTTGCACTTATGAAACATCACTGTGATAATTCTGACATTCCATTTCTCTTCATCAGTCTTGTCACAGTTCTTTTGTTAATGCATTGGCTTTATTGTACATGTAAGAACAATCAAAATTGTTTTATGCTTAATAGCAAATGGATACACCTTCAAGTCCACTGACCAATTATATTATACATTTATATGACTGATATGCTGTGCATATAATAATTTCTATAAGGCTTATATTTAATTTACTTAATTAATTTCATTGTGAAGGCATATTTGAAGCCATGTTACTGAAGGATTCCTCCAAGGTAACCATTTAACAGCCAAGTAACCTTCAATTACTTGCCATAATGATACACATCTAAGACAGATATTGTTATACTGTGACATCTGAGCACTTTAACCTAAAGGTAGTTATTAGCACTCCCATGCAAGATTCATTATGGATCATATTTCATTAATGGAGACTATTGTGTTCTCATCTGATTATGTACTTGCAAACATTTAATAATATATCTCTCTGAGCGTGACCACATTGCAACTTGCAGGAATCCATAGATTTTCATACATCAGGAAGCATTTCTTAACTAAACTATATAAACCATACAGGGGAGAAGTTTTATGACAGTTCTTCTGGACCTATCTGATAGGATAAATAGGAAATTTCTTAGGGATGGACAACATGTACAATTATGATTAGCAGCGCAGTATTTAAAACTAATTAAAATGCAAATTAATGCTGCACTGCAAGAATCACTAGTTGTGATTTATATCACTACAGGTGAGAAGACAGTCCAGACTTGTAGATGACTGCAAATGTACACAAATTAAAATAGATTAGATGACATAGCAAGTTATTGCAAATTTTAATAGGCGTGAATTCATCATGATAACATTTATTTATTCTGCACAATATTTCTTTTTAGCTAAGTTTTCCAATGGTGACTTATTTTTTCATCCAAATGTTTCTCACATTTTCTGACTCACTGAGCTACAGAAGAAAATAATTTTAAAAAGAAAGCTTTCTTCAGGGAAAAAAAAAAATAACCATATGTGATTTGTCTAGAGCAAATAACATGGAAGCTGAAAAGAAAGAAAAAGCAGGCATTAACTAGTCTTTCCTTGAGTTCCCAAGAAATGTTGGAAAGTTACACACCCTTTTCCAATGAAATGAGTTACTTAGGAAATAACTGATTTACTCCAAGTCCACAGAGGCATGAACGACTCAGAGCCATGTATTTCATCTGAGTCAGGTCATGCTTATTAAATTATTTTTCTTACATGAACGAGGGAGAGGTGAAGGAAGGAACAGAAGGGCACAGAACACTTCCCTCCCAGGAATGGTATTTCAGGGACAATGCAAAGATTCTATATGGTTTATGCTCAGGAGCTCCAAGAGAAGCCGGCACATTTCCAGACTTACCAAGTACCATAAACAGAAAACAAGTTGTTACAAGATATGTAAGCTGTAACTCAGCATGAATGGAAGAGTAAACAACTTTTTTTTCTAAGTGACTTCCAGTGGGTTTTTTTTTAGATATTGAGAACAGAAAGAGTTGCTGCAAATACTTAGTCTGATTTCCAGCACCAGACAAGCTGTAGGCATATGGGAGAAGCACAAATATTTAAAACGCTGCCTGTTTCAGTACTATTCTTAATCTCTCACAACATTTCAGCACTAAATTGATTAACTCTTCATGGCAGAAGATAGAAGAACTAATGTAAAAGAGAGATAATTATTTTTGTCTATACACTGCTTTTGTATCTGTTATTTTTAGATAATTCTACGCACAGTCCCATGTTCTTTCCGTGTACAAAACACAGTGCCTGTCTCTGCCATGACCTGTTCTTTAAACTGAATTTTCTTCCTGCTGACAGGTAGTAGTACAGCAATCAAGCATACATTCCTGTACCTAGTCTCTACTCATACAAAAGTATTGTTTAAAGAAGGATGAAGGATTTTTTTTTCTCTTGCAAGACTTATGAGATCTTGAAATAACTGACTGTTAGTTTATTTGTGTTATGCCAGAAAAATATATGATGCAAAAAGATGAAAGATTGTTTGTATACTGGTAAAGAAACGTATTCATTATACTTTGTAAGGGTTACAAAAGTTACAAAGTGTACAATGGGTAAATTCTATCTGCCCTTGTTTTGCAGAGATCCCTCCTCTTCCAGCCATCTTCTCTCTGTGTCTGGCATGTATGGGATTAATTCTTATTCACTTTCTTATGTGATGCAGTAATTTTTTTCCTCAGGAAGCAAAGTACTAATTACTAGCCAAATAAGTATTGTTTTCTCACTGAACTGAGGAACAGAGGAATTTAAAGATTTAAATGAATTTAGATGATAACAAATTTAAGAGTCTTTGTATAACAGGGCAGAGAATAGTCTCAGTTTCAAAATCTTTTAAAGGTAAGGAAGAATCTGGAAAGCATAATGAAAGTTGTTTTTTTTAATATCAATATGAGTCTGTACCTAAAAGTGAGGATGGTCAAGATAGCAGAAGAACATTTCCTGTTCCACCAGGCAACTGCTGGAAATACCTGTGTTCTGCTGTTTACTCACAGAAATAGCAGATTCACCTGTAGTTGTTTTGCTTTTTATTAAAAAAGAGATAAGATTTTATCACTGTGGAGAAGCCACTTTTATCAGGCTAACTGCATTTGCTGATGAAAGAGATGTCTAAGGAGCTTGAGAGCACTCCAAGGAGGCCTTCCATTGCAGAAAGTGACTTTTTTCTTTCCTGAATCTGTTTGAAAGCTTCTACAACCATGAAATGAGTGTTCTCATTTTTTCTTTGGGAAATTCCCCCCTTTTTCGGAATTGTGAATCACTGAGAGTCTTGTGGTCAGAAGCAACATCAGGAAGAGGTTTTGAGGAGAAGATCAGGCATGAACCTCTCCATCACTGCTGAGCAGCCTGTGCTATGGCCATACTCAGCCTCCCTGGGCCCGTCCTGGGCCAGTGAACCATGAAACTCACACAATGTGAACATGCAGAAAATATAAATATTAGGTTGGTCTGAAAACATGGCAGTGCTTTCAGACTCACATGTCTCTGAGAGTTAAATATATCCCACAGCCTTTAAAAAAGGCCTGAAAGGCACTTGATATTATAAAACTTTAGGCAAAGAAGAGTGAATTTAGTCCACCAATAAGGTCTTTATTAGGTTCTTGTGTCTGAGTATTTAATATAACTGGCTAGTTTGCTGTTAAGCATTCCACAGCATTGTGGTCTGCATGTGGAGCATCACCCACAGCTAAAACCTGCTGCATTGTGACCTCGGCTGTTTGAACATATTTAACAAGATGTTGGTACTGAACTACAAACACAATGCAGTCACTTCCTTCAGTGGCAGAAATCACATTTACAATTCTTCTTCAGGAGGTCAGCCCCTGTCCACTGGAGCCTTGTGACGTGAATCCCACAATGAATAATGCTGCTTTGATGCTGTTCTATCCAAACCTGAGCTCGGTAACTCCTTCTTTCAGTTTTTTTTCCTCCTGTGCCTCTAAATCAAGAAATAATTCTATTTATAAGTCATTTCCTCAATTAAGTCAGTCTATACTATAAGCTGGCTTTCCACTGTTTTTATTACATTGGTTTCTCAACAGATGGTGGTTTGTTATTTTATTTTTTTCTCCCCCATGTTGGTCGAGAGATCAAAGGATTTAGCCATACTTGTCTTTTGTTTCAGGAGGTGTGTGGATGAAATTTTGCATATGTTGCATGACTGTGAAGTTGGGTTAATGTTTTCAATTGTTACTCTAACAAGAGGCAAATGCTGAACTTCTGTGTTACAAGAAACACTACAGGCTCTGTTGACGAGCCAACATAATATTCCCACCCAGAAAATTGGATCGACATCTTAATGTGACTGCCATACCTCTTAAAAGTACAAACCATGTCTTTAATGAATTAGGAAGACTGCATCATCTCATGGTATAGTAAGGTAACCATGTGTTAGTGGGAATATTTACATTATGGGAATAAATAATGTATCATAACATCCTTTAACTGATAGGAGAAATAATGAACATCCAAATGCAAACAGTGGGTGTATTTTCACCTCCTCTAGTAGTCATTGCTAAAATTAATTTCTTTAAAGTAGTATCAAAACTCTGAGTCATTTTCTAACAATGCTAGAAATTAATGTGGTTTTTTCCTGTGAAAAAATGGAAAGTGCACCTCAGTTTGAACTACTCCAGTATAAGTCATAGGGAACTCCTCTGAAGATAAAGAGTTCTAGAAAAAAACACCCCATACTTGAAAAGGATAAATTAAACCCAGATCCTAAGAGGGTTTTTAACTTGAATCACTCATCTGAGCATATTCAAAGTTAGCCATGGTTTTAAGACATGGACTCACAAAATGAGACATCACATATGGAATAAGTGAAAGTCCACCCAGTGGTTCTGCGTGTGCACATGTGCATGCTCCACTCCTCAAATTTACTTCCATGGAGGTCTCTATCTCAGTCTTTTTTTCTCCCCTCCAGCAACATAAACAAAAGTTTTCCCACAGTTCTGAGACTCATTCCTTTGAACCTAATGAGTATGTCGACGGGCTTTGGTTTCTTATTCATGGAAGCCATTCAGCTGTGGCACACTGGACACAGTTCTCCACTGTAATCAACCAGCACTGCTCAGCCACCAAGGACGAAGCCATGTACGGTGAGGGAACAATGGTCTCCTCAGTTATCGCACTGCAAGCATGCTAGTGCATAGATTCCTCTCATTAGGAGGCTGGGGGTTCAAATTTGACACTATTACTCACACTGGATTATTTTTGTATTGGGAAAACCTAAAAAAAATTCTATGTTAACAATTACTTTGTTGGTTTTTTCTAACAGCGCAGCACAAGATGCAGTATCTTGCTAGTACCAGGTTTCCTTTTGTGCCACTGCATATCTGTAGAGATCAGACCAGATCCATGGAAACACTGACAGTGTCTCCAGACCATATCCTTACTAGTTCTCCCCTCATCTCAGGGTTTTATTTGTTTCAATTAAAACCAAACTGCAGAATGCTGGAACATCACCTACAGAGTGACTTCCACTTACATTTTCTTTAAAAGATCTGTATAAAATAATATTAAATTAATATGGTTCTGGAGTTTGTTTTTCAGTTTGGTTTGGCTTGGCTTGATTTCTTAAGAATAAACTGGGAGGTCTGCCATAGCAATTTGGATATATTTATCAAGTCCTAAACAAAAGTTTGTTGCTGAACAGCTGAAATGATCAGACTTGAATAGTGATTAAGGTTTCATTAGTGGTTTCTGCTGTGCAACAAATGGCCCTTGCAGTTGTAAATTCCATGTCTTTGTTCTGCTTCTCATCATATCTAAGACCTCTCCTCAGTATGATTTACTAAAGAACCGTGCTTCCATTTTACCCTCAGCCATGCAGTCTGACGAATAAAGGTGAAGAAATAAAATAGCCACCACACTGTTTTCACTTGTGTTAGTTTAAAACTTGATTTCATTTCCTGCATGTCTATGTTCAACTTGTAAATCTCAAGAGTGAGCCTCAGACATAATTACTGACTTTGTCACTTTAGACATAAATATATTCTAAATTGCTTAGGTGTAATTATGAAATATGCAAGGGCAGGACTGGATGCATTAAATGACAGCTGAAAACCTACAATGTTCATATTTCCTGTCAATGATTAAGGCATGACCCCTTTGCTAAATACTTTATTTCCAAAAAACGGTATTTGTACCACATCTGAATTTTAAGATACTGAGCCACATCCTTTGCATACTTATGACTTGGAATAACCCTATTCTTACAAATACACTCTTAAATAGGTAAAATGAAGGTCAAATGGATCAGCTAGTTGTCAAGCTTTCAGTTGTCATAAAGGAACATCCTCCTTAATTGAATATACCAGGATAATAAACAGTAGCTACATATTTAATTTAACATACTTTTATTGTGTGTTTTACATTAGCAATTTAATATGCATTATAATTTTTATTAGGAAATAGATTCTTGTCTTGATAAAATAAGACACTTGTGAAAAATAATTCAGAATTTTTGTTTTTAGTGTCCCACTTTGCTGAGGATGAAATATCCACTTCAGCTGTGTAGACTTTCCCAACAGTGAGAGGTAGGAAAGATGTCAGCCATTGCTGCCATGTGTGCTATTCAGTTGAGAGAAGTTTACCTCATAAATTAAACTATTCCAACAGCTAAATTATTTCATAAAGCCTAATAGTCCTACTTTAAAGGATCTGCTCTGGAAAATAAATTTTTATTGGAAATTTATTTTGCTTGGGGATGACAGGATGAAGTTTTGAAAAATCTGAGTTTTCCTGATTTAACTCCTCTTTCAGCAAAGCAAATGTTCAAAATATAGCTAAAGTCAAAGGAGATCTGCAGTGTATTCAAAGACAGGCCTTCATAAATAATTGCATTTAACCATGAACCTGATTAATACTTGTTTACAAAGGGGTTTATGGAGTTTTTCAAAAAGTCTTTTAAATGGGAATCAGGTTACTTCTTTTTGGCGACCTTCTACTTCTGTAACTTTATCACATGTAATGCAACATAACAAGAGGTGCCATTCAGGACGTAGCACTCAGCCTGCAAGAAATGTGTACTTCTGGATGATGGTGCTTAAAAACATGTAGAGCTTCCAGCAACACATCCTGGTTTCCTTAATGAAATATTTGACAGACCTTACCAGAACAACTGATTCTCTTAGATTGTCATACGAGAAAGGACTTGTCATGTTCTCTGCCCTTTCCCTCTGCTTCTCTTGTAAATGTTGTATTTGGGTAATTAAAAAGTTCACATATCACATCCCAAACAGTGCCGAAATGAATTATGGCTTGGAAAAAGAATTATATGCTATATATGGCTAGATATAACTGTATATATAACTATATACTTAAAAATGCTAGGAAGGTGATAGCTATGACAAGATTTATTATTTTTTAACAAGCGGAGGTAAATTGTACATGTGTGAAAAGGCTGATTTTGTGTGAAGTATTTTCATACAGAACAGCCTAAGGGACTGGAAATCAACATCATGTGGAGCAGCAGAAGTGATGGTTTACAGTCTCATCACCTCCACAGGAATCCAGTCCCTTTGTTTTGTGATTTTGGCCACTGACCCCGTGAAGTGCCTGGGCAGATGTGTGCCTAGCACTGACTATCCTGTTACCTGCCATCCGCCACAGACAAGAACATCTGTACAGCAAAATGTTCTGGTGCCTGGGATTTCCCTGAATAGCAGAAATCACTTTTCAGCTTTTTATGACGCAAGGTGAAGTACATCAGTCTTTAAACATCTAAGAGATGTTTTCTTTTTCTCCTTGGTAAAACTACTCATGCAATGGAAAGAAGAGCTCTAAAAGGTACTTACACTGTGCCTCAGCTAGAGTTCTGGCTCTTCAGTTTTATTTTCCTGTACTATAGTAACAGGATATCTGGATGTTTGAAAGGTTAAAGCATCTGTGAACTAAAGAAGGCTATTGCAAGTCTGTAAATTAGATCATCTCTAACAGCATTTCTCTGTAATTAGAGTGATGCTTAGAATGAGTATGTCAGACATAACAGTTCCATCACAAATAAGAATAATCCTTTAACAGTATCCTTTTCCTTCATACTTTCTCCATATAAGCATTTAAATACCATATAAAGGTATAGTTAATTAGATGGAAAGAAAACTAGCCTCAGGTGATTTTTAACTTAAAAAATCATTTGTTCTAATGCTTCACTTAAAAACCACAGCTCAGAATCTTAGCTGATGTAAACTAACACAGGTCTGCTGTCTTCGACAAAGTTAGGCTAATTTATGGCACATCTGCTACTACTGAAATCAATGTTTCATCCTGAATTTTTACATTAGATAAACACAACATGTTTAGTACCAGCAGTAGCATCGAGCCTTTAATTAGTGTGTTTCTTCAAAGTCATTCTTTTAGGAAAAAAATGCACTTCTATCACTATATGTATTTATAATATATACAGAGAGACAAAATGATAGATGCATAAATGTGTCAGAACAGGATGTCCATTACTTAGGAAATGCACTCTGGACCTCTTCTAATATGAAGAAAAGAAGGGATAAAAAAGAGTGGAAAGTATATTTCAGCAAAATTTTATGAGTTGAACCAAAGATTTTTAAAATACACAGAGTCCGGAAAAAGCAAATATGTTACAGGTGGTAGCATTATATAACTTCATATGCAATAACTTAATGTTTTACATACATCATAAATCTAAACTGAATTTAAACCTTCTTTATTGATTGAGAAATAACCTGCAAGTAAAGTGATCCCAGATCTTTTAAGTTCATGCAGTTAAAAATGAGTTTTAATCTGCTGGACAATGACAAGAAATTTGGAATTAGGAGACAATAAAAGAAGCTGGGTTAGTTCTTCAGACAGCAACTATTAATTTACCTCTGTCAAAGAAACCCTAATGTATTCCTGCTGAGGACCTGGCAAACCATCTTGTAAAGCTCTTGTGATGCCTGTCTGAGCATTAAACAAAAAGGTACTACAGGGCATTCTCTACACCTCCACCTGTGTGTAAGGGTTAAATAAATGGAAAATCCTGTTCTTACTGAAACAGGACTGTTCCCTGCTGGTTCACTCAAACTACCCCAAAGGGAGCCCCGGGGAAACGGAGCAGGGCTCCTTCCCTCTGCTCAGGCATGCACAGGCAGGTGCATTCTGCATCCTGTTGTGATTTTCCAGGGGGTTTAATGCACCTCTGTGTCTCCCTGCAGTTGGATTTGCTCCTTTCAAGCACAGATCTGACTCATTTAATTTTGAAACTGTTAAGTTGCAAACATTCCTACACATCCAGCCCTGTTTCCTCAGAAGTCAGTGGGTGCAAAACACATCTTTACTAATCACTTTCTTATTCTGCCTGGTAATTGTTTTTTTCTTTTATATTGCATTAGGAGGACAGAATGCTACATATTGCCTAACCCCAGATCCCTGAAGGTTCTGTATGTGTCTGTGTTACGTCATCTCCTCTAAACTCATGCACACAGAATGGATGATATCAAGCTTTAAATTTGGCTGCCCTCAGGTATTTTCTGCATATACACTCACTCTGTTCTCTCTAAATACGTTCTTTCCTGCTTCCTCATGGCTTACGTGCTTAAAGCCTATTGAAACATTAACTTTAGTCTTCCCTCTAAATACTGTGGTTATTCACTTACACATCTGGAATGGATTTAAGCGAAGATTAGTCTGCTTTACTCCTCAGACTGCGGTGTAATTCACAACATATTAGGTTGTATACATTTGTGCACATCATTTTTAATCAGATGCACAGCATGCTGTTCATATCCTTTTAGCTTTTTATTATTACTTCTGATACTGTACTTCATCAGATTCAATTAAACCTGCCTAGATCCATCACCAGAAATTATATTCTTCAGGTATGGAACAGGGCTGTGATACACTGCTTCATATCAGAGAGATATTCAACAGATATAACAATTCATATTCCCATTACTTTAGGACTATTACACAAAACAATTTATTTCCCTTCCCCAGTCATAAAAATTGTACCATGTTCCAGCCTCCTGCAGCCTACTCCAATTGCTTCCAGAATCTCCTATATCACTTGCCACTCTTCTCTTTAAATTTCACTTCTCCACTCTCTTCAGTTTGGCACACACTGATTTCCTCTTCTCCATTAGATTCAGGCAGGTGGGTTACATTCAGAGCTCAGATAAACAAGCAGTCGTATTAGAGAGTAGGTACATTCCCTGACTATTCCCCTAATCAGTTCATATTTACCTTTGTAACTGCTTGAAAAATAAATAAGCAGATGGTGAAATCAGTTAATTTTCCACAAGTCTTGTGGCACAAAAGACATCTTCAGGAAGTGTTTTAGATGGCAATTTTTAACTCATAATCAACTGCTTGTCTTTGCTTATACTTTTACTTTTTTAGCATGCTAGGGAGATATAAACTCTACACGATACGGAAGCAATGGCCCTTTGACACATCCAGTGCTGCTGTCTGAAATGAGAACATAAACCATCTGGTTCTCACAGATGCAGTGTGCAGGGGTGCAGGGGTTAAGATTGTATCCCCCTCATTCATGGTGTCTCTAATAGCTACTGTCAATCAAGCATCCTCCTCTTCCTCATCTCCTACAGAAGAAGCACATTTGAAATTCCGGCTAGGTAGTATGGGAGAGGAAGGAGCAGGCTCTAGCTGAGACAAAGGACAGATTATTTTTCATTGCAGATCTAATAAATTAATTTACTCATCTGATTTTGACCCTTTGAAGGGACATAATCCAGGCAGACTGCTAGATTTGTCAAAGCTCAAGGACAGTGGGTACACTGCCTCCTGCCTACCTCACCTCCTCTGCACGTGGGCAGACCTGGCCTGAGAAGGCAGTAAACCCTCCTGCGCAACTATTCAGAGGATACAGACACTTGTGCCACTGGAAGGGCAGGTGAAGATGATTTCACTCATATCTTAAGTATCAAAAGGAAAACAGAAGCCAATAGTGTCTGAGGCAATTCAGATAAACACACTCCAGATTTCCCTCATTTGCAAAGACAAAATCAAGGGTCATGAGAATGATTCAGGCTAAAAGAGACTTACAGACTTACTGCATAAATGAAAAAAAAAAAAAAACCACCACAGAAAAAGCAACAAAAAAAGAACAACCCAACAATTTAGATTTTGTTCATAGTTAGGGACTGCTAAAAAGAAGCTAAAACAAGACTCCTCTTTCACTCTAGGGCCAAACATATCACTGATTCAAGACTTTAAAAACCCAGAATGTTAAACCAAGGTTAGATCTGGCCTCTCATCTCTGATCATCCTTTCTATAAATCCTTGATAAAGTGTGTGTTAGTTTTATGGTACAGCAATAAAACAGCCAAATGCAGAAGTAAATGACCTCATACGAGCTATCTCTGTGCAGATAGATTCCCTTGGCAGATAGCCAAGGATTGATTGACACACATCTTACGGAACTAGAGTTAATTAATATGTCTACCAATTCCCAAATGGATCTCAGGAAGCAGAGAATCTGTTTAATACAGTAAGCAATTACATACTGTGTGTGGTCAAGAGACAATTGCTAATTGCCAAGAATGCATTGTAATAAAGCATTAGAGATTATGAACAAAACCCTTTCTGCTCTGCAGCTCCCTTATCCTTTCAAAACCTTGTTCTAGAACATTTTAAAGACTCATGATTCAAATATCAAAAGACATTTTCAAAGGGAAAAATAGTTCCCAGACTATGAAGTCAACACTAAAAGGGTTTGTTAATTTTTCTCTGAGAAGAAATAGTCATCATTAATTCAACAATAATGTCTTTATTTTCAAGGAAATATGGAAACCTGAATTGCAAAAGCATAAGGTAACTTGAAAGAGCTGGTTTTTTGAAGATCACAGAAGCTACAAGGAAGCTACAATTATGGATTCACTAGTAAAATGCATCCATAAATGCTGAAAGCACATCGGGAGTCTGATTGCTAAACTGAAGCAGTCCACTGAGCAATATGCAGGTAAGCCAGACAGAAAATACAATAAAGGAGACTAAACTATATTACACACTCAACACAAAAATAAGAGATTGGCTATTCTGGAAAGAAAAAGTATTGAAGGGCAGCACAGAGACATTCTAGTCAAGCCTTCAGCCAGGAAAACCAGCTTAGTCCCATGGCTTTCTGTGAATGATTCTGCTTTTACCAGGGAAGACAATGCTTATCTATTTAGTTATGATGATCCATGACAAAATGGTACAAGAGCTACTGCAAGAATTCTGCAATACTAAGCAAAAATCAGCAAGAGACTAAAGAAATGGGTGAAAAGAGAGCAATTTATTTTTCACAAAAAACTAAGGAAACAAAACCTAGGCGACATATGAAACTCTGTCAGTGTGTTAGGACAAATCTGAGAAGGGGGATTTATGAAGGTGTGACACTATTTTATTTCTCAGCTGGGAGAAAGCTGAGTTGATGTCAGACTGTACTGACTGAGAAGAAACTAAAGACAGTGGCTGGACTACCCCTCTTACACCTGGTATCTGTCCCAATTATAAATAAAAGAATGCTTTCATGCACCAGGTAGAATGGACTTACTTATTTAAGCCCCTGGGGGAAGAGATGCTGTGCAGGGGAGAAAATTTACAGATTCTGCTGTGATTTATCAATCAGCATGTCAGCACCTGACTCAAGAGCAGGTCTTACCAGATCTGTTTCCCAAGCCACAAAAACAAGTGAGAGTGAATTTTGGCAGGAAGAGTTCATGGCCAAACATCAATAAAGATTAACAAGAGGAAGAACAAAAATATTGTTTAAAGATAGTTTACCTCAGGATGGCTTCCAACTTCAATATAGGTGCAGACCGGATGAAAAGCCCCTGTTCCACAAGCATACAGGTGGGTTTGGTTGTAAGCCTTAAGCACCTTGATGAAATTAGCACATTCTCTCTAAAAGAAAAGGAGAAAATAAAAATTATCCATAGAGTTAATTCAGTGATTCTGATTAATGGGAGCTCTTCTGTGTTGGAGATATATGGCTGAATGAACAGATTTGTAAAGTGTGATCGTTTCATGCAGTTCTTAAGATTTTTTTACTGCTAAGCATTTAACAAATAGCCTGATTTAATTTCTCATTTAAATATCTTTGGTTGCTGTTTAATAAAGCATCCAACCCCAAAGAAAAGATTACAGAAAAAAAAATCCTAGTTTTTGTTTCAGACGTGCTTCATCTTTGTAATTTATGCTGTTGCTACATTTGTAAGACAAAACCCATTTATAGAAATGTGTCACAATGAAATAATGAAGAAAAATGGACCAACTCTTTGCTTGTATTCAATTATACAATAATTAGAAGAAAAATGGGCCAGATGGAAGAAGTTGATGAAAACCAAATCATTGATATAGCATTTTTAACAATCATACAAATGCTGCCTCACCCCAGTTGCCTGTGTCTAGGGGCCAGTCTTGCACATATGAATACAAATGTTAAACTTCCATACAATCACTGACAGCCTCTAGAATGCAAGCTTTGCAAGACTTGGACTTCATGTTTTCTTCCTAAGTAAATTATCCATCACAATGTTCTTTAAATCTCAGCAAATAAAAGTTTTATAGCAACACTAACAGTCCCTAGTACAAACTTTATCTGTGATCTGTTAACAAACCTGTCATTATTAATGCCCAATGTTATTAAATGGATAGTCAAAATGACAACTTTTTCCATTTGCTTGATATTTTTATTTCAATCAGGTCTAACATTGAAAAGAAATATGTCAATACCTGCGAATCGGTCTATTGACACATTTGAAAAAAATGGATTTCATACAGAAGGAAAATGAGAACAATGAAATTAAGTATTTCCAGTAAAGTCTGTGTTTAAGATGAGGAAATTTTTTCTCTGCATATTTGATTGCTTTTTTGGAACAATGCTCGACTCTAACTTTCCAAGTGGATCAGGGCCCATGGAAACACCACCTGAGCTACCACCCCCACAGAAATTTCCTTGACTGCCATCCTCCCTCTCTGTAACTTACTTGCTAATTAAACCAGATACTCCCAAACACAAAATAAAGGCTCTGCCAGGAAAATGCATGTGCAGTTTGAGGCATGCCTTAGGCTACCACAGGGAAAAGCAATGAACTTACACAGATGAAACACTGATTCCCTGCCTCTCACAAAGGACTGTACTGGAATGACATTGCTCTCACAATTTTACTCTATATTTGCATAACAGATAATGGCAATGTATTAAAGGCAGCACCCAGAGAAAAGCATACAGAATCTTACTACATCCCTCACTTACTGCTGTTAACTTATCTGTTCAACAGAGATGGAAGAGAAAAGATAGAGATAAGGTGATCCAACAGGAAATTGAAAGAAATAGAGATCAATGTTACTCTTAATTCTTTTTTATTCTGACTTTCTCAATAAAAACACACACAATTTCCTGTCCATTCTTATTCTTCCCACACACAAATTTAAGCATGAGCATACATTCATTATATTTATGTTTATCCACAGACTGCTTTCCACTGTCATACAGTAGATTACAAAGGAAATATATGGCATAAATAATTTTAAAAATTCTGTATTTAATTAATGTCATGATCTTTTCTGCTTTAAGTAAAAGAAATATGGAAAACTCAGAAAAATGTATTAATAATTTAATGCCTACAAGAAAGAATAAGATGGGAAAATACCCCAAGTTCATGTAAAATTAAAAAAAATTAAATAGATTGTTTCTTAAATTCTGTCATTCTAACCATCTGACTTTGACTCCACATAATTTCAAATTGAGCAATGATGTGTGTGCATTATTAAATAAATCAGAAGTTTCTCACTGTAGAGTTGTATCTGGCCTGATACAAACACAACACTGTTTCACTAGGACAGTGTCTTGCCCTGTCAGGTTTAATGTATCATGATTTTAAAAATGTTTTTATGGTCTACTTTTACCCTTTAGTAAAGCTTTTAAAATTATCTGCCTGAAGAACATGAGGTGTTAGAGGCTGGTGGCCACAGACAAAATGCTGTGAGTAGATGGGCTGGATCTACAGCCAGTGTGAATACCAGTGTGAATAAATTGTGCTGATTTTAGAGGAATTATTCTGATTTACAGCAACACACCACCTGTGACTGTATATGCACTCAGAATCACATAATCACAGAATATTCTGAGTTGGAAGGGACCCACAAGGATCATCAAGTCCAGCTCCTCAGTGAATGGCCCACAGGAGGACTGAGCACGCAGTCCTGGCGTTATTAACACCATTCTCCAACCCACTGAGACCCTTCAGCTGCTTATCTGTAACGTACAGCTAGAAGGTATTAGATAGCTAATGCTTTAAAGGTGGGATGGAAAAACCCTACTTAGATTAGGGGCTGGAGTCGTCTTTGATTTCTGCAGATGAAATTAAGAAAAGTTCTATCACTGCCTTCACTGAATTATTCCAGATCAGCCTGAGGGTGAAGGTGGATTAACCCTATCAGAGCCACATTTGCACATCCAGTGTGCAGGACTGATAGTAAATATCAGTCAAGTGACTTCAAATTTACAACGTATTTCCAAAAGCAGATTTAGCTTATTCATCTTGGCTTTCAAGCTCTCCTTATTCCTTGTACAGGGTGTTTTTTACCTTAGATATCAGAGAAATACACAACCTAGTTAAACAATGGGGAAGGTAAATACCTACAACTATAAACCTTTGACTATGACACATAAATTTATATAACATTTAAAGTTCCTAGTCCAGTTCAGACTGCTCTTATAGCTCCCCTCTGTTTTATAGCTGCATAAAGGAACCATTAAGGTCTATTCAGTAAATTCTCATACGCCTCTCTACCAGATTAGGTTTCTTTATATATTTTACATGGTAGTAAAAAAATAAATAAAGAGGGCTATTAAACTACAATAAATGACATCAAAGTAAAGTTCCAGTTCTGATTTAAGCCCTTGTCAACTCAGGAAGTTCAAAGTGAAGTTTCTACCCTGCCTGGGAGACGGTGCTATTCTCCCTGGAACTATAGCAACTGGCACATTGATTTCCAGCTCAGACTCCTTCCTTTGTCTAATTGTGTTCAAGCACAGCTGCACAGGTACACCATTATATGTGGAAATGTTGTATCTGGTCCTTTGATATTTTGAACTTAGCAGGAGTTTGCTTTGGGATGGTGAATATTTGGGTTTCCTGGTTTATGTGACTCTGGGACAAAAAAGCTTCCCACAAACCTGTAATAAACCAACTTTAACAGCTTTGAATGATTTGCAGAGACTCTAAATCTCAGCACATGTGTATGACAAAGAAGATTTCAGGGAAAGTGTGCGTGCACTGCATGCAATTTGGGTCTGCCACTATATGAGACTCGAGTGACTGACTCCCATTCCCATTCTGTTTCCCCATTCCTGCCCCCACAGGACAACTCCTTCAGTGGCATTCAGACACCATCAGCTCTGAAACCTGGCAGGCAGCTCTGCTGGTCCCCACACTGGTGGCTACGTCAACTCAACTACAAAGCAGCTCCCCAGCCCCCTTGGCTGGAAGCCTGGAATGACTTGGGCTTGCTGGGCTTGTCCCACTTGGCAGCAGCATCTACTCCTGGCCAGCCCCCTGGGCTAGCACTGTTGTGTTGGTGTGGAGGTCTGTGCCAGCGGGACAAGGCATTTCACTGCATGACTGCAGAGTGTAAGGCACTGGAAGGGAGACAAAGACAACAAAAGGCATGTAGTGTCTTGGAAAATACGGCAGACAGGAGGGAGTAACCACCAGAGGAAGAGGAGGCAACCCAGAGGAAGAAGCTGTAAGGAAAAAATTCTCAGGGAATTTCAAAACCGTGCCTTCAAGTGAATCCAGCCAGTCAGTTCTTTTGAATCCATTTTTGTTTTCCCCAAGAAAGGGATGTTGTTTAATGGGAACATATTCTGGACATATCTTTAGATATTGTTCTTTGTCAGGTAAAACAGATGAAGAAAGAAAATTAGACTTTTAAAAATTATTTTCCAGGTGGAAATAATTTTTTTTCATACTTGAGAGCAGGGTGTTGTGGGAGTTTAAATCCTTTTAGCCTAATATTGTGAATGAAAATGAATGCAAGGTTTGAAAAGTTCTCTGTAGGCAGGAAAGTATTGCTTGGATGGGTCATGAAAATAAATGTTAAAGAAGAGGAACACTGGGACCATCACAGTGAACCATAAATTCTTGCTCCTAATAATCTTGTTAATTATAATGGATAGCTTAATATTAGGAAACTTTTCTTGTCTATATAAAGCTGAACACTGGTTTATGCCCTAAAGCTTGAGTTTATGTATACATATCTAGAGTAGAAAGCATAGTGCTTGCATATGGCATAAAGTGATTGAAGTAGATATTCAAAGGGAAAATTAGGTATATCATGTGAGAGTTACTGCAGTCCTCAAAAATACCCATTCACTTATCTTGCCTGCCCCTGGAGAGGATTAGTCGTCATTTATATTTCAATAAATGCTCTAAGGTTTCCACAAGAGCTTTAGATTCTGCTTTGGCCTTGTACAGAAGAGCTTCTATCTTAAAATTCAAGAAACTATATCATTACACCATGTCTAGCACAGCCTGAAAGGTCTTCCTCTCTCTTTTCTGACACAGAGAACCTCTTTAAACAGCTACTTTTTTATGTACGTAACTGCTGGATTTGTGTCTGCAAACAGTTGTGTTGGCATGATTGCAAACAACCTACAAAGTATGGCCAAAGAAATGGTGACGTGCAGTAGCTGAAGCAGTCACTACAAACCCTGGGCACAATCCAGTTTAGTTCTTTGTTTGAAGCAATGTGGACCATAACCTTCACCAAAACCCAAGCAGCTGCTGTTGGCTTTCCTGGGGTTACTTTGGTGCATAAGTGCACCAGGGCACCACTGAAGCCATTCTGCCTTGCATCTGGGAGTTAGGAGTACATCTGCCCACCTGAGGAAACAAGCCCCAGAAGTTCACTGGGCATTCCTGAGTGAGAAAAAGGACTGAACTTCAGATACAATAACCATGTTTACACTTCCTCTAGACTAGACAGAGGAAGTTGTGGGGTTCAGATCCTCAGTTCCACGTCAATGATTTATAGAAATGAAAGTGGCTAAAAGAGTTTGCATCATACTATGGTAATGCAGCCACAGCACTCAGCTGCAAATTCTGCTGTGCTAAAGTCCTATTTGTTTTACAAGTTAAGAAATTATAAGACTGTCACATTGAGAGTGTTAATTAAAGTCAAAGAGGTCCAATGCGTCTGGACAGGTATCTTAACTCAAAATTTTAATTCCAAATATTCTATACCACCTATAAGGGCAGAGGGCCTGCTTGAAGAGAAGATAAAGTGTTAATTAAGTTTTCCAGAAGGGCACTCACTATATGAAGATCAGTGTATCTGACTTACAAACCAAACATGCAGATTTATTTTTTAAGAGTTTTCTAATATTTAACTATCAAGTTGATAGAAGGGCTTATGCAGAGAGATTAGTCTGAAAAAATAAATTACAAAGAAAATGTCTGCAACCAAAAGAATAAGAGCCAAATGCAGAAAGATTGAAAAACAAACAGTAAAGATATGTAACACTGATTAGGCTGTGTTATGCAGACTTTTCCCGGACAGTTACAAAAATAAAGTCCATCCATCTGTCAAAACATCTGCTCCGGGTATGAAAATTAAAACAGAATTTAGGTGAGTTTTATGATTTTCCAGTAATTATCTCTTCTCCAGAAGCCTGGAAGTTACGTCCTTCGATCTGGATTACTAATGCAGCAAAGAGTTTTTAATGACATCTTTTTAATTTGACGGGTAAGTCCCTGTGACTAACTATATCCAGATTTTTCTCCTTATTTTAAGAAAGAAGTTTCATTTTTTTAAAGCAGTAATGGTCTATCCTGCTTCTCAGATATTACAGCAAATGCAAATGGCCAGATTATGCACGGCAATAAGTAGAAGGCTAAATGATCTTTTACAGTATCATTAGCTTCAACAGTTTTCTGCTGATTTAATCCAGATAAGCATCAGACCCAGTAATACATTCTTCCTTTATATCAGACTTCCGAGAAAGCCAAGTGATTAAAATATCATAAGATTTTGTCTAAACTGGATGGGCAAAGGGATTGAAAACTATCATCTAACAGCTGGACAAGCAAAATAAACACGTGTTTTATGTCTTAAATCAAAATAGATGGACAGCTTTCATATAAAGTCCCATGCATGAGGTTAATTATTATGTTTACTTTTTTTTTCCTTCTTCTGTCCCATTAGTTGAATTTTCAAGTGATGAAGTCAGAGGTATCCATGGAGAATAAGTAATCTCCAATATTACTGCTGTCATTCAAATTTATCACACTGCTGAAAGACGTTCTGGACTTATCAGGGAGCTTTCTAAGTTCTCTCTTTTGCTGGTGGGCTACTGCCAGCTGCCATCAGTTCAGTCAGTTCTGGCAGATATCTTTTTCAGCATGGAGCAGCATTGTTTCAAGGAAAATATTTCTGAAGTGTTAGTGCAATAAATATATGTGTGATTGTCATGTACACAGATGATGGATTCTCAGCTAGACCCGGCAGAGACTCCAGCATGTCAGTAAGCACAGGCGAGGAAGCCTCTTCAGGGTGAGCTCTGCATCATGTGTGCTTTCACAGCTCCTGCTGTTTGGGTGCAATATTGTGTAAAATGCAGTAACATTTTTTAAAAATTATTGCTGTGTCCCTCTTTTTATCACAGTAACATTTGGAAAAAATACTGGTCCAAGTGCACAGTTGGCTTAAACTGGCCCAGAATAAGCAGTGAACAAAGAAAATTATTTGGGTCCTGTTAAAATGAAATGATATTTTAAAATTTATTTTATTTTTGTGGAGTAAGCTGGTTGGCAGCAGTGCTGCAAAGCTGTTGTGTTACTGTTGGCAGGAATAGGAAAGTCCCCAAGTACTGGGAGCTGTGTGCAGGCCCTAAAGGGTGGGGAAATCCTGCCTGGCACCTGTACTCCATGAGATAACCTTCCAGCTGAACCTGTATAGGCAGGTGCATGATTTTAGACTGGGGGAGGACAGCTGGCATGAAAACATTTGCAAACTGTGATTTATGACTGTGTACCCCTTGCAGCTGGGATCGATACCATCATTTACATCCCCTTTATGTCATTATTGTTCCTTGCAATTAGCAGGATCAATGTTTTATAGTCTTACCCTCTGAAAAAGCTAGTCTGCAGTGCTGAGTGAAGCAAGTTGAGCAGCTGAAGTGTTGGGGTCTGTGTAACTACCAAGAAAGGGTATTTCTTTGTAGTTACATCCCCCATTTTTCAAAACCTTAACAGTACTGTGCATTTCATCACACACACACGCACACAAAAAGTTAATACAAACCAAGCATATGCCTAATTTTTCAAAGCCGACAGATCCTCAGATTCAGTTGCCCTTATGCTGGGTTGTGATCTACAGGACTTTATATGGCATTGTGATTTGGGGGATCTGACTCCTTTGGAGATGTCATAAATGACTCTACTTTTAGGCATGGTGACCCTAACCCTAACCCTAAACCAGGACACACTGTCAGCATTGCACAGGAACCATTGATTAGTTTCATACCTAAATTTTCCTCTGCTGACAAGATATGCCCTGAGAAACTTCAGACTGATGAGGGTTGATAAGACATTTTTGGTTGCATGGTACAGCTTACTGTGCTTCCAGTTATCTTTCCAATTAAGTTATGCCTGTTATCTGTCTGATTTTTTTAAATGACAAGAGTTCTAGAGAATATTTAAAGTGTATAATTTACTCAAGTTGCAGGATGTCTGCATGAATTTAAACCATTAAAGCATCAAGGCAAGAAAAAAGAAGCCAAGAAAGCAGATGATTAAAAAAAGCCAGAAAAAATAAAAAGGCAGATATATCCTGATTCCTTCAAGCCACAAAACTGCAAGCCATATTAGCAAACAGTTGTACTGTCAGCACACTTGCACAGCAGATGGAAAGCTTCTCTGGTTCTGCCTTTGTGTTAGTGAAGGCAAAACACAAAATGTCTCCCTGCCTCTCTACCTACCCATCTGCAAATCTGGGTCACTGCTGGTATTTGGTCATTTGGCCCAAGTTTAGCACTAATGCTAAGATGGAGGTAGCTGAGCTGGGTGGGATATTCCCTAGGGTCTGTCTTGAAAACAATCTTAATCCAGAAGCCATTAGAAGAAGTCATTAGAAGCCATGCTTTGTAGATGCCTCCCATGACACATCAGACCTCTGAACCTTTGTCATTAGCACTAACCATTTGACCTAGTGATCTTTGGAAGTAACATTTCTACAACTTTTTCTTCATTCAGTATGTTCAAACTACAAGACACATTTCAAGCCCTGAAGTTTTCATTCAGAAGATGCATATAATAAATTTGCCAGACCTGTGAGAAGCTAGAGGGATGCCAAGAAAAGGCTTCAGCACAAAATACCTGCTTTAATGACTATGTCATATTTTTGTACATCTGGTTAATGCACAGTTAGCAAGACAAACCAAAGTCTTCTGTGGATGCAGTCCAGCAAACAAGTGGGTTTTGGGGTTTTGCAGGCATAGGATGACTGTTGTACATTAAACCTTTCCATGAGTTCTGGCAAGCTTCCTTTATTTTGAATTGCTATGTTTTTTCAGTAGTATGCACTCCTACAGTACAGAACAGATTTATTTAAGGAACAGAAGAGCATTTAAGAAATAACTCAAAATATTGGGAAGCTTTGAGGTCAAGCAGAAGCCAGTTCCTTTCTGACCATAACTTTTAAAAATCTCTTTTGTTCTACAGAGTAAGCTTGCCCCACAATATGAGCATAGCTTTATTAGCAAAGAAATTAACACTAGGGTTGGATTTCAGCTGAGGCAGTCTCACCAAGCCCAGCAGCAATTTAAATTGCAGCCGCAGCCTAGATCTAAGGAATCTCTCTTATCTATCTCTTCCATCTGGGTGGGGTAGTCACCTGTCTCCTGGAGAAATCAGATTACACCCCGCCTTTCCGAATTGGATCAACACCTGCTAACTGGGTGGAGCATTTCAGACAAACAGGTTGCCAAGCCTATTGCAGGCACACAAGACACTGAGGCTCCAGATCAGTCAGCTTGCCTTTTTTCAGCACAGCGTAGGCATATCCTCTAATGACTCCCACTCACAGCCACCTCAGATAAGTACACTCCAAACTCGTGTGTTGAAAGTGAAGGTAAAACTATGAAGTGTTGAAAGGAAGCAAAAGGCTGTGGCATCTCCAAGGGGCAGTTGCTTAGCAGAGTGTGTGACTGTAAATAAATATGCTGTGAGAGCTGCTCAAGAAGATTATGTGTGTCTAACTGTGGGAAGCTGGAAATTTCTGTGGGGATATTAAACTGCCTTGAAAGCACAGAGAGATGCAGAATCAGAGAAGTCTTAAGTGACAGAAGCTTAAAACTCAGTAAAAATTTGCATCCAAGTGAAATTGCTAAAATGTGAATTTGTTGAATGCTTTTGGTTTTTTTTTCTTTTTCATTTTTGTTGGTTGGATTTTTTCCTCTGTCTATAAATATATTCATGATTCATGTATAGTTACCCAAAGTTTTTGGAAAATTTTAATCAGAAAGGAATTACCTGAAAGAATAAGGTTAATAGGTTATTTAATACAACACCATTCAGTTAGAAGAAGAACAAACAACAAAAAAAAAAGATTAAAAATTGCATATTATTTCCTAGGCTTTTTAAAGAACTTTCCCTTTAGTTCTCTCAGTTCTGACAAAAGAAAAAAAGCCCAATATTTTAATTTGTGTGCAGCAGGGAAAAACTTAGTAGACCTATTTTTGGTGTATGTAACAGAATAACAGAAAAAATTAGTATTGGCCTAAATTAATAATGATACAGTAACCATGTCTTGAGTACAGAGGAACTGTGATATGTGATCTTTCAGAGCACACCTATCCTTAAATTTAACTGCTAATAAAACAGTAGATAATCAGAAAGAAAATAGACATAATGTGAAGGAAATTTAGGAAAAAAAGATTAAAATGTGACTGGCGCTAAAGAAAAGGCTTTTCTTTAACTTCATGAGCTTCAGACTGAAGCCCTGAAAGAAAACAGGGACTGAACATATCTATCATTTCTACCAGTCATCCAGTTAATGTGTTTTTCTGGAAAGAAATGTATGAAGAATAAATTTACTCTGTCCATCTTGGGGTGCAGTAAATCATAACATGGAATTACCCAACAACGTTTTGAAATAGTAATAGCTGGAAACTCAGCCATAAATAATTCTCAGACTTCGCCAAGGCCAAATGAGGGCTCATGAGGAACACATATTGATAGAAAATTAAACCCCATAATTTTGGGAAGATTTTTTCCCCTCCATTTCTCCTTTACTTCCCCTTTCCTAACTCTGACTTTGTATTTCAAAAGCTATAAAGAAAGCATTTCTGCAAGACTGCATTAAATCTGTTGAATATTAAATTTCCTTCAGAAGCAAATTTCTATAGTCACACCTATAACAGAAAAATAAGCCCACAATTGGAAAATTAGCTTTCTCCTTGATCTATATCAATTTGTTCCCCATACTGAAAGACTTAAATTACTTCCCATGATACATAAATGGGTAAAATATGAAAATATGAACAACTGCCAACTTAATTCTTCCTCTGAATAAGGACACAAGTTATTACCTTACAGTAACTGATTTTCCTTGGTCAGTTCATAGAAAGAAATATATGCAAATACCTAAATGAACACAAGCTGTAGGAACAACATCTGAAATGAGCCATAAATAAAGCTTTATGTTGGTGTGTTGAGGGGGTCCATCCAAGAACCAGAGCTGGCACAGCCAGAAGTTCCAGGGGGGAAAGGTTTGTTTGAAAGCTTCACAGGACTTTGAATGATTCCAATGTCCTTAACTCCTTTTTTACCAAGCCCAGTTCACCTCTGAGTGAAGTGGTTGCAGGTTTTGAGGGGTTTTCCCCCGTCTTCCTCTTTTGTTTGTAGTCTATGCACAGCAGTTTTCTGAAGCAGCACTATTACAGCTGCACACTGTTCACAAATGTCTCACTCTCTCATCTCCCAAATGGTAAGGAATGCTTTGGTAGGAAATTGTGTCCACATTAAAGAACACAGACAAGAAGGAGGAGAGAGCAGCCCTCAAGCTAAAAACCCCAGCATACCAACTGGGAATTGATAGGGTAGGAAGGAATATGCTCTGGCACTATTTATCTTACACGTCACAAAAAAAACCCAAGACTCTTCTTCTTGGCGTAGTTCAAAGTGAGAGTAAATTCTGTCCCCAAACTTATTTGAGACCTGTTACTTTGGATTTTTACTCATTTTATCCTTTTTTCCCAGGACACATTCACCTTTCTCTCCTCCCCAGGCTGGATGGGCATCCTGGGTCTTTAGGCTTTGCTATAGAATTTTACTGCTATGCTGGAGACAGAAAGCCAGAAAGGAAAAAGGGATGGCAATGAAGGTTGGTAGCCGAAAAGCCAGAAATTTGGCTGCAGATGTCCTCAAAAGGAAGAACCATGACAGAAAGGAATGAACTTTTCTTTGGCACACCCAAAGGGCCAGAGGTAATTTGACTGGAAAAATTGTGCCTGTCAGACGAATTTAGAATCCAGCCAGCATTGTATATTTAATTTTCAGAGTCCCTCTTCAGACCTTTGTTTACAATAACAGATGAAAATAATTACTTTTACTTTCTGACTCCATGTTCTTCTATTTTCCCTAAGGCAATAATAGTCATAAAAAGAGTTAAATGGACTAGTGTTCAGTTATTGCCAAGTATGTTTTTTTCAAAGTATCACCAGATATGGCTGAGAGACACTAGTTGAGTCACTTTTTTCTTTCCTTCCTCCCTCCCTTCCTCCCTTCCTCCCTTTCTTCCTTTCCTGTATCATTGCACACTGATGTAGCCATAAGCATACAGATCTATCCCCTCTTCTCCTATATTTTAGGGAGGGGATGGAAAACTTTAAAGAAAGCATAAACTAAGACGGCATATGAACATTTTGGCTTTAAATATTATTGTAACAAATGAGATTATTAATTAAATTGCAGTCACATGATTCTAATTGCATGAACAATAAATTGAATAATTAAGTGCCAGCCACACTTCAATGCAAAGAAGCATGCACAGAATATGGCTATGTCATAAAATATGTGTAAAGAGCCTTGCTGCTTCATTACTGAAAATGGGTTTCTGATCTTAAGTGATTCCAAATTGCTGTCAGAAGAACTATTAAACATAAAAAAGTTAAGCACAGTTGGAATCAGGTGAGAGATAATAACTAGGTAAAATTTAATTGCAATTAAATAGCCCAGGTAGATGCCTATCTTCTATAAATTATAATACAGTCAGTGCTTACCCGCATGCAATTGTGCTGCACACTACAGCTGTGTGCATGGAAGTGTAACTCCTTCTGGACCTGTATGGATATAACTGTGTATGTTCGTGTGACAGAGCAGATGTAGAAACTTGCTGGTACCAAATAAAAGTACTTGGTACTGTCTGTATCTGTTGGTACACCAATGTCTGCCTCTCACCAGAAACATCCACGGAGAAGCAGATCTCTTACAGTGTGCAACTTGTGTCTCTGTCATCGTGCAGCTTGTCCTATGTGACTTTGTTAAAGTACATACTGAAATTTTATAGATTTATACATGTCAAGCCCAGAAGGGACTGTTTCAACAATTTAATTTGACCTGGAATCCTTAAAAGTGGCTAAATAAATTGGATAGTCAAACCACACTTGAAAATAACATCCTAAGGTGCCCTTCAGAAACACATCTCTTAAGCTTTCAGGTCACAGAAACCTCCTGTACCCTTTAACAGGAATCTCTCTGATTAATTGTATAATTTTTGAACTACTGTTACAGTACTAATCTAATGCAGAGATGTATCAACTCAACAGCCAAGGAAGTCAAAATTTTTAAAGCGATGGCAAATTAGCAGTTTAAGACTAAATGAGGTTTCCAGTCAGGAATGTATCCTTGCCCTGTGCCTACCAGCAAAATTAACTAGTGTTTCTGATAACTTTTGTAAACCACCAAGCTTTGCTCTGCTGGTTTATAATATCCCAGGAATGTCAGAATGGAATTGTAGCCACAGTTTAGTTTTCTTTTTCCATCAGTTACCTGTTATTTAACCCACACTTAATGCAGAGGTTGCCATGTGCTTTTGTAGGGGCCCAGGTTACTGTTGGATTTTTAAATGCAATATTGAGGCTTATTAGTGAGGAATATGACTAGCAGCATGACTGTTCTGTAAGTTTAGTATAAAAGCTGAGAATTATTCTGCAGAGACTTTGTCTTCTTTGATCATTACCAAGGTCTAGCCAGGAATCATGAGTAATATTCACAGGACTTACAGAAACCAGAATAGATCAAATAAGACACTGAAGTCCAGAATAGCAAGAAATCCTCACAGAATTGCTCATTTCATTGAATTACATAAGCAAATATCTATTATTTATAGCCTTTAATTTTTCATGAACAATGTTACTTTGGTGCTTGCGATACTGTATACTGAGGAAATGGAAATATATTGTAATACTAAGTACTTACATAGGACAGTAATTAGGATTTTATTGGAAAAAAATCTATATTTTGAGGAAAAAATGTAGCAGTTAACTTTTTTCAGAGAAGTCCTGCTCTAAGTAGGTATTGCCTAGCTGGGAGGGGAGTCTTTCAGCAACTCTTCTCAACTTACTCATATGGAAAAAAATCCAAAGCACACTTTAAAAGTTTTATCTCCCTAAACAGTGAGTAAAGCTTAAGTAATTAACATATACTAAGCCCTTTAAGAAACAGAAATTAAAATGACTGTTGAAGTAACAGAGGGGTAGCAGGATAGCAGGAATAAGCCCCATTGACTGCTCTCCTCAAATCCCATGTGGACCATCCTAAGCCACAAACCTGCTGTGCTGAGACGGGCATGACTGACAGCACCAGGATAAGGAATCCCTCTGAAGGAGTGAAAACAACGCTGAATTACCTCTTATAATTATGAGAGGAAATCTCAGAGGTCATAGCTGAGGTTAGCAGTGGGGCAGGGCTGGGGTTATGCTTGTGCTGCAGCTGCTGCAGTGCACCTGGCCCATTAGTGGGGACTTGCATTTTCAGCACTGACTTACCCTGGAGATCAATAATTAAAAGGAAGGTTTTTTTAAAAAATACCTCAATAGAGAAATATAGACTGTCATGTAAAAGTTTTGAACCATCAAGTGAGGTGTATATAATATCTTAGAAATGGTACATGCTTAAAGCCGTATTAAATAAACCTGGTTTATATGTCACTTTATTTGTCCTCTTTTTCTCCTGTTCTCTCTAATGAGAGTCTATTGAGTTATTTTTATGGCCTTTATATTTCACACTCTCAAGGTACTGTCAATGGCTTTAAGGAATAAATAAGGGAGGAATAATTAGGTTTTTTAATTATCTGTAATTAAGAGTTAAAGCAGTTGAATTAAATATGTTGATTGTAATGCACTGTTTTATGGCAAGATAGCTGTAAATATTTGAAGACAATGTTCTGAACACATCAAGATATGTATTCCCTCTTTCCTGTTGCCTACTGAAGACTGGACTCACATTGCACACCATCTATGTGTTTATTTTATTTCTCATCTACTCCTGTAGCTAATTCTAAAATTTAAAAACAAAAAAAAAGGCAAAATCACCCAAATAACCTTACAGGATCTACTGCCAGGGTTACACAGTGCACTGCACTGCAGAGTGGTGTGGCTTCACCCACTCATGATCAGCAGGTGTAGCTGTCCTAATATCACAGAAAGCAAAAGAATTAAGGTAAATAAAAGTTACAGTATAAGCAGTCCTCTCAAGCTCACCACAGTCAGAGGATGGAGACCTGAACCTCCCAGCCTTCTCCAGAATGTGTCTCTACAATTTTAAACAACTAAGCTGAATTAGAATCAGCTTAGTGCAATGTATAAAGAATACTTTTTCTTACTATGGTGAATTTCTAAAAATAATTATTAAAAAAATAAGCATATACTTTCATTCTAGGGACTGAATCTCTTATTAGTTTTCTAGGTTTACATTCCAATCATGAAAAAAATGTATTAAATGTAACATCATAATACTTGACATGAGATGAAGCAGCAAGGTTAGTTAATTTGCTCATATTTAACACTAGCCCCTTTTTTAACCTTGAGTTTTTGATATCCTAGGCTTCACCTTGAAAAGTGCTCCTGAAAATTACTTGTGGACATGAACATGGATTAATTTAAATGCATTATTTCTATGTAATGAGATAGCCTAGGTATCTGGCATTTCAGCTGTCCCATCACATATTTAGCTTAGCCCACATTTCTTACTTTTTTACCCAATCTACCTCTTCTGTTCCCCGATGGCATTTTTCGAAGACAACTGTCCTCTATGGCCTAGGTAAAGACTGATGAAACTATTTTTATTATGACCTAGGAAATTATTCAAATGGAGCTCTCTAGAGGCATATGGTTGGCATTATGAATATTTTACAGAATCATCTCTGAAAATCAGGCCAATAGCATATACACACAGGGCCAAGTTCCACTCTCACTTATACCTTGGCAGCGACGATGATTTCCCATTTGGCTTTGCTATGCAAGTATTTGTTTGGCTTATTGCATGCATGTATTTTTTATCTGTTTTTCCCCTTCTTCAGCCCTATTTCCAACACTGTTCCTATAGGAACACTGAGAGTTCCTATCAGTGTGGAATGATTGCTATTTGGGGGCTACTGGCTATGTCTCTCTTACTTCATAAATAAAGGGAATATGACGTACACAGGAATGAGGGAAAATGTTCAGAAAATGATGCCTAGTGTAGCAGTGTCTTTCCTGAGGCACCAAAATTGATGCAGAATGTTAAAAGCACTTTGACCTCAATATTGCTATGAACTCCCTGCAGGAGAGGGCTCTGGGGAACCCACTGGCTCCAGAGAGATGCTACAAAGAGAAAGCACTTCTTGGAACTCCCTTGAGCACTGGGACCTGGAGCAGGGCAAAAATGGGTGAAAACATTATGTACTTTCTCAACAGGAGATGAATATTCAAGGGTTAATTTTTTTTTGGTAGACAAATTCTATTTCATCTGCATGATTTCCATTTATAAATGGAAACTCTTGGTCATGAAGACCAAATTTCTGTATAAAAGGACTGAGAAAACTCAAGAGTGAAGTGATTAGATGTGTTACCATATAGAGTAGGAAAAATATTTTAAGAATTAACACAGTAGGACATAATAAAATATTTAGAATGTTTTATAAAAGGAAAATAAATGCTAAAAAGATTTGTACTTACCACAATATCTTTTCCAGCCCACTTGCACTCATCCCTTCGGGAATGTGATACAGGCCAAACAATCTAAAGACACAAAACAAAAAATCACATTGTGTTATTTCATGCTTCAGCATTCACAAGTTGCAGGCCAAATGCAACAGAGTCCCTTTACTCAGCTTATCTTCCCACAATTCTTTTCCTTATTTTCTTTTCTTTCTTAAAATTTGACAACAAAGAAATGAAATATTGGGAAAAAAAACAGGGATAATAGGTGTCACAATAAAAAGAATCTTGAAGTCTCCATTGTGAATTTCAGCTGTGAATCTCCAGTCCTAATGATAAGAGGGTTTACTCTCCATTAAGTGAGTGTTCTTTTAATCTTTTAAATCTCATGTAATACAACCACACATTAGAGTTCCAGCATCAGAAATGAATTGTTTACCTCTTCAGTGTATCTAATAGATCACTATTTGCTACTTCAGTTAATTAAAAAAATAAAAAGGAGCCATGATATTTGAAAAGTATCACATCATCAAAATAGAAATGTTTATGCTGTTCCTATAGAGCCACCGTAACACAACCAATCCTAAATCTAGGTTTTCTGTAGTGTTTGCTTAGCAGAAAATGGATCTCACCTCATACAGAGAAAGTCCAGAGACCCTCACAGTCAATTATTCATGTTTCTTTGAAAAGCTTTTAGGAATTACATATAGAATAAAACATGATCTTCCCATAAAATGCCAGGCTATTCATTTGGGAGACTCAGATAATGCAATATGAATGGCTTTAAGTCTGGATTACAGTCTTGGTGTTCAATATAGTTTGTTATTAGAAAGCAAAAGGCAGAATATTAAAAAAAAAAAGATGGAATGTGGATGACTGAAGGGGTCAAAGGAGATGTTATGTATGATATTTGAAAACACTGTTGGCAACATTTTTTAAATTCAAAATTTTCTTAATGAAATCCAAGTAGCAATCGAACATCGTAAGTCAATAAAATAAGGCTGAAAATTTTATAAGCACATTATCTCTCAGAGGATTCCCACTACTTCCTGTTGCTATTCTCAGCTTAAAATGTGCAAAGATGTGAAAATTTAAATTTACTAGGTTGAGAAACATTAACCAAACTTCGCAGATATCCCAAAAGGACTGGTTCAAGTTCAGTTCAAGTTTTGGGCAAAAAATCTCAATACTTTTCAAACTAGTGTATTTCAAACCAGATGCTCTTTTTCCTTAGTTTCACATTAAAACCTTTTCCTCTAATTTAGTTTAAAAGAAAGCTAAGTCCAACTGGATTTAATACACTAAAAAATTTGACTTTTTCAGTTTTGATTTAGCCATCAGCATTTAGACAGAAACCTGAGGAGTTTTCTCACATGACAGAAACAACAACGTGAAGCTGGAGCTCAAGTATAGCACTGGCTGCATTGTAATTTTGATTGAAGTTTCTTACACGACTCTCTTGTTTATAATAAAGAGATCCCCAAACTCTTAAAGCCTTTTGCCTGTTATAAAATCTAGTCTAAATTCTCTAAGTCTGTTGCTAATGTACATTTCCATGTTACTGACAGCAATTCTTTATTTAATATTTTAATATTTGTATATAAAGTCAAATAGTGTTCTAAAATTATCTTAATATGTAAGTATATAAAATACAATCACTCTCATCCTACAGAGATGTTTTCTGATATAGAAACACCTTCTTTCCTTTAATTATTCCAGATGTTTTGCACATTAAGCTATTGATCCCTCTGAGAATTCAAATAAATAGCTTGTTTCCTTTATAGCTGCTCTAAAGAGAGTAGAAAAGAAAATACCCAGTTTTCCTTTTATCCTCTTATCCTAGGAGAATACAAATGAATAGCCTGTCTTCCCTCTGAACAGAAAACACAAGGTATTTATTGCTATCATCTTAGGAAGCTAATAGTCAAACGGCCAAAAGGTCAGGAACAATAAGAAAAAAAAATAATCCCTGGGTATTGAAGCAATATATCTCTCATAAAAGGGTACTCTCTGGATTTTAAAATGTGCCATCAAAATACTTAATATAACAAATCAAACCTTCATCCCACTGTTCACTGTCTTTACATTTTGTCTTACTAAAATACAGGAAAACTTAATTATTTATTTGGACTCCAACAGATGAATGACACTAAACTGCTTGTCAGCTTTTAATTAATCACCAACTTTTACTGGAAAACTACAGTCTCCATCCAGAATGGTAATATTTCATGGACTTGTTCCTGTTTTATTAATACTAGAACTATTTGGTTCGAAAGCAGCAGAGTGCCTACAAGTGCTGAGGTACAGAAGAAAAATCAGCTCTTGGATTCCTAAACAGCTTCTTTTATCTATAGACAAACACAGAGCTGTAAAGCCTTTCTGGGAAAAGTGTCATAATAGATTCTTGACTTTTTTAGCAGTTGCCATAAAAGTATGTCTTGTTTGGGAAATAGCTCTGGATTATTCACTTATCATTTATGTCTTTTTTGAAGCCTGAAAAAAAATATTGTAGATTATATAGTCAAAGGTCACAGGCTCATTATAAATTTCTTTTCATAGAGTCAGCAAATATTTTTGTTGTAACAGTATTCCTGACATCCAAACACTTACTACATAATTCCAACAGTGCACAACATAGTCTGAGTAATAGCAAGTCTTTAACATTAAAAGCATATATTTACATTTCACAGAACATGAATGGACGTACCTTTTGATATTCCTTGATGTTAACCAGGTTGAAAGAAAATATGTGATCCTTTGCTCCAACATACAGCCGACCTCGTTCTTCATCCAAGAGGAAAGTATGGTAACTGGAGCTATTAGCTAGTCCATTGAAATTGATTATGTTGTTGGATTCCAACATTTCTGTAAGATAAAGGTAATACTTTTGTAGTTAATATGGTCAAATGAAACAGAGACTTACATTTGGACTTGTACAGATATCATTTTAGGAATTTGTGCTTATGGTGTAGAAAAAAGTGAAAGCATTATGTACCTGCAGCCTTGACTGTTTTTTTGACCTTTGTGTAGAGCCGAATCTCACAAGCAGTTTGGATGCTTGCAATAAAAACAGTCAAATAAATTAAAAGCTTGTATGAGTTTTTAGGTGGCAAAATTCTCTCCATGTAGCTCATTAACTGTCAGACAAAGTTCAATTTTGTCCAATCAATGAGATTTGCAAGGATAAACTTGGGGATAATCAGCTGATAACCACATCTAAACACAAAATCTATTTCCAGCAGAAGAAACTATTTCAAAAGTAACTTATGAGAAAAGGGATAAGAATGACAAGGTGATGAGATAAAATAATATGTAGCACCTATTATTAAATGCATTATCTTCTGAGCTTTCTCATACGGGCAGCATGTTGTTCCCTTGCTTGGTACAAGAATTTAACTAGAGAAAGTAACTTTGCATTCTTTTTAAACTCAAGAGTAATTTTATAGTACTGATATTCCTCACAGAGATTTGCATTTGCCATGGACAGGACTTTTTAAAGTACAAGGATCCACAGTATCATCTGAGCTATTCAAACATTAATGAACTCATATGCATTCTTTTGAAAAATATTTTTGCCATAAGTTCATATGTGTATATTCATAATAGTATAAATATTCTTGAGAACACACTTTCTTTATGCCTATCTATATTTATACCAGGACCAAAACAAACATTCTCTATCATTTCAAGGCATGACTCCATGAGTAAGTCATCAGTAAGAAACTTTCCTGGTGACGACAAATCCTACATGGTTCAAGCCCTGACCTTGTGAAGCATGAAGGCAAACGTGCAGTTTTAGGAGCAGGAGCAGGTCCATTGATGGAGCCATGAAGACAGATGAAAAAGGAAGTGAAGACAAAAGCATCCATGAAGACAGATGGAAAAAGGGAGCAACTTCATCAGCATCCAAGGGCTGATGGGCAGAGGGCATGGCCTGTGCTTCAGTTATGTAATATCTGTGCCAATTCTGCCTCATGTGCAAGCCAAGGATGCATGTAACTCCTCTCAGACCAGATGCCAAATGCCTGGGTGACTAGGATTTACCTAAAAGTGCAGCCATGTTCTATGGCTTTTTCGTTTTCAGTAAAATCCCTGCCATTTTCCACCATTATTCCAACTGAAGAGTGAGTGTAAAATAGCATCCCATGTACTGTTAGAAATCAAGGAGAAACTGCTGTTTCTGCCTAATTTTTAACTCATTTTCCTTCTTTGTCACTCAATCTTTTGTATTAACAAGGAAGATTATAGGTGGGGATTTTTTGGACATAGGTAATAGTAATACTTATGATTTTACAGAATTTCACACCTGCAACTTTGTAGCTCTGCAGATGTTAAACCTATTTTTCATGTTCACTTATACCAGGTGGATTTTGAAGCAGGATGAAACTGCAAAAACATTAGTAGGCAACATACTCAAGGAGGAAAAACACTGATAGCTGCATACCATTTGGAATAGATTTTAGCTTTAGTATTCTTTGCATTTATTTGGAAAAACTCTCACTACCACCAAAAATAGTTAATTCATGCAGCAGTGTAGCAAAGTATCAGACTATATTTTATTCCTTATTCTACACTTTTTGTCACTAAAAATAACTATACATTTATATCACAAACTTGTACTGCTCAAGATTGAAGCTCACTTCTTAAAAATTATTTTTCTTTCAAATGTAACAATCAAATTACTCCAAGCAGTCTTGTCAAAATAATTCTTATGGCTTCCTGCCAAGTTCTAGAATTTGACTCTATTGTCCTCCAGTTCACTTATTTGCATTTTGTAAGAGACTTTACTAATTCTCTTCACTCTGTAATGACTGATTCAGATGTTGAATGTCGACTCGCTGAATAGTGAGTGATGTAGATGATTGATTGCTTAACTTGTCTTAAAACTCTCTCTTGGCTAGAAATGCTCTGCTGTCATCTGTATCTGATCATTTTTCTTATAATACAGCTGTCAAAAACCTTTGTAATTTTTCATCTTTGTTGGTTTGAACTCATATAGGTATGATTCTGCCCTTTGTGACTGCAGCGTAAAGACAAGTGTCTGCTGAAGTCGATGTCACACAAAGGTAAAACTGATAAAAATGAAAATGAGATCAGTTAGGCACACAGCTACTTGGCTTAAAAGAAGTCTGATATGATTTTGCTAATGCAGAGTTCTAAATGTTCACATCTACAGATGGTGATTGATATTTTCTTTTCTTGCTAATATTAATGAAAAATGTGAGATCATAGCATTGGAGTCTAAGGTTTATTATGGCCAAGAGTAAATTACATCATCATCTTCACTGTTCCTAAGTCTCCACAGTAAAACTTAAAAGGACCAGGTGTGGCTGTGCAGGAAAACACATATAGGGGTTTTTTTCTTTTAATTTTCTGTGACTTTCAGAGCAAGCAACTCAAACACTGTTGGGTTTTTTAAGAACATACAATTTAAAGTCTAACTAAAACCTAAATTCCATTGCATTCTCTAAGAATGGGACATTTCTTCTAGATTTTAATTCAGCATATGTCCCATTACTGACTTTTGCAGATGACAACTGGATTTCCAGGGCCTCTTGCCCAAAAGATCAGGTCTAGACATGCTCCAAGCAGTGTATTTAAATCCCGTGACATCAGGTTTCTCCCTGTCAGGAACTGAGAATATAGGGTGAGGAGAAGAACACATTTGTGTATTGATGATTCTCAGTCACTACTAATTTAGGTAGGTTTGAGCTACATCACAAGTTGGAGGTGAAACCCTAAATAATTTTTGGAGTTCCTCTGCTGTTTATTCTAACTGATATATATCATCCAGTAATGAATGTGGCTTTACAGGCGATTCTGGAACAGGGTGTTTAAGAGCAAAGCAATGGGATTTGCACAATCAATACAAATTAACTATTCCACTTCCTCAAATTCATTAATTTTAAAGTGTTTACTATCCAGCGTCTTCAGTATCCAATGAGTGACTATTGCTGAGAGAAAGAGCAAAGACAGGGCTCAATCCCAGAAGGGCACTGGCATCCATCAATTCTGCTGAGAGTTGATCACTCATGCTGGCAAGGTTTGTGGATGATCAGTGGTAACATAAACTAAGATTTGCAACAAAGATTGCACTGTAATGAGAGGAGGAAATGACGAATGCATGCAACGAATCAGTGAAAATAATATCATCTACTTCCATAGCCTAATTATTTTCCCTCTTTTATTTGTTATTAAATGTTGGCTTAGCCATGACCTCTGCAGACAGGTAATGGTTGTCTTAAAGACTTTGGGGTGGTATGTTTTTGGTTTTGTTTTTTTTTTTTTTACTTCCTCTAAAATCTATGCAGTTATTTTTATTGCAAAGATGTAACATTACTCCACCATTTTTCCAGTACTTTCCGAGAGAATTTCTTCAGTAATTGCCCTGAGACAATTTTCTCATTTCCTTTTGACACATCCTCACCTGTAGTCATGCCTGTAGCTTTGAACAGGGATGAACCTAACCACTGCACACTACAACTAGCATTGTCTGTGAAATGCCGTATGACATAGATTTAAAGTGGGTGGGGGTATTTTGAAGGTAAAAAAGAAGTCATTCCTTTTGTTATTGGTGCTTGATTCCCACATTTATTAAGTGTTGCATGTGACCAAAACTAACAGTTTGAAATGCAACATATCTGAAAAAAAAAATCATATTATAATGAATGTGATGATCACTGAAATCAGACAGAGGTTGAGTTTCTCAGGGTCTGTGGGCTAGATGCTCCTAATAACCACCTCAACTAGCTTTAATTCACATTCCTAACTTACTTGTTCCATCTTACTTGCTTACATCTCCTTTCTCTGCCAGCGTCCAAGCTTGAAGTATTTTACCTTTTTCAATGTGCTTTCTGTAGACTCTGCATGGTCTTTCTTCTATTAACTAATGTGTCTGTTGATCCAGTCTGACTTGTGTCAGAACTTCCTCTTTGCCAGATACAGCTGGCAAATTTACAGAAGAAAACCAGTCCCTAACTCTTGCCTTCCTTTTAATACATGGTTATTTAATTTGCTAATGGAATTGTAACTTAATAGTATATATATACAGAGAGGGCCAAATTCCTGCTCTGAAATCCATGGAGATATGTATGCACAAGGAACGTAGATTTGGGTTATTTTTATCACACTTCTTCATTAAAAAAGAAGCCAGAAAACCACAGCTATAGCTAAGATGAAAACAGTCATGAAGATACTGAAGTTTGCTTTATTCATTGTTGGTGTTCCACTGTAAACCTTGTTTTATGTCTGTGTTCCCTCAGTGGAGTTTGTCAGGAGGAGAACATAAGAAAAGAAAACCATCTTATTTTTCACTTATCTACTAGCAGGCAAACTAATCTTTTTAGCAAGAGGGTATTTGTTGGTGTAACAACTTAGAAAATGTGTGGGCTTTGGCCTACATCCTGTTATAGACTTCACAAAGACACACACCAGCCAAGACTGTTTTTGTTGACAAGGGTCAAAAGGGCACATCAATTTCTCTAAAAACCAGAAGAAAGGTCTCCTAGTTTCCTCAGCAGGATTCAGATCTGGTCCTGTCCCATTCCTGGTGACTCTGCAGAGTGACTGGATCATACAGGGAGTGCTGCTCGTCACAACATGCTCCCAAAGCCAATGAGTGGGTTGCTGGTTGCACAAAACTCTCGACCTTCATTCCTTTGCCAGCAGCGATAAGATCTCGCTGTAGATCTCCCAGCAGTAGATAAAAGATGAGTCAATGCCATTATGCCATCAAACGGGGATTTTGCTGAACTGTGAGCAGTGCCTCCCACAACGTCATGCTAGAACATTTCCTTCTTCTCTCGTCAGGCCTCCACTTTGGCTACAGAGGACCAGGTGGCCGCATGTTTGCACATGCATTTCTTGCTTACATGCACATGCATATTGTGCCTGTTCTGTATATCAGCATGTGTATCTTTCTAAATAATCCCAGATGTAAATTAGTCATTACTCTTTGAGTAATTATTTGCTGAATTCTTGGATACATGCAAGGAAAGGAGTGGGTATTTTAACTTTCAACCTCTCCCGCAGCTTCCCCATTTTATTGCTGTGAGTGCAGATAGTGACTTCTGCCGCAGTCAAACAGTTCAGGAAAAGGTAGGGACTGGCAGGAAATCAAGAGAGCTTTCTGCAAGGCATGAGCCAGCAGAGCTATGTGGCAAAACCAGCAATATAAGCAAGGAAAAGCCACCACAGCTGTTGGGAGTCCAGTCCCTACCCAGATGAGACAGTGGCTGTCATACAGTGAAATATTTCAGTGGGGTAGTTCCATATACAATAGACAACACTAGTGTGAAATCAGGTAAGCTTGACCCCATGCCAGGCCTAATGCTCAGTAAAATGGCCAATAGCCAGAAGAAGAACAACTCCTTCCCCCACACCCAAGATTTAACTTTATAGTTTTTACTTTAAACCACAATTGTTTTCTTTCATTGACACCTCAGACATCACTGGGACCTTAGGATCTAGCCTTTAGTGAGAAAAATGGTTCAGTCACCCACCCTAATTAAAAATAACTTGCTAACAGTCTGTGTTAGAATTCAAACTTCTATAAAGCAAAACAAGAAAAACAAATTCATCCTTTTTTTTTTTTTTTTTATTTTTAGCATTTCACCTGAGGGGGAAAAAATAATTGGAGAAACATTTATTTTGTTACATCTTTTAATTTAACTGGTGGGATTATTTGTCTTTCAGTTATATTTAAACTGTTCCAACATTTCTAAACTATTTTTACCAGTAAGTCTTTGATTTCATATTAGCAGCAGAAGAAAAAAGACATACAAATTATCAACACCATTCCCTCCAAAAAAAACCCCCAACAACTTATGCTTTCAGATCATTTTAGAATTATGCTGCTTGGAAATACCAGAAAGTGATCAGTTTTATCTCAAATGAAACAAAAAAAACAGGCTTCTGAAGTGTATGAGATCACATAGTGCAATAAGTGATTTATCCATTTTTAGAAATGTAACATGAAAACTTGTAATCAGCACCTTTGGGTTTTTGCTTCACTGGAGTCACAGAAACTTGAAACTACACAGCATTTGTTGTTGACGGCAATTCAGCGTTATTGTAATTTGAATGAGATAAATCACTGGGAAAAAAGGGAGGTTTATCTTATCAGTAATCAAAATACAATTGGAACAGAGCCCCTCACAGCTGTTCAATCAGTCCCAGCTTTCATCCTCTTCGTCTATCTTATCATAACAGTTGCCAATCACCTGCTTTCCCTGAACCCTACTAAAAAAAGGAAAAAACACAACCGTATTTGTTTTTGAGCAAAACTTTTGCTCCTGAAAGAACACATAGTTCATACAGACAGTTCAAGGAACTATTACAATTTATCAATTAGAGGTAGCTAGGACAAGATATACAGTTTTTTGTGAAATAGTGATGTAAACCAAGCATTTTAAATGGAACACTCCTGCCTACCTTTCACTGCAGCAAAAATAACTTGAGGGTCAGGAGTATAGTTTGATTAAAACCAGATACCTGGAAGGAGGAATGTTACACCCATGTTTTGTTTCAGTTGCACCAGTATAAGCATGGAATCCTTTGACTTCAAAATACTGATGCATATGGTTTTTTATACTGTAAAACTGAGAGAAGATTTTAGCTCATTAATGTCAGCACTATTTAGCTACATGACAGCCCTTAAAGTGTTTTTGGTTTGAGTAATTGAAGGGGTTACATGATATTTCAAAGACATAAAACATTTCGATTTTTAAAGCCAACCTGTTTTCCCTTTATTATTTGCATTATTTTTCCTTTTGGTCTCTGAAACTGAATCCAGATTATCCCTACTGCTCAGCTGTTGTCTTAAAAAACATGAGAAATATTAACCTATGAGCTAAACAAAGACTTGTAAAGCTTGATCTCATATATTTGTAAGATTATAGTAACATCCCATATTATGAATTTGGCTTAGTGAGAAAGGTTATGGCACATATTTAACCATGAACTTCACAAGTATTTAAGCCTAACATTGTTACAAAATCACAGACTTACATTACCCATACTACCTATAGCATTTGTGTGTGTGTTTGTGATGAATCAGGCAGAAATATGTGATGGCAAAAGAACACCATAATCTGGTTTTACTAAGATGTTGTCTGTCTAAGGGAAAATTTATTTATCATGAGATTTGAGTAGGTAACATCTTTGCTATCTCCCACTTGTGCTGGTTTAAGAACTGCTCAGGAGAAATAATGAAAGTGATGCATCATACTTAAGAGCACCCAGACCATAAGGAGATCTATAACTATCAAGGTTCTTTAAAATGTGGCAATAATATGGCAAAATAATGATCTAATGCAGAGTTTTTAAACATTCTAATTCAAACAATAGAAACACTGCATGCATATTAACTCAGCCCTCTGAGTTTTGTTAGCCCAATGTGGCACTGTGTGACCTTAAATTGCACCATCTGAGCTAGCACAGGTAAACAGCTAAATCCTATTCATTAAATAACTCAGTTATCAGATCTAGTTAGAAGTTAATCAATTTTCAGCTCTCTATGATACTTCTGTGAAGTTAGTCTTCAGCGAGCAGAACCGGTACTGCTTATCAATTAAGTAAAATTGTGGGTAGTTGTAACTTCAAGGAGTAATTACCTTATCTATAAACAGGACTGGCCTTGTCTCATTAAATATCATATCACAGAGGCACAAACACCTTTGCAAGGCTAACACACAGACAGTTGTTTTTCCAAGGCAGGTATGTATTTCAGTTGGCCAAGCAGGAATGAGATGGGAAGACTGTCACATCCCATCCTCTACATGGTCAAGCTACATGTTGAGTCCAAGTGTAGCATGGAGCACAATTCTTACTGACTGTTTCCAAATGAAGCAAGACACAGATTTCCAATTTCTGAACTTTTTCTGCCAGAACAAAAGCAAGGCAGGAAAGAAGCTGCTGCTCTCTACAGGCACAGCTACTTGCTCCAAACATTGACCATGCTGCAGTGTAAGTGCACCTGAGTTACTCACAGTGTCCAACAACACTGGCTAAGAAGCCAGCAAAGATGAATTGATTTTGCTTTTCATCTAATTGTGACCCAATGAAGCTGCATGCTGAATTATTAGGATGTTTTCTCAGGCAAGCTACTTTGAAGTTAGCTCAAGAAACAGGATTGTCATAATCATGACAATGAAAGTCAGTTATAATCAATGCAAGGACAAAGTGTCTACACAATGACTTTTGTACAAGTACAACTTGTCAAGTTTTAGGTTTATTTATTTATTAATATTGAAGTAATCTTCCAAAGAATCATTATTTCTGAGTAAAATCTCAGAAGAAGGTAAAACTGCCTGAATAATGCCAGAACCTGTCATGATGTTTGGGGACTATTACGTAAAAAACTTCTTAAATACAGTGATGCTTTAGAAAATTCCTTTCTGAAAAGGGAACCTCCTAACAACTGAAGCTGAAAGTCAAAAACCCAGTCAGTGTCTTTGTGATTTACACACCATGGACTATTAGGAGTCAAAAGTAACAATTGTGTCCATATGTATACTAGAGTTGCAGTTATGATAAAACCTTTCCTCATGTAAGTGTATTCCTTTCCCACGGCAAAAGTATTAAAGTATTTTTTAACTCTTAAAGAAATCTTGCTTTCAGGTATCAAATCAATGTACTTCAAAAATAAGCTAGCTCATTAAGAAGAACTAGCAAATAGGAGCTGTTAAGTTTCACAGGGGTATCAGAGGAAATTCTTTAAAAGATTGGTGGTTTTATATTCAAGTGTGACTTTACTGTTTGACAAGCAAGTTACCATCGACTCCTGGAGAGACTAATGGGATAGGTCTGTAAAGGATTTAGAAGTCAAAACTTAGACATTGTTAGAAGGAGGGGGACGTGCAGAGGGTGAGCCATTAGTGAGGGTGTCAGTGCTTTCACTGGCTTAAGAGGTTGCAAGGGAGAGTGTGTCTACAGCTTCAAACACTGGGATGGGAGAAATCTAGCAGAGGTAGATTCCATCTGAAATTAAACAAGCTCCAAACTGACCTCAGGCAGGTTTAGATTTGATAGGAGCAAGAAATTCTTTGCTATGCAACAGGCCCAGGTTGCTCAGAGATGATGTGGATGACCCATCCCTGAAACTGTTCAAGGCCATGCTGGATGGGACTTCAAGTAATCTGTGCAAAGTCTAGTGCAAGGTGTCCCTGCTCATGGCAAGGTATCCCAGACTCTTGGAGCGAGATGATAAGGTTTCTTGCAACACAAACCAATCTGTGCTTCTATAAAGTCCTTCTCTGCCTTCTCTGATGTATTTTATTTTTATTACTGAACTGACAATAAAAACCTGCACAAATATTTAACTAAGGTGAATTGTTTAATATGCGCAATAGGGTTAGGAAGCTTCCCTGGAAATTTAGTTGCATATGCAAAACTGAAAAATAGAATAAGTAACACTTGCGTCTTCAGCACATTTGTGATGGAAAATGTATCTGACCTGCTTAAAAAAAGGTCTTTTTATGCTTGAAAATAATTTGTGAAACTCTTCAAAGTCCTCTGATTAATAAGATGTAAAAAGGGCTTTGGGTTAGTCCTGCTAGTAGGAAAATCATTATAATCATTATAATTTATATAGCAGCTGGCTTAGATGAACTGTGTCCAGGTTTTCGTATATGGGTACATATCAGTGACCTCATATTCTTAATTTCAGACATAGCTATCAACACTCCTTCTGTTAAAATTTGTTTTTGCAGAATGGATCCACTCTTCACTTTGATCACATATCCAGCACTTTGAGGAATTGTCTTTTAACACTAATAGAACGGATGAGTAAAATTCATGCATGGATTTACATCCTTCTCTCTTCTGATAGCTCTTGTTTCTTCTGTAAGTAAGGTTTTGGATGAGTTTCAGCAAAGGGCTGAAAGCAACAACTGCAGTTAAGCAGTCTGTGTAGCTGACATACAGACACACACATACACACAGCTCTGCTGTGCACTTTAATTGCAGCAAAATAAAGCAGGGACTTCTAACCCCTGACCCTCCTTGCATGTACTTCCATGCCAAAATAAAGTGATAATGCCCAATTTTGCTCTTAACTATCCTACTGAAAATCAATAGACTTATACCATGGATAAAAGATTCTGATTGCGGTGGTTCTGCAACGTGTGTGATATATTTCTTGTTCATTAGAAGAAATTAGTAAACATTATTTATCAAATGTTTCCAGTTGCACCTACAATCTTCTGTGCATCAAAAAGGAATTTCCAGTTTTCCCCTTCCATCCAAATGTCATAAACATAATAATTAATCCTTCAGCAGCAAACCCCCCATTCCTCAAATCAAAGTGAATTTCCTCATGCCTGATACTGCTCTATCAATCAACATTTTAAATGTCTTTCAGGTTACACAAACCCAACGAGATCTACTTTCACTACTTTTATAATTATTACACACTCAAATAAGAAACAAGAAATTTATAATTAACTGCTAAATTCAAAATGGAAAATAAACCTTACCTGCAATTTTTACATTAATTGTTTGGGTTCTGGGCATACTCTAAAGGGGCTGGGAAGAATGCATTCTACCTAAAATGTCACTGCATAGAAGCAAACTTGTAACTGTAATTCTGACAACATCAAAAAACTACAGTGTGAAGAGCTTTAACTGGTTTTAAAATCACCTAGAAACTGTCTTAATCCACTTCACACAGTACAGAGTTAAGCCACAGAAACTCTTGACATGGGCTGTTGTAAATGGTAAGGCTGGTTATAGTTTCAAGGGACAAAGCAGCAAAATCAAGAAAAATAAATCTTTAAGAGGCTATTAAATTTAGAGAAACAGTCTCTGGCTCATCAAGTTCCAGAAATTCAAACTGTAGAAAACTTAGAGTATTCTGGGGAACTCTCACTCTCTGACCGACCTAACCCTGTTATCTTCTGCTATGGAGAACCCTGGTTATGGAAACACCAAATTATGTGTTGTCTTTGGCTGTGGCTGGAGACAACATATTTCCCTCCTAATCGTGTGTGGATAAAAGTGCAGCCATGACCTGAGTTTTGACAAGGAAAGTGAAGATGCAAAAGTTGAAATCTAATTCAGTAAAATGACTGCTGCAATTTTCTTCAGCTGGCCATGGCGCCTCCCTCACCCTTCGTACTCCACAGTCCATCTTCCCTCCTCAAGGCCTTTGGGGCCTCCCTGGGTGAGTGGAAGTACCTGCAAACAGCATCATTTGACACTGATTGAATTCAGTTTCTGTAACAGCATTTCAACCTCTAATTCCTTCTAAATGCCTTTTGTTTTGAAATAACTTGTCCACATGGATCTTTTAAGTGAACTCCAGAAAGACCCATCAGCAATTTCCAGCAGAGGTGGAAGAGGAAAAGCAAGTGGATTATCAACAGCACTCAGGTAGAACCTCCTGTCTGGCTGGGCTTAATGCACAAGGAGGTTTGGATACAACGCCCTGGTGCTTGACCTCAGAGCACAGGTTCACTTACTCAAAGACACATTAGTGTAAATACAGTTGGATTTGTTTGAACAACAAATCACCTGGTACATCAGCCTCTGTTTAGAGCTGCCTCAGAAGGGGTCCAAAGGCAATTGAAAGTAATTTTATGATGTTTTGACACCATGACCACTCGGACAGTCCCACCTGAACTGGCTCACAGCAGGTTCCTGGTGGCTGCTCTCAGCTGACATGGCCCAATTGCAGCATGTCCAGCACATCTCCTCCCACCTCCTGCAGCAAGTCTCAGTAAGAGGAAGGTGACGTGCGCACAAATTGGAACTAAAAAAGTGAAAATACTGTTCCAAAAGTAACAAAACCAATATTTTGTTCAATGAAATTAACTTGTAGAGGAGGGGGAGAAAGCTGGTGTGGCTGCCTGCCATGCTAAAAATCCATCTTCTTCCAGCGGTTTTATTCTTTTCCACTGTCTTTTAACTAGCAGAAAGGAGATCTAGTCCACACTACTAATCCTAGGTGTCTCACAAATCTAAATAAATGGTAGCTTTTCTTGTATCATCACAATAGCATCATTATCCTCAGTGTTAGCATCAGGAAAGAAAAATAATGGAAGTTTTTATTTCTGAAGGTCCAGTGGAATATAAATGAGAATCATTATATCCTTTTTGCTCAAGCCACAAAAAGTGCACTTTTCTTACCAAGACAGAAATCAGAGATCACATTCCTATCATTTACTTTGTCCCTGTCAGAACAGAAGCCTTTAGAGAATGATCTGTAGACCGAAGGTATCAGTGAAATGCTCCAGATACACCGAAATGGAAAGCAGGGTTTGCCTTCTTATCTTTACTATGTAAAATGAGAATTACCAAAACGTAACAATTTTTGCAAAATGCACTGCAAATTTTAACCTCATTTATTTTCCCACACTCTGCATTTATTTGCAGTTTGTGTGCTTTGAAGCAGGGCCATTTTTCATTTTGACTTAGGAAACATTGTCCACTGGCACCAAATTGCCATGCCTGCACAATGTGAGTTTAATTAATTTCTTATACACGTTGTGTAGCCTCAGTGTAAGTTTAGTTCATGTAAAGGGTGCATTAAAAGCTGGAATGTTGTGGGGGAAAAGGCAGGGCACTTTCCAGTTCCCCTTCCAGACCCAATGATATTATTCATTCTCGGCAGCCTCACTCTTACTGTACTAATTTCCCTCCAAAAAAGCACTCCTTTGGGTGCAATATTCAAGTGTATGTGTATGTCAACTGCCACACAGGCTTCCAAATGCCCACATTGATCCAAGATACCATGAGTCACTGTTGACAGATGAGGAACATTCACAGAAAATCCCCGCTGAAAGTTAAAGGAGAGCTCACATTTTTCCTTGATGCTCATACACTAACACATAGTGGTTAATGGTACACTCCAGAGATTTGGGGGGGATTAAAAAAAATTGAAGTTACAATTCACCTAAAATTGAAAAGGACACTGATTCAGTGTTTCCAAATTAAAGTAGCACTGGGTGGTTCCAAATAAGTTCTAAAGACTAGAAATTGATATAACTATTGCTCTATTGCTTTTAGTACACCCAAATTAATTCACAGCAGATGTGGCTATAACTTAAACACTTTAAGTGAAATGTACTAAACATGTCTGTAAAACTTCTTATCCTCTAGCAAGATTTTGATTAAATTTGGAATAAACTAATGTCACAATATAGTTCCTATATGTTTATAATGTTTGAAGACTAAGCAAAACGCAAATAAAGACATTACAAAGCAGCATCATGATATTCTGTTGCAAACCACATTCATACTTCTAAGATAGCTGGGAAATCTTGTCCTGATGATGAAGAGGTTTCCTACTGATGCATATATATTCGAAAACCTTCAGGAATTGATATCTCACAGTCCTGAAAACAGTGCATTACCAGTCAGTGTACAAAAAATACACTACTTTTTACAAAGTTTTCAAAACATATTTCAGCCATTTGTTTCCTGTAATGTCAAATAAATATTCCAAATCGAGTCTTTCCTTTTATTTTTTTTTTTCCATACACAAATGCAATTCCAGTAGCAGCTGACACGGCTTTGAGTATAATGGCAAACACTTGGGTTTATTTCTAGTTAGTCTAATTATGAAAGGCATCAGGGTAGATGTGTTTTCTTTTTGTAGCCAGTTATACTAATTTGACCTTCTGGGGAAACAATTTCAAAATGTCAATATTTGCATGCCTGAATCCTGCTATGAACTAAAAGGGTTTGTGTGCAGTGGTGCTGCCTCAAGCTGTGACACACTACTTACCTCCTCAGAGGGAGTTAACACATTAATTTGAACAAATGAAATTAGAACAGCCAACTCTCCATGGTGGGCAGAGGAAACATACCCTGGCCATAGTGGCTGACCTCAGTTTAAGTGGAGTATTAATTAAATTAGTGGAGCTCAATTAAACTGTTGTATGACAGCTGCATAAGGAGTGCATAAACACCCCACAAAAGAGGAGGTCTTCAAGCTCGGAGGTTTGAGTGAAGGTAGTATTGAGTTCCTTAAAAGAAAAGTTACTTTTGCCCTTTTTAGAAGTAAAACTTTAAGATTTAAGAGAATAATTTACACGTTTGCTGGTTTCTGCAGATGTATATTCCAGAAAGCACTCCTGAGATTCAGACGCTAACAAGCCTGAACAGGAATCTGGTAGAAAGGTCTGCAAGTTGAGGAAGCTTGCATCTGCTCCACTGTTTAGTTCAACCAGTTTGTGACCCCTGAGGTCTAATCCAAAGCCAAGTAAAGGCAGTGGGATTTTACTGAATTGTGCTGAAAACTGCATCAAGCCAATGGATTAAGAGTACGATTCCTACAGGACCTATGTTTTCAGGAACTTCCTCCAAAACATTTACCCTTATAACCTCAGAAACATTTTTTTAAGTATGTACTATAAGCTAAAATACAGGGTCCCAATGGATGTCACTAGGTAACACTCTTATGAACAGAGCTCCAAATGCATTCCTTATTTTGTGATTAAATGTTCAAGCTGACATGTACTGCAATGATCTCTGTAGGGAAAATATAAGCAGCGGGAGTTTTCTGTTTTGCCTTAGTCCAACTCATCTGAGCTGAGAGTGGGCTTTAAGAAGTGAGATTTGGTGTTGGTTCATGCATGTTCCTTGCATGTCCCACTGTCTCCCATGCTACCTGACATCTCCATTTCAGAATAATACTAAACTAACAAATGGTGTGCCCTACAGCTAACCTGGATACCTGATCTGGGCCCAAGCTTTAGTTATGTCACGAAGCAGTTTGCCGAAAATAAGTGCTAATGTAGGTCAGTGGAAGTCATGAGCTGCCCCTGAGGATCTCCACAAAGAGATCAAGTCTGCCTATATTTAAGAACATAAATTAATCAAATACCATTTTATTCTGCAAAAGAGACCTCAGCATTAAGCTGGAATGCAATATTTTAACTGTAGCTACTAATTTATTATCATGACAGATTAAAATGCATGTTTTTTGTATGTTATCCTTACTTTGTTCATTGAGCAGAATGGATGAAACATCAAATTCATCTTTCTTTTTGAGCTTTTCAGTATTTGTCCTAATGACTATATAGTCTTCAAATGCTGGTCTGGAAGAGGGAATTACTAAATTGCTTTTCATCTATACTAAAGTAAAAATATGTGTCAGAAATATGATTCAATGGAAAATAAGCTGTTATAATTCCTAATGTATATGGGCACAAGAAGAGAGAAAACAACAGTACCTTAAAATAACAGTCATTTTATCTCACTCATCAAGCCCTGATCTTTGAGAATTGTAAGGGAATCAACTATCTCAACCTTTTTGTCCTGTCTCACTCATCACACCAACTAGAATCTGCAATAAATGAAGTAGGGGTGTTACACACAGATTTCACCTTGCTGTTTTACCCAGCCCCATTCTGCTCATCAAGAGATGCTGAAGTGCCTTAGAAAAAACGGGGGAAAAAAGTATAATTAAAGGTTGCCAGGTACTTCTGCATATGAAATAGGCTGCTGAATTCTCTAGCTGTGCAGAGAGAAAGGCCTCCTCTCTGGAATTCAGACTCATTAGCAGTCCAGGCTCTACATCTCAGATTCACATCCAGAAGTGAATGTGTTGGAAAAAAATTTCCAAATAGAAAGAAGCAAGACACTCACCATGCAAAATTTCAGTGCAGAGTTGTTACACATTTTGACAAACTAAAGCCATCAATTTATCACAAGTAATACTAGGCAGTTAATTAGTGTTCAAATAATTAGGCATTTACTATGAGGAAATGTATTACTTCTAGTCTTAAAACTTACTTAACACACCTTTCTTCTGAATTCAGAATTTAAATCCTGATTTATATTTTACACACTGAATGTTTCTGCAAGTCAGGAATATAGACTGTTTGATAATTAGGGGAGCAAACTCCACATTCTACCGTGGAGTAAAAGCAGAGTGAAATGGACAATCTGTAGTTTCCACACATCAGAAACCTCCGTATATGCATGCACATCCTAATTCCTGTATAATCCTGACTGGTTTACCTCTTAAAATAAACAGACTCTACCTTATGTCCTTACTGGATTACTGTGAGTAGGATGTTTACATAAAGGATATAGCTAAGTATTCACTGAACATAACAAGACTACGATTCATTCCCATGCATTAGAGCCCATTATAATTTGGTGGCTATATTTAAATAAACCAACATTTAACTATGCTGGCAATTATTATCTGAAGTTAATACTCTAATTGAGTCCAATCCTTCCACTTCAGAGTCTGATTCATTGAAATGTTTATCTGCACTACCACTACCCATTTACTACAAGTGTAAATATGAAGATGAGAATTTTGTGTGAGAGAAAGAAAGCATAAATGATGGTCCAGGTGTATTAGATGCCAGCTTTGTAAACATTCATATTTTCACAGTTAATACCAATTACACTGTGCATTACCCTCCATGCAAAGATCTAACCACAATCTAATAAACAGCAGGACCCAAGTCTTATTGTCAGTCACTTATTTGGGCAGCGCAGAAGAGTTTCAAAATGGAAATAAAAGCTGTAAACCTTTTTTATATCATCCTAATTGGGGGTTATCTTCATGACATGAAGCAAAAAATCCTGAAGTTGTGCCCATGCTGAACCGCAAAAACCAAGTGCCACTTCAGGCTGACACAGCACCCCAAGGTTGAAACTTACTAAGCCTGAGTGAGTAATGTCTGTGGAGAAAAAGAGGTGGCTAAGGGGTGATCTAACTGTTGTTGATTATCTGTTGGGCACAGTGAAAGAACAAGAGACAACATGCACAAGTTGAGTCAGGGAAATACTGAATGGGATATAAAGAAAAACTCTTAATTGGAACAATAACCAGAGAGTTTCTAGAGTCTTCACCCTTGGATTCTGTCAAAACTTGACACAATCAGACACAAAAATTCTAAATTAATTCTGAATATAGCCTTGCTTTGAGCAGGAGGTTGAATTAGAACTTTTCAAGCATCTTTTTTCCCTATGCATTAACTATATTGATTTAACTGCGATAAATTAGGAGCTAAAAAAAAAAATTAAAAAAACAACAGGACATTATTGGCAAGTTCTCATTACTAAAACCAACAAAAAAATCCTCCAAAATCTCTCTTAAAGCTTTTTTTTTCCCCAGAGGTATTCCTGAGGGCAAGAATTCCCTTATTCTAAGCAAGAGCAGAAAGCAAACAAATGGGCAACAGGACATACATACGGCACATTTTGGTCCTTGTAAAGCAGCTGGGGGCATAAATACTACTGCTTCTGCTTTACTGACCAAATGAGCTTTCCCTAAAAGACAGAGGACTTAAAAGTAAAATGCATTGCAGTTTATGCATGTCAGGCATGTCAAATACAGGAATTCAGATGTAATTTTGGCCAGATTTTCAAATAGCATAATATATGGCAACATAGCTATGTAGATGTTAATCTACTAATCACATTTTTATTTGTTGTGCCCCCATATATTCACAACACAATCTCTTTTTAAATAACAGCACTTATAAATCATGCAAACATGAACAGGTGACAGTTCCTCTGGATTGATATTTTCTACGAAATAGTCCTTTATGTATTTCTGCTGTTTGCACTTATTACATGCCCACATTTAAGATCCCTGTGAAAATTTTTCGTGAGACAATGTGGTAAATAGCAAATAAGAGGGGCACAGGTAAGCATCACCTTAATGATGATAAAGTAACAACATCAACACACTGAAAAGAATTGTGTCCTTTTGACTACAACATTACCCAAATCTCACTCCAGCTGCTGGACAGCACATGCACCACAGCCATAAAGAATACAATGAGACCTAACAAATTTGGTTTCTCAGTCTCTTTTGCAGAAGAATAGTCTGGAAGAAATAGTGAAGGTACTTAGAGAGTTCAGAGTGTAATTGGCTGTGGCTATTTAAAAAACAAGGGAATGTTGATATAGAAAGACAAAAGAACTGCAGTGTTAAGAGTAACTCCTTTTCCTTTTATGGCTTGTTACTGCATGGCTGAACATTGCCACGTACTTTATATTTTCAGAACATACTGAATTTAAGAAAACTCTTTTGTTCCATTTGCAGCCCACATGCTGACACAGCATCTCATCTCTTATTGTTCTGACTTAACTATTATCTGATATATTTGATGTGCTAAAAGAGACGAAGCACAAAGATTCCAGTTACCTTAGAGATACCAAAAGAAGAATCACTTAGCAAAAGAACAGCTGAGAAGAGATTGTTTCTGGCAGTTTCACTATGGGGTGTGTGTTAGACCCACAAATGTCAGCTCAGAGCCTGTAAGTCAGGAGCCTTTGTTGGGGCTCTGCTGTGCACTGAATGATCTCACTCTCTCCTGACTCCCACACACAGAGGTATACAGGGAAGAGCAGGCTCAACCAGTCTTAAATTCCTTTGACAGTTCAGACTCCAGATAGATTCTGTAGCAGTGGAAGCAGGGCTCATAGCAACAGTTAGATATGTTTTGAAGGAACAGATTTATTCAAGGTTAGTAAATGTTTCTACTGACATTTTCCACAGATAGTAGTTCTGGTGACGAGCAAATCCTCACAATGGAAATCTGGGCTCCTAAGGAAATCTTTAACAGCCTGCAGGACCTGATAAGGCACAGTACTAGGCAGAAAGGACTGATTCCCATATAATTCCCCTGAAAATTTCTGAGACAGCAGCTCCTCAAAATCTGAGCACTCACAGCTCCAGCCTTGCCTATAATAGACATAATCAAGCTGTATTACATCAACTTGATTTGTATCAACAATCTGAAGAAGCTCTCAAGATGTCTTGTTCTTTTAAGCTAATTTAAAAAATAAATAAAATTGTGCTCTTTGATTTCTCTAGGGGAAGTAAGTTCCATGATTATGACAAAAATGTGAAGCAGATGACTTGATAAAAATCAAAACCTCTGACTTTTTTGGAAAATAGAATAGGGCACAGGGTAACATCATCATTAAGATCATAGCAAAAACCAGGAATCTCCATAGCTCTTCAAGTGATCATTTTACCTACTAAAAGAAAATTTCAATGAATACGTGGTATAAAAAAAGCAAACTGCTGGAGAGTAAAAGCTCTTTTACCAAGAAATATTGTACTGTGGTTCCAAGGAGAGATGAGCATTCCTAGCTGCATTCCTGAACAAAGGATATCAAATGAAGGCAGGAGGAAATAAAGCCTGACTCCCTGTGATGTGTGCCAACTGTGGTCTCATAAAGCCAAGAAATCTTGGAATGCTTTGAGTATGTAGTATTTTTAGAGCTCTAATAAGGCACACCTGAGCTCCTCTTTACCACATTTAAAGATATGTGCCACAGAAGCTAGATTTTGCTGTGCATTTTTGCCTATTCCAGTAACCTGTAATTAAAAAGCATTCATATGGAGGAGAGCAGAGCACTCAGTTTGCCTGTTCAGATTCCTCTGAATTCCTCCTACATACTGTTCTAAAGGGCATAACATATAGTAATGTTCTCAAATTTTTCTTAAGTCATTTGGCTAAGAGTAGATGACACTGCTATGTCTGCCTTGTTGAAATCAAATATTCTCGTTTCTCCTACAGATGTTCTTCCTCAATTCTTTGACTTACTGGAGTATATGTCTACACCAGCTGTCTTCCTTCAGCATCTCCACAACTCTGAGCCAGAACGAGAAACAAAGCTGTCTCTACTATTAATAAGATTTATTTTCATTTTACCTAACTAAGCAGCACAATAAAATAGAAAGCTGTAAGAATTAAGCTCCTCCACACCAGACACATTAGCTACAATAACCCTACTGTCTGCCCTGGTATGCAGGTATTGGTATCAGAAGTTACACTGCGCAGAGAAGTCAAAATGAGCTATGACAGCATGAAGGAACTGAGGGACTGTTGGTTTCACTCCATCTAATTTATGTTCAGGAAGAGGTGATGTTACCCAGAAGCCAGATGCAGTCCCAGCAGTGCCAGAATAATCAGATCTCAAATATACAGTATATGTGATCCAGAGATGGAATACAGGTAGCCAGTCATTTGGATCAGTCATGTGCCAAACAACTCCAGTAGTTTTTAATACTAGAGAAAAAAAAGTATGGATTCAAAATACACATTGTGTCTATCAAAACAAAGGAGGACTAGGAAAATGTTCAAACAACTCAAGTTTTACAGGAATCCAGTTACATTTTTATTAAAAATAATAATAATACAGAATTATATTAAAATTAAATGCTGTCTGCTTTCAAGTCAAGGAATTTAGTTTGTATGTCATCCAGGAGTCAGTGTATGAGTACTGAACACGTATAATTATTCTTTCCCAGTCAGAAATTGGGCTGGCACTGTCTGAACTAACTGATCTCCTGTAATCTTTACAATTAACTTCTGCTAGAGTATATTGCAGTACTGATCCCTAAATACACACACTGCTTGTCTACTATGGCAACATCTTATTGCTGGCTTGAACTGCTGAATGGGAGGCTACAGAAAAGCTTGACAGAGTCCCCCTGAATTGCCCAGCGACAAGAGTCAACGCAGCAAATTTTGGTCAGAAACCAGATCAAGCTTCTTCAGCGTGAAGATGGTCAGCCACTGGCACAGAGGGCTAGAGAGGCTGTAGAATTTCCATCTTGAAGATACTCAAAAGTTGTAAGGAGAGTGCCCTGAACAACCTGATTTAGTCAGCCTTGCTTGGGGTAAGGGGCTGGATGTTAAACCCGAGGACTTCAGCAGCCCCTTACAACATAAATTACTCTGATTGTTTAATGATACACCTGCCCACTGTCATCATCTATAATGATAAAGCAAGGTCCTACCTATGTTCTCTTTTTAACAGCTACTGATGCTTTCACACAAGCATTCTTTTTTTTTTTTCTTTTATAAATACATATCCCACCACTTCTACGACAGTCTACATGGTAAATTTCTTTCCTCCAGTAGGAAGGAACAAGTACAATAATGAATTAGGATTTTCTATCAGGACACACAGGCACCTAAAGCAGAATCAGTGGAGTAAAGCAAGCAAAAGCATCCAAGATAAGGGCAGTGTATGTGTGCCATGTTATGCAGCTGAGAGTAGAAACTCTAAGATTGATCAAGTCCCCTAAAATTGAGATCTTGTAGTTCAGAGAAAACTATTACAACTAGTTAAAATTACAAACTGAGATAAAACTAACACAAAATCTTTCCCCAGTTTTCTGTCAGTGAAAACACCAGTAATTTTGCTGCTGCTGCTGTTGCTGGAATAAAGATATCTCAGGAGCACCAGAACACTGTGGGGGTGGATACAGAGTAAGTGGCAACCATAGACACAACTTCAAGCAAGCAGGTTCAAACTTTAATGACCTGTGTAGGAAGATAAATGAAACTTCAAGAGAAAACAGCACTGTTGGCATGAGGATGTTGTTAGGTGCAGCAGGCAAGCACTCTCAGTGCTGATAAATTGGTAGCTGACAAAGAGCTATATCTTATAATGATGACTGTGAAAGGCATGATATATTTTTCCTACAAGTTCTTTCTCTTTCATCACATGTGTTTGATGAATCCTAAATTAATATTGTGCTCTGTTTGAAATCAGAGAGGAAAAACAACAGGCACTTATTAATCACATTATTTTATCTCTCAATTATCCTTAATTTAATAATTGTATTACTTTCACTTCTGTTATAACTTCTATTGCAAACACTATTGCACTATTGCACTTCTATTGCAAACACTATTTTTTCAGGTGGTTTAGGTTACCAATAATTTTCAGTAAGAGTACTTTTCCATCTTTTCTTTTTCCTTTTTTTTTTTCCTTTTCCTGAAAGCTCTTCTCTATATCATTATTTTGTCTAATCATCAGCCTTCCTGGAAATATTAATCATTATGTCTACTAGACTTTCAGAATAACCTGCGTCAAGTTTCTTTAAATTGCTTCTCTGTTTATTTTAGCCACAGTCTGAATAAAATTATTTGAATAAACAGGTCTGAAGCATATCCTGAATTGTACAGTTGGGATATGAGTCCAAAATCCAACATAATTCCTGGCATTACAGTAATAGTATTTAGTAGAAAAAAAAAATTGTATTAAAATATAAGTGGCTGTGGAAAAGAATTCTGTGCAGCTAGCTTTATTTCCCCTAGTAAAACATATTTTATTATCCTTCATTTCTTGCACAAAAGACCATGAGTCCTATCTTGGAAGAACTAAGAGAGTTTTGCCATGGTTTTTTCTGGCTGATCATATACTCCATCATTGGCATGTAATTAAGAATTAGTCAGCTGAAAATACTGGCTTAAAGATACATTGGTGTGAAATTTAATGACATCACGTTATGTGAAAGAAGCAAAAAGATTAATAATATGGAATATCTAGTATTTAATGTCCAACTCAGCCTAAATACTATAGTGCTTTGTGGAACATGGAATCTGAATGGTTAAATTACCTAGGTCGAATATTTTCCAGCTCAGACCAGAACAGAAAGCATAGTTTGGAAGCCCCAGAGCAAAGTTTCTAAACCCATTTTCCATAATTTCTTTGCAATATGTGGCATGAAACCCTTTATGTACACCTATCACAGATGGATGGACACCACTTTGATGTGGCCCTTACCACTGCTCTATTTCAAACCTCCAAGAACATTTCGGTGTAACTGATTTAACTTTTCATTTGGTCCTGTATTGAGCTAAGTGGTCTGATCTGAAACTTTGTATTCTGAAGACTCTCTGTCTACATCTCTCTATCTCCACAGGAACAGAAGGTGTTAATGAGAGCACAGTTGTAGTTCTAGGAGCTCACAAAACTTACATAATTATTTTGGCGGCTCAGGGAACACACAAGGACATTTTGAGATCTTGATAGATTAACATGGCTTGGCATGGAGAGTGCTTTGACTACTGGTCTGTGTTTGTGCAAGTGGCTCAGCCTGCTCTGTGCAAGGGATGGGCTGGATAGAGCTGTGGCAAGGACAGTCACACTTATTAAGCTTCAGCTATTGCCTGTAACTAAAAACCAACTGGCCTGATATTTGTCTCATACAGTAATAGCTACAGAAGTCCTGGCACTAATAGCTCACACAGTATTTACTGTTTCACATTTTGCAGGTTTAGAAAACAAAAAGCTTGGTTAGCTAAACAAAATCAGTGTTAGAAATAGGCCAATATATTCTGAATAACAACAGCATAAAACCAGTTTAGTTGAAATACAGAATAGTTTCGCTTTGCTCATTGAGTGCTATTGAATTTTTGGCATGGAAGAATAAAAAAAAAAGAGCAGATGGTGAAAGAAATAAATTAAGCTGCTGGTGATGGAATACAATATCACACTGAATTATAAAGCATGATGAACAGAAAACCCGTTAAATAGGCTCTTACACTGAGTATAAGAGGTTCATATTGTTGAAGTTCATATCTCTTTTTTTTTTGGTTTATACTCTATTTTTTTAAAGCTTTTATTTTCAATACAAATTTTGACATGAATTCAAAGCAGAAATCCAAGGCAATGTAGAAGAGATGCAAAGGTGCCCTTTTCAAAATCTTCACCCACAAGCCAGACATTCTAGTAATGTTCTAGAATGTATAGTATTGTAAAATCAATCAAAAACTTTATACTTTTCTTTTTTAAGAGTCCTTACTCCTTAATGTAAGGTCTATGTGTGTTTATGGCAGAAGCCTTAACTACATTTCCCAATCCTTTCAGTTTTAATAAAAAATGTTCTCTTTTATCTCAAGATCTTGCTTTGTTTATATCTTTAGACTTTGGGAACAATAAATTGTTTCTGTTAAAAATCAATGCATTTAAGAAAAAAGTATAAGATGTGAATGCTGTGCAAGCTACCCCTATTTTCAAAAGTTAAATTAAAATCCCAAAATTTGTCCTGGTAAAGAGATATATAACTTCTCAGGAATTCACTATTTAACTCTTCAGTAATAATATTTCTATTTTTTAATGTGATCTGATCAGCACTTAAGTTACAGGCACTTTGGCTCTTTATCAATCATGGTAGAGAGGTTTAATATTCAGATACTGAAAACTGTTTGGCTTCACAATGTTCTCCTCTTTCTTTGACTTAGTTTTCCCCATAACCACAGCACTATGTGGTAAACAGAGTTTAATATCAGTGCAGTTGCCTCAAGTTATGTTTAGTTATGTTAGTGAAGACAAATTCTCTGTAATGTCTATCGTTACCATTTATTATTAAAAATATCAGTATGTTTCACCCTTCAGCCTCCAGACATAGTTCAAAGATGATCTGATAGTACTAGCTGCATTTAACAGTTGAAACATAAAGTTTAATTTGGCTTTGAAGGTACAAATCATAGTTTGGGATTCAGCTCCTCTTCCTGAAAATTGGTCTGAAGCCTTGCACTTCACTTCTGAGAGCCTGCTGCTTTAACCTCTATGGAAAACTCTTAGTGTCAAGCCCATACACACCTTTTGCACTTGCTTTTAACAGAGATATGGAGAATCTAGTGTCTGGTTTCACTTCATTATGGATTTTTACAATATAGGGCCATATTACTAAGGTTTACACTACCCATTTCTACTTTTTAAAAATTATTTTATTTCAAGACTTATAGAAAAACTATTTTCACATTCATATGAATATTTTAGGCCTGTATCTGTTGCTGCAGTCGCTGGTGCCCTAATTTGCTTCTTGCTGCTTTTCCTCATCTCATGCCCCACAGGGGTGGGGTGATCAATGTCAGTCCATATCTGTTGCTAGCCCTGACTATTAGCCAACACCTACTTCATCAGACACCAGCAGCAGATACAGGATAACCGGAATAATTTCCAAAAACTCTGGGCCTAGCATGCCTTTTCACAGAAAGAACAGTAGAAAGAGTTCCTTATTCTTGAGTATTTTGTATGTCTGACAACTGCCATGAGCTATCTTGGTAATCTCATGGTTGATCTTTGATTACATTCTGCAGCTGCACCAAATGCAGCTGGCATAATGCCACACATTTCCTGGGAGTTTTGTGATCAAGGAATATTGTAACATGCCTATATACATTTCCTACCAAGCATGACAGACTAACATCTAGGGTAATTTTCTATCCCTCATGCAACAAAATATAACATTCACTGCATGCACAGGATCTGAACAGTGGCTTGAGTGGATCCTGAATCAAACTGCTTTCCCAGACCACTGTAATATTCAGGTTTCTTCAGGCAACCCTGTCTGGAGTCCTTGTGACCTTCATACTCATCTTATTTGTCCAGCAAAAAAACAGCCATAATCCATAACAGACATTCATGCTGGGAGGCTCCTCTGACAAAAGTATCACGATTAAGGACAGGATATCTGGGTTATGAAGTGCAAACACTTCTAACTTCAGTACGTGCCTGGTGCCACTGTCTTCTGATTGACCAAACATGACCTTGACCCAAACCCACAATGGGAACAGAAACAGCCCCCCACATTCCAGGGAAAAATGTGCCGAATTCATCTGGGGCAGAAGCAGCAGGAGAAAACAAACACCTGCTGGTGCAACATAATTACAGTTGAGGAGTAGGGGACCACAGCAGTGAACAATTAAGAAACCTCTGTACTGAATAAATGTTGTGAAACCTTCAGTTCTTGGGTTAGAAAGCATCCCATACTGAGTTCTCTGAAAATTACATATCAAAATGTGTTAGACTCCGTAAGGATACTGTCTGTGCATCATCCTTGGAAAATGCTAGACAATATTAGCACCTTGCCAGATCTCTCTGATGAAGGCAGTGAGATTATATCACCTGAAAATCTCTCAGGTAAATAATTAAGATGACAAGACAGAAAATCCTTACTTAAGATGCAAATAGAATCTCATGGCAAGAGAGATTAGCAGCTCTCTGATCCAGTGGAGTGAAAAATGTCTAGAAAACTGGTATGGCCTACTTCTTCAGGTCAGCGAAAACCACTATAGTAAGTAAAAGAAACTACTACAGAACAAAAAACTTCAGGTCATACGCTTCAAAGTCGGAAAGGTTTGGCCTGGATTTCTAGCAAAATGCTCAAGATATTTTTTTGTTGTTGTTGTTTTGGGTTTTTTTGGTTTTTTTTTTTTTGTTTCTATATCTCTCTAGTATCCAGGAGACTTTGCAATATAATGTAATAGCAATATTTTTATCTTACTTTATAATATAGATATCAGAATATACACACGCATATATATACACTAGAAGGTACTGAGACTAATGAGACATCTGATTAAAAGTGATCTATGAACTATGGACATGATTTTAAAAATATATAGTGTGGGGCAGAGATGAGAAGAGCACCAACTTTTAAATGATGAATGAACAATATTATTTTGATATGGTTTGTCTTTCAAAAGACACTACTTTCAAAGGTGTTAAATATCCAACCCTTCTGCTGACATGGTACCTTTGAAAAATGGAGGTTCAGAGCTGCTTTAGAAATATCAAAGGGTATAGATAAAACAGAATATAATTTGAAATCAGTCCATCAAAGTATCTAAAAATTCATTATCACTTTGTCCTGACTTTGCTTAGAAGAGTTGTAAAGAGAGCTGCAGAGGTAGGATGGCAGAGACAAAACTGAGCAGTAATTGGCAAGGAGTCAGGTATATTCAGCTGTAAAGGAACATGGTACTTTACACCTTCTATAACATGGATTGGATCATGATGGTAGGGAGACTATAAAAAAAAGGGATGCATCCTGGGACAGAACTGTGCAGGATACAGCTCCCATCCCCGTCAGAAATGCCCTTGTAATCTCTTGCTAGTCTTGAAATGATTCAGAGTGAATGTTGTCTTGATGCTTTCTTTTGGTTACATCTCTGGTTATGTTTGGTTTGGAAAAGTTCAATATACTGATGTTCTTTTATGATTATAGAAGAGAATTTAAAGGCATGATTTTCTGGAAATAAATAAATACGTAAGTTCTCGGTTTATTTTCCATCTTTACATCTCAACTGCTTTTTGTCAGCTTTCAATATCTGTAGCATCTGCTAATGTTCCTTACATTTTTGTTTTGGTTTTTTTTTCGTTTTCCTTGAGTTCAATTTGGCATCTTTAGTGTTTGCCTGTTCAAGACTTGACTAACTCAGGACTGATGTGGTTGTGTTCTTTTCCGCAGTCCCCCAAGGAGTCACAGAATGACCTTGGCATGGCCCTTATTTCAACAGTCTCAGCTCCCAGCCTACCTTAGGGCTGACTTGTTAAATGGACTGTCAGGTTTTCCATAGAGAAACATTGTTTTGCATTGTACAGTGGCATCCAGCCTTAATGGGGAGAATTAATTTCTCCTGACATTCAAATAACATCACAGAAGTATGTCAATGAGTGGAAAACTGACCAAAACAAAATTAATAATCTCTAAAAGGTATAACAGACACTCAGGGCAGTCTTCCCTAACATCGATAAATCTTCTCCTCATACTAATCTATTTCTGCTTATAATAATATCTGTTTTGTGCTAGAGAGGTCTCCAAACTATTGCCTTGGCAACCAATAAACATTAATCCATGTGAGATTTTCCTCTTGAAATACTTTCTATATTTGAAACATTATGTAGGAGGTAAATTGCACTGGAACTGGAAAAGATGTGCTGATGATTTGATTCACATTTTTTCTGGATTTTGCTACAAAATACAGTCCAGGATATTTCTTGTGTGAGAACAAATTCACCAGCAGTCCAATAGAAAAGGCTCCACAGGCCATGCTCGGACTGAATGTTGATCTGCCCCAGCAGACTTATAGCATCCTGAGCAGTCTAATGAAAGACACAGTGACACAACACAGTTCACTCCAGGCCTGGGGCAGTTTGTGTAACACCAGGTCCTACACTGCTTTATGTTACCATTCTTAATTTTCAGCTGTCACACACATGTAATAGCTCAGTTTCAGGGGACCAGACCAAGGGCTGTGTTTAGCTGGCAAGTGAATGTGCAAAAATTGGCACTTGCATCATTCCCGTATGTTAAATCACTTTCCAGCTCACATAGCTGTTGATGTATCACCTAAAAGATTTTGTCAGAAAGCCCAGGCAAGCAAATAGTGTCACACCTTGAGCTGTCCCTGCAGGTAAGGCAAGCTCTTGAGGTTGAGCTCAGAAAGAGAAGGCGTGTTGGAACATCAGCTATAACTAAAAACTGTGGCCTAGTTTGCAAGACATCAAAATCAATAGGAAAATTCTTACTGAATTTAATAGGCTTCAGATTGCACCTCCAAAGAACAATACCAAGGACCTGAATCTAGAATCTCAAATGGACCAAGGCAGCTGCACAACCAGTTTAAAGGACTGATCAAAGGCCACTGATGCTTTTCCAAAAGCTTGGAACAAGTGTCATAGAAGGGCGAGCAGTAACCCAGGCAGGAGGTGACCGAGGTTTAGGATGCCTGTGATGAGGCCACATCCTAATGCTCTTGCACAAAGCACACTTGAAAGTTAAGTTGCATGGAGAATATTTTATTCATAAGTGCAAACACTTTGTAGCATTTGTCAATGTGAAACAACACATCGCTTGGGTCTCTGAAGATATGATGTGAACCATAATGTGTGTTATTTCAAAATAACACATAACTTGTCACTTATTATTACTGTAATAATCTGTATTTGAATGAATCAACAATGGCAATGCGTACTTACAGCAAAGAAGGAGCAACTCTAGCACAGAAGAAATTCTGGTTTTGTATTCCTTATGGAAAATAAAGGAAACCTTTTGTAAATAAGGACCATTGTTCCAGTCTTACCTCCTGAAGAAAGGTTAAGCCCCTCAGAATGAGTAGATGGTTTCCTTAACATTCAAACTCAACATGGGATTACCTTTTCAGAACTGTTTTCTATGCCTAGTAACACTCACATATTCATCTATGCCAGAGCCTAGAGGACTGCACAGCTTGTTTTGGAAAACAGTCATTCTTCTTATGTGACACCTGGAAGTCCCCTGATAATCTACAGTGTTCCAGTCGACTGATAGAACAAACTACATCTGAAACCACAGATTAAAATTAAAAAAAAAAAAAAAAAGGGAAAAAGAAAGAGAATGCACAAACAAACTGTTTCAGGACCAATTAGAATAAAGTGGGAACTGCTTCTCCTCAGCAGCAACACAAGACAAACATCTCTCTTCATATTGGAATGAATGTATCTGTGTAACAAACTTGTATAATTTCACAGCCTTTATATCCAGAGAATTGCATAACATGAAAAAACCACGTAAGGGAAAAAATTTGAGAAGGAAAATTGTCAGCTTTTGCATTTTATACGTAGTGGCATTATCACTTAAAGAATCTTTAAGACAGAAAAAAAAGTGAGCTTTGTAACTAAAACCACATTTTTTCCTTCCTTTAAAAAAAATAGGTTCCTAAAGATATTTACTTCTCAGTGGCAAAAACAATGCAGTCAGAAAGGTATCAGGCAACAAAAGTAACTAAAGTTGCTAAAGTAATTAAATGTCTTGGATTTGTGAAATTATTCTGATTATACTGTTTAGGAATTTTCAAAGATTTTTTTTTAACTTATTTTTTTTTATTTCTTTATATGAGCAAGCAATAGTAAGTGTTATTTTCTTAGTGCTCAGATGTTTGTTTGAGCCTTGAACTAAATACTTCTCTTATTTATCAGTTGTACTACTTGTTCTGAAAAGTCCAGATAGAATATCATTGCGCAAAAGCATAGATCTTGCCTTCAAAACACATGCAATGCCACTGAAAATAAAACAATGCACAAAAAGCCCATAGAGATTGGGAGCTGAAGCACAGGGATATTGTCTGACATTACTAAAATGTTTGTGTAAGATCCTGGAACTGACGAACATCTATCCATTCACACATTTAACTGCAAGACCAAACTTCCTGGCATTACTAACATCCTTGTAACATGAAGGTGAACACATATTTCAACTTACCAATGTCTTAAAAGATTTCTTCTCTAAAAGCAGAGCAAATGTTCTGTTAAGCAAACTATAATAGATAATAATACTCATTTTTAAAATAATGTATTAAATTATATCAAAGAATCAGACATAATTTTTTAATGCTGTTTTAGCTGCAATAAATATTGAGAACTATGTTTTGACATTAACACATAGCTGAACGTGTCAAGCTGGTTTGGAGCTTCACAACTTACATACGAGCCTTACGAAGCACTGTTTCTCTGTGACAACACAGTTTCATAGCAGGAATAAGGAAAGCTGTGAAAAGTAAGGAATTTCTTTTTTTTGTCTCAAGGGAAATTACAATATTCCAACATCTGTTTTAAAATTAAGTCAAACAGTCAAAATGCTGAACTTCTCAGAGTGACAACTTTAAAAAAAATAAATCCCGGAATGTATGACTTTTGCTTTTTATCATTTTATCTATATTTGTTCTGGTCAGGGTGTCCAACCTCCTTAGGCTGTAAGGGGGAAAAATACACTCCACAGTTCACCTGCGGCCAAGTCATATCCCAGAATCAAGAAGCCTGGAAATGCTTCTGGGTGTGTCCTATCTCACATGGCACTCTCTGACAATGAACTGTGCCTTATACAAATGATAATCCTGCGTCATCCCTGATTTGGACCTCTTGGCCAGGATTTGAGATAGAGCTGTTTGTTTTTTGCTATCCTGCTATCACATAAGCCTTATGCTGATCTCTGAGCACTCTCAAAGATTTTAATGGGATTTAACTGTCCTGTTCAGAAAAGAATGGGCAAGAAAGCAGGAAAACCACACTAAACTTTTTACAAACCCTGCTGCTACCCGGAACACACAGAGGTTAATGCCAGATGAATATAATATTATGTGCCTTAGATCAGCACCACAGTCCAAAATAATGTTTTCATTTGGATAGAACTGGTGGAAAATTTGGATTAAATGGAAACTTCCTTTTTCATTGACAATTCATTTTGATGAGAAATGCCTGTCTAATCCTTGTAATACTCTACCATACAGTCCTGTAAGGCAAATTCTCTGCCAGGTTGCTTCTCTGCTTTACCATTGCAGCTCCAACTTATCTGCCAGTTGTGGTGGTGAAGAGTGTGAGCTGGTCCGTCACTTGTTTCATACACGCCACAGATCAATTCCTGTATGATAGTGCTTTTCCATTTACCACATATGCTGAACTGCATTTGACCTGGTGGTGAAAGGTTTCATTTACCATTACAGTCACTTCAGCTGTGCAGTCTCCAGTCTGTACACTGATTTATGGATGGATGGATTTGCATATGGCAAACATCCACACAGCTTTATAGGTTCGCATTTATGCCAATAAATGTAAGGTCAGGGCTATGATCCTAGTATGAGTAATGTTTTTATTAGAAATAGCTCTCCTTCGGGTTTTTGTTGTTGTTGTGAGTTTTGTTTTGTACTGTTTTTTTTCAATGCACACATAAGGGTAACATTCCATTACAATTCCAGCTTAAGACATATGGACACTGCTGAAGAAAAAAACCCTTTATTTCTTCTTTTTACTCTTTCATCCCTTCTTTCTTTCCTTTTCTTTCTTGATCTTTCTTTCTTTCTTTTTTTTCTTTCTTTCTTTGGTCTTGCAATCACGCTTTATCAGGTGACATGGGGATCATCTTGTCTCTTGGTGCAGGACTGAGTACAAAGCTTGAACTTATGGCAAAACGCCCATGCTGGCCTTGGAGATGGGAACATCAGAACAGGGCTATCCAGCCAGACCAAAAGTCAGCCTAATGCAGAAGCCATACTGAAGATGAGCCACAGATTATTAAGGAAAGAACATGAGGAAAAGAGAAGACACAATTCCCTGCAGCTCCTGTGTCAAAGCTGGAGAAAACTGTGGTGGGTTTTCACTTCTGGGGGTTTCAGTTTGGTTTAAGTTTTTTGCTGCTCTCTTTTGGGTTTAGAATTTTTTATTTGTTCTTTGGTTTGGTTTGATTTGGTTGGTTTTTTGGCTTTTTTTTTTTTTTTTTTTTTAGTGGGGAGGTTTAATAGCATTTGATCTCCTTCATTTCTGGCTTAATTAACTGCCTACTGCACAAGACTCATGGTTGAGTGGCTACAGTATCAATACTGCTAACATCCCTAAAAAATATTAAAATGCCCCGGTTTTCAGAAATTTTTACAGTAAGCAAACTGTCAGCAAACGTATCTTCAACTCACATTAACACTGCCTTGATGAAACATCACGACAAATATTCATTCAGTCTTTGTTTCCTGGTATGAGCAAAGATCCACCTCCCACCCACATTCTGTAACAGACTTAGGAATGCAAGACCTTTCATGCTTAAATCATTCACTATGCAACGCAAACGTTTATACCCACCGAAACACAAAACACATCATTCATTATTTTGAAACTTAATTATGAACTAGACATTTACATTGAGGAGGAGCTAAAAATAACTTGCAGCCGGGTGTGGTGTAATTTTGCACTGTCTGTGGATCTGGGCCAAGTATGGGTGTGTAAATAGCTTCATATTTGTATACATTATGTAGGTAAATGCATGCATGCACCTAAGGATATTTCCAGAGTTCAGAATTTGGTTTATTTCTTCCCTCTGCTTGGCATCACAGAGGAACAGGCTGAGCCTAGCCAGACCCAAAAAATCCCTTTGCAAGAGCAGTGAAGTGGGAGAGAGCTTCTGGTCTCAGTAGGACAAAACAGGAGAAGGAAGGAGTTTCTCACGTTGCATTTACACTCCACGTACCCTGGTGATGTACTCCACCACCCCACTGGGCTGACAGTTTTGGCAGATGTCTGGTGGTCATGTCCTGTTGTTATCACTTGAACAGGGTCAGGGGTTTCCTCACAGTATGTGACTTTCTTTATATATGAATCTGTTGTATGTATGGTAATATATAATGCAATTTCTTCCTTCCAACATCATCCACTGCCAGCATTAGAGAAGTGTTAGGATGCCTCTGTTCCAAGATACAGACTTACTGACTCATGTGCTACTCTGTGGGTTGTTCACTGATTGCTAACACAATTTAAGTCACAGCTCCGATTAATTAAATTGATGCCCCTTACAGCCTAGTGAAGAACTTCACAGCCAACTGCACGAAAACCAGAAGTTGCGTAAATGTGTTTCCTATTGGATTCTATGCCACAAATGATTTCTGCTCCTATTTTTAATAGAAAACATTATTTTTACTTCCTTCTTTAAATGTATACCTATCATAAAGTGGGAAAAATTTTACTGCCTCGCTACCCTCTACTGCATTTGAGACTTTCTGCATTTCCTTAACATGTGACACAGACCACAATAAATTTTCGGGTAATAGAAGTGTCTGCACAAGTGGCTACATCTGAGTGGCTGCAATCTGAGATTCCTCTTGCTGTTTTGTAAAGAGCACTGAGAGCCCATTGACAAGATGTCTGGGTGAGGGAGCACACGGCCCTGTGCTCGCTGTCCCACTTTGTCAAACTGATGTTTGAAAAGGAGCAGGGATTCCTTGCTCAGTTCCTAGAGTTAGCAGCTATTTGGAGTGGCAGGAAAGCAACTCTGGAGTATCCTGCTGTGGGGAGATTTCCTGGGTTCTCTCCAAGCAGCTCATGTGAGAAGCAGTCAGTAACAACTTTCACTCAAAGTGCCAGGAGCCACAGCTACGATAAATTAATAATACTTCAGTAAAGGACAAAAGTTTCCACAATGCTGCGCCCCTTTTTGATGGACCGGGAATGGTTATTGAAACAGAACTGCTGCATTGTGGAGGCCATATTCCAATATTGTGGTATTACTTGATCAAAATACTGTACTTGAATCAGCAGAACTGCCTAATGCATGCTCCATGTACAGTCACACAGATGGGCTTCTGCACAGAGGGTTTAATGGAAAGACCCGTTAACAGGGAGAATGGGACAGGGCTTGGATAAGATATGACATTCCTTTGCTCAAAAATTCAGTTTAAAATTGCCTGGCCATTCAAAAAATCTGATCATATTTCATATTAATACTCAAATATCTACCAGACTAAGGGTCTTTCATAGTGATTTTAACTGATGTTTTGTCCCACCAGACATGAGGATACAATGAACCACAGCAGGGCAGGGAATGTTCCTCTTGTGGTAGAGCACAGCAGAAACATGGGATAAGACGGATCAAGAGGGATTATTACTGAATGAAAACTTTCATTTGAGTAGAACTACATTTTTAACAGTTTTTGCATCATTTCTTTGGCACAGCTAAAAAATTTCAAGTGATTACTACAATTGCTTGGGCTCATTGGTTGATTATTTTCTAAGTGAAGAATAACTTGCATAACCTCTCAAAAGGGCACTTCACACCACAAGTGCCAGGTACATTGAAATCAAAAAGACTACTCATGTGAGTAGGAGTTTGTAAGATCAGTCCATTTTTGTTGTTGTTTTTAATCTCCTGGTAAATACCAAGACAAATCACATTTCATTACAGGAATATTAGTGTGATAGAGCAAATCCCAAAGCCTTGGAATAACTGCCCTTTGTAAATTTAGAGAATTAAATTGCACTTAACTTTGTGGGGTTTTTGGAACAGTGTAACCAGATCAAATTAGTGCACAAAAGCTTTGTGAGAAAGAAAGAATATGCTGTAAATTATTACAGGGGTGACATGGTTTATTTTCTGAAATATGGAGGTTGAATGAAATACATCATGGTATTTCAAGGTAAGCAGATGGAGACTACAAAACAGTATCAGGGAAATTATATTGGTAAACTACAGCAACAGTCCCAAGCTATCTCACTATTAAGGGGAAAGTACATAACCATATCAATTTTGGAGGTGAACTTTACTTTGGAAACATTTTCTAGCCCTTGTGCCTGCCTAATCACAGATTTTGGAACTGTTTCAGGCATAAAGGGCTTAGTAAATCATTGTCTCTCCATATACACACATGCCAATTCTATCTGAGCAGATATGAGGCACAATAAAATATGTAGAAAACTGTCTGACTCAGAGCCTATTAAGATTTTGTTTTACTCCGTGTTCCTCATTTTTCTACTGCTTGCTTTTACTTTTCTGCCTTTTTGGATACATGAAGAACTGTATATTTTGAAGGACACAGTTGGTTTTAGACTACAAAATTCAGCTTTATCTAGTTGAGCATGTACTGAAGTACAGCAGCAGAACAGAATAGTGAAATGCTGGGCAGTTTGTAAGGAAGATTAAAGTAATGATTTTTTTGGGGTGCCTCCTGGGTCAGATACTGACATAATACAGAATAACACTCAAATTCTTTACATTTCCTTCACTCCTATCACTCTTACCTGCCGAATTTTCAATGAAGGTCTACATCTGCTTACTGTTTAGATCTTGTGCTTTTTTCCTTTCTTCTTACCTTTCTTTGGGGGAGAAAGAAGATTGGCTTTTTTAGCTTATCTTTTAAGAAATATTAAAAGAGGCAGAAGATGTATAGTATTTGGAGACCTGATATTGCTTTTTAAGATTCATTTTTCCCCAAGTGGTCATTATTAGAGTAGATCTATTTAAGGTGTGGGAGTTTCCATACCAGTGAATAGGTTAAAGTTTTATGGTGCTGCTTTTCACAGTACTTTGAAATGCAATGATCTTTGCCAGGAGCTAGCAAGAGAATTATTTACATATCCCTCTTCCTACCTCAGCTGACCATTCACATGCAAATGGGAACTTTGACAGCTCCTGCACACATTTATGAAACCCAATGATCTGTCCATTTTTCAACTGAGAATGAAAGATATGACAATTCCTTAGAATAAATGCCTGCCAGACTCTAGATTAGTTTCTTATTCTGCAACACTGAATATGAAAAAAAAAAAAATCCAACTTTATTGGAATGGAAAATTTGGGGATCACAGTGAATGCCTATTAGTCATAAATTAAGTATTGATTTCTTGGAGACCATCTGGGGAACAGTAAGTTTAAAATATATTTGAAAAGCATAGATGACTTAAGCTCTTGGTTTTTCCGCCTGTGGCCTCCCAGACCCCAAAACATCATTCAGCCCCTCAAAAGCTGATTTTTAGAATATGTTCAAGTCATTGCACTGTGGGCACCATGACATCCAGAGGAGGAAAATGCAAAGCAGACACTTAAGCTGGCCCTGCCAGTTAAACCTTTTTGAAGAAACCTGGCTTGTAGTACTGAGCACAGTGGGTGCCAGAACAGTTCACCTCTGCATTTCAGGAGGTGGTCCATGGTCTGGCCCTGCACATACAAGCAATCGCCTCTTCAACCCTGGTGTCCAAGAGACCTAACTGGGCAGTTCAGCTCAGGACAAAACTGTGCTTTCATGGTGATTCTCAAAAATCCCTGCTATTCTACCCTCTCGCCAATTGTTACTTTTTAAGTCTTAAGACTTAAAGTCTTTTCTGGTGTGCTCTCAGTGTTTTATAACCTGAAACAAGTACACATTTCCTTGTCTAGAAAGCTGTATTTCACCTCTCCTCATACAATTTACATACACTGATCACTTCCATATGTCTGGCAAAAGGTAAAATAGTTTCTATGCATAATAATAGGGGTGAACTTACAGTGAAACAAAATTCAGCATTTATCATATTCCTACATACTGGCAGAAAAAAAAATTTAAGAGAGTGGCAGTTATGAGAAATGACCTTAAGGGGTTGTTTATGGTCTCAGCTATGGAAATTGTATTAAAAAGCTACAAGTTGCATTGCTCAGTCATGTCCTCATTCCCTTTGCTAAAATGTTAATTAGTAGAATCAGGGGTCTAAACATGCAGGGCTGCAGTCACACTTAAGATGTTACATTTGGTTTACACCAGAATAGCTCATAACTACTTAAAATTTCTGATATAGAATAATAATACACATGATTCTTGAAATTTGTCTCTCTGAAAACATATGAAAAAGTCCTTTGACACCAGTAAACAGGACCTTTTCCATTGCTCTCAGCTGATCTGTCTGTCAGCCTCAAGAATTGGACTTGGCTCTTCCAGCACCTGCAAAACTCTTAGAAAACTATGTAGCATGTGGTCAAGTGAGACACCAGAGTTTAACATGTTAAACTACCAACTTGTAGCTGATGTTCAAAAGTACATCAAAATTACACAAAAACTTGCTTTTCCCTGTATTTTTTAATTAATGTAATTTAAATGGTTAGCTTATTATGGAAAAATAATGCTATTCAAAACAACAATTACATCATGTAAGTGACACGAGGAAGTATAAAGCAAAGAAAACATTCCTTGAGATAATTCACTGAAGATAATATTTAAATGTTGCATTTAAGGTATGTGGAATACCTGAAATACCAATTTTATTTTCATAAGTCAGGCTGACAAAGGGAACAGGTGCTTTCTTACGTATTTTAGGAATGAGGATGTGAATCTTTCTGAGATACAAAATTCTACTCACGAATTTATTATAGCAGTTTATCCTCATTATTAGGTCTGAACCAGGGCTGTCAAGCAACAGTTTTCCAGTGAATGAGTCACAAATTATAGGCAATTATAACTGACTCAACTGATTACTGAACACTTCCCCAAGTGTCTAGGAGAGGTTGCCATCATCCTGGGGAAGGCTGTGGAACATTTGGGGTACAGAAAGTCAGAAAAAAACAGTATGTGGACAAAGAAAGAGGTTTTTGTCCTGAATCTCTTGGGAAGGAAACATGTTCACTTGAAGGAGCCACGGAGTGTTGAGCCCCAAGAGAGGTTTTAGTCTTGTCTGATAAACACAAGAAAAAAAAGAAAGCGAATACTTTTTATTCCCTCTTAATTTTAAAATATTATTATCAGCTATGACAAAAAAAAAAAAAAACAACAACAACAACAAAAAAATCTTAAACTCAGAGAAATACGCCAGAACTTCACAGGTTTGACGCCAGAACTCACACATCATTGATAGACAATACTGCAAAGACTACACGCAAAGCTCTTCTCCAGAGCAATCTGTAATCCCCCTCACATTGTTTATTATGAAACAGAGGTGGATACTCCAACAAACATTTTGAAGGGTTCCTGTATAAAATTGTCTGGAACAGACAAATGGAATTAAATTAGGTATGCTTTGTGGTTAAAAGAGATGTGTTTCATGTAACAGCCATACCTGGCTGTGAATATTATTATTATAATCACTTTAAAGTACCTGTTAGGCCTTTCTGTGTTCATCAAAACTAAGTTCTGACTGAACTTTGAATACACACATTAATGGGATTATTCTGAGAGTAGGATACAGCTCTGAATAAGCATGGCAAGTCTCTGACCTCGAGCAATTCCTCATGAAATCGCTTAATACCACTTTACAGGTGAAGAAGCTGACAGAGAAGAGCCAAGGAATTAACTGGATTTCACATTTATGGTACTTTCTTTGATTCTTTTTACAATACAGAGTTCCTGTGTGTCATCAGCTGTAGTTCAGGGTTTCTGTTAAGGTCTAACTTCCATTTGTAGGTGATGTAGGTGAGATTAACATAACTTTCCTGATTTATGACTATTGTCCAGTAAAGAAGTGAGTCCCAATGCAGGTTTAAAGAATGATGAAACACAAAACTGAAAAAAGCTGCAAGAAAATGAAGTAGAATATCCAGTAGTTTCCCATAATAGATGAGAACAAAAATCTGAAAAATTAGAATTGGAAATTTTTGTCATTTTTGATCTCAATACTACAGGCTGCAGACAAAAGAAAAATTTTCAACATATAATATTGTTGTCAATACTTCATAACACACCTTTAAAATGAGCTATGAAAAATTTCTTTCAATTTTAACAAATTCCTGAATCTTTTCACTTGAGATGAAATCTCACTTGCCCATTTGTTGCAGGTCAGTTTTTATAGAGTACAAACACCCAGGGTAACATATTTGGAAGAAAAATATACACTGAGATTTACTATATGGTTAACTCCACAGCCAACACCCTGGAAATACTGCTTTGCTGATCTTTGTGACCTTGCAGAGAAGTGCCAACTAGTGCTCTTTGAAAATGTTATCACACCTTCCTGTACAACTGAATCCATATTCGGTCTTGGTGGGTGGACTCTGACATTTCTTGGAAGAGCAGCAATTCAGAATGAAACAATTTCCTAACTATGCAAGTTGCAGGTATCTCAGGAATACATTTATGTTGTTGTCTACAAGGCAAGAAGTTTCAACAGAGCTATTCATCTGCTGTAGTAGAAGTAATTATGGGGAAAAAAACACAATCTGGAAGATAAAGTTGTTTTTCCCAGATTCCCAGACATTGTTTCTGCTGTCCCTATTACCACTCAAGAGGAACTAGATTTATCAAACAGGCCTAGCAGGATGAAGACCTTGGAAAGGGCCTGGTGTGGTAGAGAAGAGACCAAGTTGTCCTACAGGTACTACAGAGCCACACTCAACATTACTGATTACTTTGTCATATTTTGAGAAAAAGAGCTTCCTTAGGATTCAGAAACACTTCAGACTACACATTCATGAAAAAGTAATGAAATTACACTAGGAAATCCATGAAAGAAGTCAAAGTAATGTTAACACCCTGAAATCACCATTGCATCTTAAGGGACCTCATTCTGCGCCTTGGCACGCGCCTGCGCCTGCGATCTGTGTCTAGCAAAGAAGAGTTACTGCCATTCCTGCGTCAGCTGGAGATGAAAGCTGTACCCTGCACCCTCTGCAGCTCTTTTGGATGCTTGTGAGCTGTATTTATCATTCCTCCAGAAAAGGCCGCCAACCCATCCCCCTTGAAAGGCGGCTCTAAATCCTTTAAATTATCTCACAGAGCTTTTTTGTGTCCTTTTCTCATACAAGGCTGGAATTTCAAAAGGAGCCAAGAGGGGCCATAAGAACCAACATGAGCTTTGCTTCATTAGAGTGAGGAGTAAAGGAGAGCTTTCTTTTTCCTCCTTGCACAAGTTAGATGAAAGCAAATAACTACTTCATTCCTCAGATTGTTCCCTGCAAGATCCAACTTTGCAAGAAAATATTTATAAGAGATGAGAATTTTATTTGACTACTGACTTCTAAAGTTTCTGCACCATCCAGCTGGAGAGATAAGCAGGCAGCCCAATAAATGTCAAACAATTTTAAAACATTAGAAAAATGGTTAAAACTTCTGACTTTACTGTGTTTGGCTATCAAACAGCAAAGGATGAAAACTAGATGTGACACAAAGTAGACTAGGGCTCACACATTTTATGGATTGTTGTAGATATGTCTAGTTCAAGAGGGATCTGCAATCCCCAAAGGGAGAAAAGAATCCCCCAGACTGTAAATCTATTTAGAATTTTTAGAAATTAATAAACTAGGTTTCATCTCACTCTAACTATTGAAACAGCTCAGCTGAAAATGTGTTAACTCAGGGTCAAGACACCTGTCCTTGGAATTGCACATCTACAAACGGATTTTTATTTGCAAACTACGCTCAATGAAATTGAGTCTTGAACATATTTTTCTCTTTAAAGTGCAGAAACGTTCAGAAGGTAATGGAGCTGGCCAGGGGACAGCTTACTGAAAGCTCTAAATGATTAAGCCATTAAATTAGTAAAGCTCTGTAGTCCCAGACAGTCACTTCCAGCATGTGTCACTGGATTTGGGATGAGCTTATTAAGGAGGACAGACATGGGAAACATGAGAAGCAAATTAGGTAATTGCTTTAAGAATATGAAGAATGTAGCAGTACTGTTTATTTCTTGCTATAGTCAAAGTTTGGTGCGAATTTAGACAGTCACAGGTGACCTCAAGATTGCCGATAATGAGGTCGTACATATGTTTAATCAGCTCAATTTTCACGCAACTTTAAATACTCATTTAAGCAGAGACAGTTTCTTAAATTAGGAAGCTTTGGATCAGAATACAGCCTAAGTTCTTCCATAGCAGTTAATTAGTACCTTCTTATGATGCATTCCCAGAGAGAAAGAAACTAAATAAATGAACAAGAAGCTTAATTCTGGTTACAGTCAATGACAAGTGATGAGCGCCCTTAAAGTCTCATTCAGTCTGCCTGACCCAAGATTAGCTCTCTGGAGGTACCTCTCCTTCCCCTGATAGTGAAAAGAGTCTAAAGTGGCTGACTGTGTCAGTCACAAAGAAAGAGAAAGACACCACAGAGAACCTCCTGTGGTGCAAGAGAAAGGTTACAACACTCTTAAGATTTCTGATGCTCTCAACAGCTGTGGCCATCCTTTTCTCTCTTGTATATTCAGACACTATCCCACTTGGAAAAAAATAGGAAAAGTAAAAGTACTATCCCCACAGTTATTCTCACTATCCACAGCTGTTACTGGAAGAGAGCAGCTAACCTATATGAAGGCTGTATGTGGGAGGACCGTGAACTTGCAGACATTCCTGAAGGGAGCTTTAATCCTGCAAAGGAAGGAATTCGCTGAATCGCCCACCAGCACCAGCACAACACCAGCAACAATTTTTACATGTTACCTTAATTAACAAGAGCTACATTAACTCCACTGGAGTTAACAAGCTACAGAACCTCATTTAAAAGTTTGACATAGAACTCCCAAGGTCTGCCCCACACATTTGCTTAAAAATAAGGGTGTGGGAACCTGAAAACAATTTTACCCTTTTTAGCTTTGAAACAACTGGAAAATGTCACAACCATTGACACCACTTAGAAGGATTTGTTTTCTTCTCAGTCACTTAGACACTACTTCAGGTGAATATGTGATTTTGCTTCAGACTGAACTAGGGTCAACTCAGGCTCCTGCTGAAAATGTTGAAAACGTTCAAAATGTTGAAAATACTGGGATAACTTTGTATCGCAGGCACTTCCATTGTAGTGTTCCCATTATAGTGTTCCAGGTATGCACATGAGGGAATAGTCTGTGGGCCAGAGGAAGTAAATAAAGAAGATTCTCTAGCAGCAGCTGTGGGCATTAAAGGCCATATGCAGAATCAGTGATTAAGCAAACCAAAACCATATTAAAAGGATCACAGTATAGCAATGCATTAAATTAAAACTGAAAAACACTTCGAAGAAAAAAGAATTAGTTAAAAATGCAAATAATTCTGTGGTTTCTTTCCAGGTGGGAACTCCATGGAAATGTTTTCTGTAGAGTCACATGCAGGAGAGATTATAAAAAAGTAACCCATTTAGATTGTAACAACCTGCTATGACTGGATTTCTTATTTTAAGTACTGTTTTGCTAAATATTATGGAATAAGTATACACCTGAATAAACCCTAAGCAAATAGATCTGTACCTCAGTCCTGATCAAAAGCTTCAAGCACAGAACTAAATTTAAGGCAGACTTCACATATCAGAAGATTCACTGAGTTCAGTGTAACTGGATATTTAATCCAGTGTAAATGGATATTTAATTTCCCCACTAGGTCAGAGTTTTAAAGATGCTGTTACAAACAGTACAAGTAAGGGCTGCACACCTTGTCTGCAGCAAAACAGTAGAGTTTTCATGGCTGTCAATACAGCACCTTCCATGAATAATTCAGTCATTTGCAAATTGTACAGTAAAAATAATTATAGAGAGCTCCAGCTTCTCAGAAAAGGGAGGCTCTGTAATTCAGAAACCACGTTTTCCACTGGAATTAAATGGGAAAATTGGAAATGCAAAATGTTGGGCTAGGTTTTCACCCTCATTGTTTCAATTACACTGCCTGTCTCAGGGCCTAATTAGTTAGCTGAAAATTTCCCTATATAGGCAAGATCTTGAGCTCAGGCACTTCCTTCATCAGTTTCTCCCTCCTGTCAGCCTGTGGGCTGTCAGAGCCAGGCATGGTAGTCCCAGCACATCCTTGAGTTCCCAGATCTGGGGAAGACCCCAATCAACCAGTGACAGAAAGATCAACACACAGAATTTCCCTGAAAGACTCATTATTTTGGGGCAAAAAAAAAAGCTGAAGTGGCTGTGGATGCATCTGGTATCTTCACTGTCCTGCAGCCTCCTGTGCTGACTGACTGTGAAGTCCAAGAGCGCTGGAGCTGTGCAGAAATTTTGTTACAAATGGCACAAGATAAAGACACAAATGTCCCTGGTTTACCTTCCTTCAAGGACCTCTTCCTAAACCAGGGCTGTTCTCTCCCTTCCAGGCATGTCAGAGAGCCTTTTCCCTCAGACAGGACTCTTACACCATAGTTTAAGCAAAGGTTTTTAAGCAGATACCTTGAAATCTGAGACAAACTCTAATACTGGTTCCAGCTCAAGAGAAACAGGCTCCCTTGCCAACATTTCTCTCCCCATTTCCTTCTCCCACTTTGTCCTGCTTTCCCAATATTTGAGGAGGTATTGAATTGTGAGTTATAAAGTTTGATGGAAAGGAAAAACCACAATCAAACCCACCGGCAGGTCATCAACTACAACCAGACTGGGTCAACAAACTACAAGCCAGGTATCATATTTACATTGGTGTACATACAGGTAATTCAGTGTGGTGCCATTCCTCCCTCATCACCCCATGTGGCACAGATTGAAACAGACAGAATTCTTGCCATTGCTTTCACTAGGGCCAGGATTTCATCTGGATAAAAATCCATGTTATGAAATTGTAAATCAACTGCACATCAAGGATGGAGTAATTGTCACTATCACTGCAACTTTAAACAAGACACTTACTTTTAATATGGCTTGAATTGGAGCCAGGGAGTAATAGAGCTAAATCTGTGTGCAATGCTTTTCTACTTACTTTTTCTCAAGTAATATGTATCCAATTGAGCAACAATAACAAAGTAGAACCACACATGTACTCTTGCAAAACATATTTACAGCATTTAGTAATTTTCAATAGACAAATAAGATGTGACAGATGGATTTGAGAAAATTGAGTTGACAAGATTTACTCATGTGGAGGCAAAAATCAGGATTGCTTTATGAAAAAAACCTGCAAATCTAGGAATTGTTAACGGAAAGTCTTTCATTGGGTTCATTTGTCTATATTTATATTTAAAGGGTAGTATAGCTAGTTCCATCTCTGCTTATGCTGTTACCTCCCCATACAGAGGACAGCGAAAGAAAATACAAAACAATAAATGATACAAGAAATCCATCTGGATTAAGGCTATATTTATTGTTTTAAACTTTGCACACTCAACATGATCTCCATCTTTCTGAGAACTCTGTGCTCAATAGGAATTTCCTGAACACACTCTGTGACCTGGTTACACAATATAGAGACTTACAACCAACATCAGAATTGAAGTCAATGAGATTAGAAAAAGCACAACTAAAACAATGAAAAAAGCAGGAATAAAGCCCCCTACACTCTTTAAGGGAAGATTATTTTACTTTTGATATATCAACAATGACACTTCTTGTTACTCTACAATCAGGACACAAAGTTTTTGAAGGACACAAAAAGAGGAGCTCAGTGGTTGACGCCCTCAACTGAGCTTTCAGTTTTATGGCTGGTTTTACCACATTTAGGCTATGATCCAGTACTTAGTGACTTCAATAAACTTTGAATCAGGCTTTTAATCATATTAATTCCTTTTGACTGAAATAAGCTTCTGCATAAAACCTTTCCGATCCATGTGCAAAGATGAAACTGCTTGGAAACTTTATAAAGCACAGAGCAAAATCCAGAAGCTACTGAAGAGGAGCTTCACCACAGGTTTCAGATGGACAAGGATTTCCCTACTGCTCTCCTGAAATTTCCTTTCTTTAATATCCCAGCAGAATCAAGGTGATATAAACCAAATAACCAGAACTGTTTAACAATAAACAGAAAGAACCTTTTCAGATCACAGATATGGCCTTAACGTATGCATTTCTACACCTTCTCTGCCACTTCCTATCCGCGTCATGCTCCATAGGATACCTCTAATCTTCTGCAAGACTGAGCAACAAGAAGCTAAGAGGAAGAAAGAACAGGAGTTGACCAAAACTTCTGTCCAGCAGATGGGGAAATGGCAGAGCTAATACTGGGCCTTTGAAAGCAAGTGACCATAGGAAATCAAGGTTGGCAGGGATTTAACCCTTCACGACTCATTTTCCTAACTTTTAAAGCAAATGCCTGAGCCTTTTAACCATGTTTGACATCTAATTAGCTGAGACAAACAAGAAGTTAAAATATATCCTTGAATTTCTTTTGAAATAAAGCACCGACAATTAGCTCCAAGGCATTTGTTTAGACAAACAACAGTCTTAAAAGAAAGCACAATGACTGTCACAGAAAAGTGAAGTCACCTGGGTCATTATTTTCACCCTACATGTTTGGGGGCTTTTTTTTCAATATTGTAACTTTATTTTACTCAACCACATCTCTTCATGGAGATGAGAAATGGGTAAGTAACAGAGTAGCTTCTTTTTCTACTTGCAAGCAGTTTAAATAGAGATGAATCACTTGGTATCACAGTCACATGGCAGTGAAGTATATCCAGAGAGATAAGTATTAGCATGTGAGGTATTCTGTCAGTGCCTGAAAGATATATTTTCAATACCCACAGCGTTTAAGGATGTTCCTACGCAAGGTGTTAACATTGATCTGTGCACTGAGTACTGAGCTGGAAGCAAAATTTGTCTGGAAAAGCACCAGCTGACAAGGCTTAGTCTCCCCATACTAATAATGATATCCCCATACCTGGGGATCGATGCAGTAGCACTCTCCTATTGACCTGGCCAAGCATTCACACCGGTACTTAACGTTAAGCACATGAGTACTCCTATCTGATTTTTAGAGTTACACATGCTTTAAATATGTGAATCAAAAGCTACAGTGTGAATTCCTGTAAGTCTTCAGACTTCAACTTGCTTTGGATTAACTACGCATTTACTGTCTTCACTAGATAGGAAACAGGGTCGTTCACCATTTGAACTCACTTTTGCTGCTCAATGATCCACCAAGTATAAAACAATTCTGATGTTCAGCTCAGTTTCCTGTTTTGCTCATACAGAACTGACCATATAGCAAAATTTGATATCTGATATTTTAAAAAATGAAAATGAGACTCTTTATCCCAGCAAGAGCAGAACTGGAGAACAACCAATTGGCAGAGTAGCAAATTATTCTTTAAAGGGATCATAGATACAGCACCAGTGAGGTGTGGGGGGAAAAAAACAACAAAAAACTAAGAGAAAAAAGAGAAAAGAAAAAAAGAAAACCATCATCAGTCACATTTGGCCACTCTGAAATTGGCTGCTGTGCATTTAGCCAATATGAGCAGGGGTAGCAGACTTGAGCCATGAATAAACTTTAAAAGGGTGAAAGAAATAAACAAAAATTAATTAGCCATTAAACTCCTTACATTACATTACACATTAAACCCTTTACAAGGATATTTTTATAGCATTTATGTTTCTACATACTAATCTGAGTTTCAGTATGGTTGTAGAAGTTTGGAAGAAATTAAGAGTTTTTTAATGAGTTTTTTGATATGACATGTAGTTACAGTAGAAGCCTTCTTTAGACTCCATTATTCAAAATAATCAATTTTGTGTTAAACAAATGTTTTTTCTCATTAACAGACCCTGAATTCCTTAAATTGTTCATTCATATATTTTCAAGTTTAAATACACACAAATATGCACATATGTGTTCTATAAGAAAACCCAGCACATGCCTTTATTTCACATAGAACATCCAAGTTTTGCAGGTCCTTAATTCTTTATTTCATCTGGAGTGTGAAAATGACGCCTGCCCTGTATCAGAGAGGACTTTCCCCCCTCTCATTTGCAGCATGAGAAAGAAGAAAAAAAAAAGGAAAACGTATATCTACTGGCAGGAGATGTATTGACACTATGCTATAAACTGAGATTGACATCTATGACCAGGCATGCACACACATGTTCTCTTTTTCCCTCTGTGGAAGCAGTGTGTTATTCTTCCTCTCCCCTTTCAGAACTGTAGCTGCTGCTCCTTCTCTCAGCCTTCAATAATCTGAGAATTATGAGGAGGCAGCTCTTCAGAGAGATGTGTATGTACCTAGGTGTATAGCTCTCAGTTTTAAAAAAAAAATACTCTACAGCTGTCACATTTTAAACTTCTTTCCCAGTTGCACATTCTCCAGATTTGATGAATTCTTCTGAAAATGTACCTAGAGTGGAAGTATGCTGATAAAGAGAAGAGCCTGTCTACTTCACTGTTCTTCTTCAAAACTGGCACTATTATACAAAAGTTAATTACTGACAACTGCAGTGTGAGTGGCATTACACAATTTCAAACACAAACGTAATCTCACAGCTCTCTTTCTTCAGTTACACCTTCCCTGTGATCTCTAATGACACACATCAGACTACACCGAAAACAACCCTGGTTCAAATAAATCCCACTGCATTAAACATCCATAGGCAGCATTTTCTGGTGCCTAGCAGTCCTCTCCTCCTTTTCTGGACTGATCTGTTCCTTTCAGTTTATAGTTTCTTGGCAAACCCACCATCTACTGCTTATGTTAGGCATCTGATTGTCAGATTTGTACAAACTGAATATTCATGACTTGAAAATTAACCACTTCATGCCTAAAATATAAAATAAAAAAAATACATAAATCTTTATCCATTCCATGATGTTTAAAGCAGATTTGTAATTGTGGCTGCACTGCATGCCCAGCACGGGGGAGTTGAGCTGGGTGGCCAAACGCGACTCATCGTTTTGAAGAGTAAAGTCCGGTGAAATAGCACAGGACTGAAAAATGCTCAAACAGGGATCAGCACGATCCGGAGTCCTCGTCTGCAACCGCAACTAACTCTTCTTTGTCTGTGTTAAAACTGCTGGTACCGACCGCAGCACGGAGGGGCTTTTTAAGTAAATGTTTTCAGAAATTTCTCCCAATGTCAATTTCCCCCGCTGGAAGATAAGAAAAAGCAGTGAGGAAGATGAGGAGGGAGGGAGCGACGGGGCAAGGAGGAGAGAGGTTCGGAGGAAAACCGAGAACAAGAAAGAACAACAGACTTACCTTTATACGATAATTTGAGCCTTGGCACATTATTCTTCGCATGCTGGCAGCTGACTCTTCCTGCTAGTAATACTCCCAAGGAAAGCAAGGCAATCCCCCTGAGCCAGCCCATGCTGCAGCAGCCACTGTAGGGTCCCCGCCAGCCGCAGCCGAGGCGCTCCCCGTCCTGCCGGGCGCCGCCGGGGAACTTCAGGCAACCTGGGGAGCGGAGGTAACAGGTGATGGGGGTGGGCTCCGCTCCGCGCCCGATGCGTGGAAGGAAGAGCAGCCCCCCAAGGACCCGGAAAGCCTCGGCTGCGGCTGGCGGGGACCCTACAGTGGCTGCTGCAGCATG